>JAJGRW010000671.1:309289-409105 GCA_025461045.1 Carex parvula | reverse complement strand
TCGTAAAATTCATAATTATATGTTTTGCAAATAGTCAAATAGACATAAGAGAATTGCTTGAAACAACAGGATATACATACATAAATGTGTTTTTATATTAGCGACAAGAGTATCCGCGAGGGTATACCAACGTATCACGCGCTGACTGATACAGTCCCATTCTTGTAACGTTCAATTAAGTTTCATATATAATTAGAGCAAAGCTAGGGTGTACATGTTGTGCTCATCAAAAAGTTTGGTGAACATAACTTCAAATCTATCATATTGAATTTAAACGTGACGAATCCAAACTGTTGAAACCGTTCTACTTTACAAGTGATGTGTGTACATGCAAAATTTTGAAAATTTTACAAGTTATTTCAATACATTCATTTTCGTTAATTTTGACCGCTTGATATTGTATCAAGTGAATTCAAATTTTTTAAATTTTGCATGCACATACATCACTCGTGAAATAGATCGATTTATTTAGAATTTTACAAAATCTGATGCGTCATCTACGCGGGTAAGCTCTCGTCTACTTTTCTCTTGCCTTTGTCACACGGACACACACTGATCTTCCACTCCAGAATTATGTCAAGTAAATGTGAAATCAAGATGGAGCCTTTATCACAAAATCGAGTGCAATAACTGCCGTGATTTTTATTTTACCCCCAAAAAAATATATTTAATATAAATAACCAGGTTTTTAAAATATTCTTTACTATTACCAAACCGCTAGGATTCTAGCGTCGGAAATTTAATTCGGACCTAACCCGCACCCTGTGACTGTTCCTTTCTCCGTCTCTGTGTCTCTTCTCCGCCAAAAAACAAACGAAAAAAAGAAAAGAAAGGAGGCTCCGCCAGAGAGAAGGAAAAAAGGAAAAAAGGGAAAAAGAAGAGAATGGCTTGCCGCAGCCTCCGCCCTCCGCCTCTCCGCCAGATCCGTGTCGCCTCTCCGCCAGAAAAAAAGGAAAAAAGAAGAGAGGCTGCGCGCCTCCGCCCCTCCGCCTCGCCGCCACTCCGCATAGCGTCCCCTCCGCCTCTTCACCTCCGGTCGTCGATTCATTGTAAATTCTCAATTTGTACTTAAATTTTCGCGCAGGGGCATTTTTATTGGGCTTTGAGATTCGTGCCAAGTTAAAAAAACGGTCCAGATCTAGTAATTCTAAAAGATTTCTTATTACATTACCGGGGAGGATCTGAATTCATCTATATGAGTCATGGAAATTAAATCTGCTGTTATTCTGAATTCATCTATAAGGGGAGGATCTGAATTCATCTATAAGATTGGATTAATTTAGATTGGTCTGTGTAATTTAGATTGGAAATTAAATCTATAAGATTGGAAATTAAATCTGTAATTTAGATTGGTCTGTGTAATTCATCTATAAGATTGGAAATTAAATCTGCTGTTTTCTGTGTAATTTAGATTGGTCTAATTTAGATTGGATTATATTGTAATTTAGATTGGATTATTAGTTTAGATTGGTCTAATTTAAATTGGGGGAATTTTTGTGTACTGCCTACGGGCTTGAAACATGCAAAAAAAAAAAAAAATTTAGATTGTAATTTAGATTGGATTTAGATTGGATTATTAGTTTATTTTCCTATTGTAATTTAGATTGTAATTTAGATTGGATTTTCTGTGTATATGCCTGCCAAATATATATTGATCTAATTTAGATTGGATTATTAGTTTATTTTGCTATATTGTAATTGCATTTATAATTTTGTTTGTTTGCTTGTGTTTAAATTATTAATTTATGTGGCATGCAAATTTAAGTTATATTAAGTTATTTTTGTTTTCATGCAATTTACATGTCAATTGGGATTAATTCGTTTATGTGTTCACTTATGTTTTATAAATATTTTAGATTAATTCATTCTTGTTATATTAATTTATGTATAAAGGATTCTTTACATATTAGTGATTCAAAGAAGTTAGAATTGCATATTAATTTGCTTAGTTAAAATAAAGTTAGAATTGTATATTCTCTTAATGAAACGGACTGGATTCAAAATAGAAAACATGCAAATAATTATATTTTTAAAGTCTAAACTTAGGAAACACATAAATTAAAATAAAGCTCAATTTTGTCTTAGTTAAAATTTAATCTATTAGTGTTATCATTCCTCATCATCCCCGTATCATTACCTACAAATAACTATAATGGTCACGTACGGTTTTTTTTTTTAATTTTAATTCTTTCTAGACACAAAATTATATGCGTACATTAGATTTTAGATTAATTGAATTAGTTTATCGTTAATTAGATGCCAAGAGAAGTAATTGACATTGTTGAATAACAAAATTTGAATACATTTTCTATAATTACTTTCAATTGGTGCGTCTTCACTAAACACGAGAATAAATAATTAAAATATTTACAAATATATATGTTGTTCATAATCTTCATAATTCACAAATATAATATATTTTATTAGTTGATTAGAGTAGCAAAAGAAACAATAATTGATAAAACTCAAAATTTATTTACTTAAATATTAAATTCGATCAAGTTGCTTTCATGTTACTTTATTTTTTTTTGAATAATATTGATTTGATTCTATTTGAAAGAAATGGAGAATTTGAGAAGATATTGGAGGCTTTCCTTTATTAGAATAATAGGGATATTTAATAGTAAGGTTGTACTTTGGATTTTTAATCGGTAAAATTGGATATATTTATTATTTCATTAAAAATCAATTAATATAGATTTATTAATTCAAGAATTGATTTTCCTTTAAAATGAAATATACTCGCAACAATTTGTATCATCTATATGTATCATCAAATTTGTGTGATTAAACAAATTATACTCGCAACAAATAAATGAGTTATTTTGCTGGTTGTATATTTGAAAGTTTATTTTGCATTAATTTGTATGAAATGAAATTAGTTTGCATTAACTGATTTCATACATTTCTAATGGAAACCTTATCTTTAAAAAAAATACAAATTTATAAAAATATTAGCGTATTAGCGTATTTTTGCATATTAGCGTATTAGCGTATTTTAGCATCAACTCCATAGTCATCTTTTTGCATATTAGCGTATTTTAGCATATTTTTACCGCAATTAGCATATTTTAGCCAATTGTAGCATGTTTAACCTTTTTTTTAACGCAGGATGGCTAGGGGACGGCCTAGGAGACCACCCGCAGCCGACCCGGTTGATGAGCCCATTCCCACTGACAGCAAGGATCATTTCAGTCCTTTATTATGGATGCCTCACGGTGAGCACCGAGTCTCAGATGCATCTAAAGAGGTACTTGATTACTTTTTTTTTTTTTAAAGTTTGGATTTTGTTGAATTTTTGTATTTTAGGTTTTCATGTTGTTCACTTTTTTGAACGCAGAGTGAGGCAATTATAAATGCCAGGGGTCGGTATCCGGACATGCAGTACTTCCCGATGATGGAGGCGTATCTGCAAAATTTGGGGGTGCAGCATTTGGTCGATATTCTACAGTCGGAGGCTAAGTCCATCAACGCGTCCCTGATTGCAGGACTAGTGGAGCGATGGCGCCCCGAGACGCACACGTTCCACTTACCTTTTGGAGAGATGACAGTGACTCTCCAGGACGTTAGTGCTCTATGGGGTTTGCCTATCCAGGGCGTGCCCGTTGGTGGCATATCTGACCCCACAGATCCAGATGACACGACGATTAATTACATGCTCGCTGAGTTGTTGGGAGCGGAGCCAGATATACGCAGCAACGGGGGGAAGTCCAAGTACTGTCTGGACAAGGCGAAGCTGCGAGCTATGTTTGCGAGAGGTATAGGTAGCGATTCCACTCCGATCGAGATTCAGAGGTACTCATACAAACTATTTGTATTACATTTATTTTGTACTCTGTTTCATGCGGAAAAATGAGTTGCTCTATAATTTTGATATTACAGATACACACGGGGATTCGTGATGGACCTATTTGGTTCTGTCATGTTTGCTGATGCTAGTGGTAATACCATCCCGATGATGTATCTACAGCTGCTGCGAGACCTTCAGCCGTCGAGCGGCAGGTACAACTGGGGTGGGGCTGTCCTAGCACATCTCTACTCCAACTTGTGCCACGGTTGCAAGGTCAGTATGCTATTTATGTCTTATTTTAATTACCTATCTTGTCATGCACTTGTTGTATTATTTTAATTATTTAACTTGTCACTGACGGCTGGTATTCTTCAAAAATATAGCGGAAAACTAAGCAAATCTACGGGCCAATGCTTCTTCTGCAGCATTGGTCGTGGTCACGGCTACCGGTGGGGGTACCTCAGCCGAACGAGGATCCATGGGGAGAGCCCGAAAATGGAAATCGACTGGCATTCGGCATGAAATGGTACGGACATCACTTGTACAAGGACAACCCTCACGGGAAGACAGCAGGTATCAGGACGGTCCGATCTCAGATTCAGAGTCTGGGTGAGACGCAGGTGCGCTGGACTCCGTACCATGGGCTATACACTGAGGGGAGGCTGCCGCAGATTGTAGAGGATGATCAGGAGATGTGGCTCTACAGGGGATCCGCTGGTGTGCTTCTGGATAGTGGAGCACCACTGGCCAGACCGGGTGCTCCGCCAGTTTCATTTTCCTCCACTCATCCCCGCAGATCCAGACGTCCCGAGATCTGTGATCATGAGGCTACACGGGTAAGTTATGTTCTTTTTAGCATTTTTGTACTTAACATTAGTTCTTGTCTTTAAATTGCAACTACATATGAATTACAGGATAACACACGGTAATCACTGGGATAGAGATTGGAGTGATTATCACTCGGAGTACTACATCAAGGACGGGCAATATGAGTGCCAACTTATGGCAGATGCCGGATATTGGTACGATGCAGTTCCAGGGAGATCCCCTATTGAGATATCAGACTTGGTACCTGCGGGTCGGCATGGCTTCGGGTGTATATAGAGGGAGATTACGGTGAGTTTCTCCGCTCACAGATATTCGAAGACGATGGTTATACCCCTACTGGCCGGAAAGGTGCTCGCCAGGTAATGCATCTAAAACAACACATTTTTATGCGTTATGAACATTTTATCATAACCTTTATTTTTTCTAACGTTTTTTTTATAGCTGCTGTTAGCGCTTAAAGGTGCCGGGCGTTCAATCGTTTGTCTTGGAAACGTGGCTACAGAGCGTTCGGGCACGCAATGTTGAACTTGGTTGCCCCATGCATTACGGACGCCGACCAGGAGGCAAAGCTGGTCACCATGTTACGAGACGCCGGAGAGAATATTGATTGGCTCCTTGTTTGAACCTATTTATTTCTTCTTCCTGGCTCCTTGTTTGAACCTAGTTCCGTACCATTTGTCCTTCCCACACGCCTGGACCAGGTTATCTGCAACATGTTGGATACAATACCTGTGCACAAAATTATCCCTATCCCATCCGTATTCAGGTTTCAATGCAGCTTTGATACCCTTGTGTTGGTCCGATATAACACATACGAATCTATTCACACCAATCACATTAATCCTAAGCCAGTGTAAGAAAAAACCCCAGTTCTCTTCATTCTCCGTATGTACAATTGCAAATGCTAGAGGCAACAATTGGTTATCGGCATCATAGGCGCAAGCCATCAAAAGTCTGCCCTCATACCGCCCAGAAAGGAAGGCTGCATCTATACTGATCACCGGCCTTAAGTAATCAAATGCGGTAATGCATGGTCCGTAAGCCCATGCCACGGCCCTGAATTGCTGAACACCTTCTTTGACCAGTCCTGTATTTTTATCGATGCTCGGACTTGTCAGAAATTGGTATTTTGAGCCGGGATTCGTGTAACATATCCCGTTAAGCAATAGTTTCATAAAATTGTACGACTCTTCCCAACTCCCAAATTGCCGGGCAACTGCAAGCTCACGACCTCTCCAAAGTTTGTTGTACTTCGGGTTTATACTGCCAAACCTAACCCTCACGCAGTGTGCCACACTCCGGATGCTCATAGTGGGGTCTTCCTTAATGCCGCTCTCGATGAGGTCTGCGATAATTGATGCCGTGAGTTGTGCATGGTCCGACCTTTCAAACTCAGATTCGCATGTGTGAGGCGTGTCTTGCTCAGTTATCATCCATGTATCTCCGGCATTTGTTGCTCTTGCCTTCAGTTTGAAACGATAACCCGTAGTGCTGCATCTAATTTCTAGCCGGGATGTGTCACTTCTCTTCGTATACGTCTCCTTGTTCTTGTCAACATGGTACTCTCTGATCTTTTTCGTTAGTTGCTTTTTACTTACGAAGTATTGGCCTTTTGCGAGCTCACTCCTGTACTCAACTCGACGACCATAGTAAGAAATATATGCTTCTCGGAAAGCAGATGTGTCATTGAAGTTTACAAAAGGGTGAGTCTCAGAGCGGCCACCCAACGGCATATTCTCTTTATTCTGCCTCACAGTGGGCTGTGTGTATTCTTCTTCTTCATCTTCTTCATCTTCTTCATCTCCTCATCATTAATGTCACATTCTTCTTCCCCCAATTCATCCCCAGTTTGCAGATTCTCCTCCGGTATCTCGTTTATAAATTCAAATTCCGACTCGTTTGGATCTTCCTGTACTGGTGGCGGTCTGGGGTGAGGATTTGGTTCAGGCCCAGGTAAGGATTTGGTTCAGGCCCAGGTAAGGATGAAGGACCTTCATACATGGATATAGTTGGGATAAAAGCTGGAGATTGGGGTGAATTATTGTATATTTCTTGTTCCGGTTCTGCTACAGGCATTACGATAAAATGAGTGTGTGGTTCATTATCTTCTTGATAATGTTGGGCAGCCGAATTTTGGCCTGAACTTCCGGCCCCTGACTCTTCGCGAATTCTGCGTGCAAAAACTTCCAATAATGATTCGCCAGACCTCAAAACCTGCGCTATTAGACCTCTCAATGCCCCGTTATCTCCCAGTGTGATTTTGACATACTTTCCTGCGTGGACCATTCGGGCCTGAATTTGTAATTGGCAACGATTCCTATTGTAGCCGCTCGCTTCATAAATAAGCGATTGCAACTGCTCAAATGAGAAATTTTCATCAACCCAATACGTATTTGCTGCAGGCTTGGAGTAACGTACTCCATACTGGTCAGTTATGAACTTTCCTCCAAAATGTATTGAAATTGCAATAGACATGGCCAATAAACTACATTCATAAATAACAAATATTTGGTCAGTTTACTGATTTCAATTGTGAACAGTTGTGAATAGTCGTATATGAACAGTAGTGAACAGTAAATACGTATGTGAACAGTAAATGTGAACAGTAAATACGTATGTGAACAGTAAAGACGTATGTGAACAGTAAATACGTATGTGAACAGTATTGTACAGTAAATACGTATGTATTAACAGTACATACGTATGTGAACAGTATTGTACAGTATGTGAACAGTAAATACGTATGTGAACAGTATTGTACAGTAAATACGTACGTATTAACAGTAAATACGTATGTAAAAAAATTACCTGACGACTTCTCCGTCTCCTCCTCCTCCTCTTCCTTCAGCTCCCCTCCCTTCCTCTCCCTCTCCCTCTTCCTTCCTCTCCAAGCTCTTCCTTCTTCTCACTCTTTTTTTTTTTCACTTCTTCTCTCTCCACGCAGCAGTTATATAAGTTTTCAAAAAAAAAACAGAGATTCGGAACGCTAGGATTCCTAGCGTTCCGAATTAAAAATTCAGAACGCTAGATTTCCTAGCGTTCTGAATTAAAAATTCGGAACGCTAGGAATATCAGCGTTCCGAATTAAGAATTCGGAACGCTAGGAATCCTAGCGGTCCGAATTTTTAATTCGGAACGCTAGGAATCCTAGCGGTTTGGGTAAAAATAAAAATATTTTAAAAACCTGGTTATTTTTATTAAAATATATTTTTTTTGGGTAAAATAAAAATTACGGCTTTAACTGAGATAAAGGGGTAAATAAAATAAAATATTTTTATCCTCTACATAATTAATGGAACAAGGACACACAATTAATGCAACAAGGACACATAATTAATGCAACAAGGACACACAATGATTTAATTTGACCTCCACCAATCACCACTCAATCAAAGACGACGTCATTTCGTGCATTCTCTATAACATGCTTAATTTTATTAGTATCTGTAGGAATGATTTAACGAGTAAAACCAGAACTGTACCGGGGCTATTGCCTAAGAGCAGTAATATAGCTAGCTAGTCTCCCACATAGAGTGGGAAAAATGGCACACCGGATCTGGCTCTGTCACGGAATGGCACAGTTACGATACGGAACGGTACGGCACGAGTGTCAGTTACGTGCCGTGTTCATTTTTTGAAATTTGGCACGGCACGACACGTAGTCACGCGAGTCACGTGTAATTAGGACCATTAGATATTAATTTAATGGAAATTTTGAATAAACTAACATAAATTATGATTAAATGGTCACGCGAGTCACGTATGGTCACGGCACGTTTAGGCACGGCGTGACTATTCGCTTGCCGTGACCACCCCTTGACATTTTGCTCACGGCCAGGGGGGCAGTCGCCCCCCCCCCCCCCTGAATTTTGAGTTTTAGTGAAAATTTATCGGTTTCGATCGACTCTCCCCCCCCCCCCCCCTGAATTTTTTTTGCCCCCTCTGGACGTTTAATTTGTAATTCAAGTTAAATTTAGGGTTAAAATTGAAATAAATCTGTTGAATTTTGATTGTTAATTAGAATTATAAGTCAGAGCATGAGAAATTACAAGTCAAAGTATTGGAGAGTATAAGTTAAAGCATTGTTTTTTGTTGAGTACTTAATTGTTTAATGGTTTTAAATCCGATTAAGTATTTAAACCCGATTCGATATTTTTTTGCCCCCCCTGACGAAAATCCTGGATCCGCCCCTGCTCACGGCACAAGACCAAAGTCACAGCGTGTTAGTCACGGCACGGCACGGCATTTTTTTTCCACTCTACTCCCACAGTGGAGACCACTGGAGTCGAGGTCAAATATTAGCACAGGCAACCTGAAAAAAAAAAAAAAAAAGCCAGTGGGACAAGTTCACATCTTCGATTTTATTAAAAAATTAGCACAGGCAACTTCAAATTTCTGCATAGAATATTTTATTAAAAAATTCCACATTTAAATTTCACTGCCAATAATACATTCCTATACTGAAATAAACTGAAATAGCTAGAACGTGATAAGGATAAAACAAATGCACATCTTCAATTTTTTTTTAAGAAATAAATTTACTCTTTGCCTAAAAGCACCATTTTTTATCATTTTTTTTTCCAAATTTTGTGGAAATAATCTATGGAAGTGATTGTAAAGTGAACAAGTAAAGTAAATACCAAATGAAGTTATGCATTAAATTCACATTTTCTCAAATAGATGTAGGTTATTGGTTTTAATATCTCATAACCAACATCTGTTTGCGAAACTTTATGTGGTTTTGATATTTCATAAAATCTTCTTGGCAGTCTCTGTCAAATGTTTCAAAAAAAAAAAACAGATATCTCATAAAATTCAGAAGTGCACGTTTTTTTTTTATTACAACAATGACTCACCATGCTACTGCCACAGAAGATCAAGCTCAACAAAATAACCTCCCAACGGATTGATTCTATCTTTATCTCTTTGTATGAGCTGTTATTCTATTTTGTCTATTTGCATGTGCTGGATTTGTACTTGATTCTATCTTATCTCTTTGTATGAGCTGTTATTTTATTTTGTCTATTTGCATGTGCTGGATTTGTACTGTAGTTAGATTTCCATTTTATAAATACAGAGAAAGCTGGACGTGTAATCAATCAATCAGAAATGAATAATAAATTTCATCTCAAATAACTATCTTCTCTTTAAAACCCTGATATTTTTAGTTTGCGTTTTGGCTGTCTTGCTTTCATAGAAAAAATATAATTCCGAAATTTTTATTGTTACCACGGCAAAAAATCGGAATTAAATCGTTACCACCCCACTGATCCTTTATTGAATACTACCACCCCCGCTAACTCAGTTCGCGCACCAAACTGGCTGGTGCGCGGACTGAGTTGGCGCACCAGCTTGGTGCGCCAACTGGGTTAGCGGAGCTCTCTTGGGCTGAATGGATTTTTGGGTTTAAGGTTTAGGTTTAGAGTTTAGGGTTTAGGGCTGACTGGATTTTAGGGTTTATTTTTATTTTTGCAACGGGTGTCTGAAAATCCTGTTTTATTTTTAACGATGTTCATTCATCAGACGCAAGACAGCAGACAGGTAAATAACGTAAAAACTAATGTGTTAAATTGACGGCGAAAGAACTAAACAATAGAAAAACAAAACAACATAAGAACTAATATCAAAATAATATCGAAATAACATCCAAATAACAATAACTAATACCGAAATAATATCCAAAAACATAAACTACAACAAGTAACTCTATCCTATCTGCTTGAGGGTGTCCACGGCTTCTTCTCTCTCCTAAGTCTCTTACCCAGCCCCTCCTCCTGACGCTCCCTCTCCTCCAGCGATGTGTACTGTCGTGATGGCTGTGGTGGGGTCTCCTCATGTATCTCCCCAAAAAGTGTCTCCTCGTGTGGTCCCTCATCTGCACCAGGTCCGAAAATAAACTCACGTGTATCCTCTGCAGGGTACACGGGTCCATATGAGACATCCTGCTGGACAGCTGCTGCACTGGACTGTGGGAGTGGCGTCTCCTGTGGGAGTGGCGTCTCCTGTGTGTAAAACGGAGGAGAGTCTACATCCTGCGTGTAAGCCCCGTACTGAGAGCCCAAGTGAAACGTAAAATCTGCGGATGGGTCCGGCTCGTCGTACTGATCTCCGCGGGGTATATCTCCCTGAAACAAATAGATAATTAGGTTTCACAATGAAGATGATTATAAAAATAATTACAAAAATATACGTACCGCTGCAAGCCCAGCAGCCTCAAATGCAGCCTCAGCAGTCGCTGCCTCGTGTAGGTCTGAGAAATCCGGCTCTGGCGTGCTCATAGGCTCCGCAAGAATCGTCATCGTCCATGTCTTTCAAATCTTCATAGCGGGGAAGATCTGAAAGCCTGAGAACCCTCTCGAGCTGATCCTGGTACCCGGCGACGACGACAGGCGGTGCAGCTATACACAACCACTTCTTACCGAATGCCTTCCAACCTCTTGTGACGGCGTATCTTGCGTTCCTAAGCACTTGCTTGATGTTCATGAGTGCCTGCGAATTAAAATAAATAAAATTAGTTCGAATTGCAAATGAATTTTCATAATTTTCTTAAACCAAAAAAATTAAAGACTTACAATCTGTGCAGCCGGGCCAGCGCAGGGAATGAAGCCATACTCGTCACTAACCGTGTCGCGTCGTACGTGGAGCGGCTTCGTGTTCATCTCCGTGATCTGACCATGCAAGTACACCGTGAAGGCACAGTACTCCTGATACCAACTGCGATAGGTCTGATCGTATGTATCAAAAGCATACGACTGGAGCTCGTCAGGGATCCTGTCGCCCATCGCCTCAAGCCGAGTCACATAATCGGCGTGCACGGTCCGCCAATTCTTGTCGTTGGTAGTGGCCAGGTCTTTGTGAAGCTCGTACCACTTGTCCTTGGAGATGGGATCCGGACGGGAAAGGGCTGACGCATACCGAACTGACGCATCACCCGTCCAGGATAGTAATGCTCAACAATCTGGTAGAACACAAGTGGTACCTGCAAGTACATAAAAATAAATAATCCTACGTACGTAATAAATAAAAGTGATGCAAAATGGGAATACAATAATAATGCAAGGGTTACCTGAGCAAACCAGAACTGACGCTGCTGGAGGCATATATGAGGCAGGTCATGCAGGAAGGAGTGAGGGACAGCATCATCGTCATCAACCTCGACACGCTCGTCGTACGGTCGCCAGCAGACGTGTCTGTCAGGAGTCATCTGCTCGAACTGACTCCGGAAGAAATCAACACCCATAGGTCTGCCGTGCGGGGTCTGGATGTACGTCTTCCTCGAGCACCACTTCTGCGCGTAAGCCGGACATGTAATCCCGTTGGGCTGCCCCCAAGCTGGAGCCCAACCTCTCACTCGTGGCTGTGGACGGCCGAACGGGAACCTCGTCCACGACCAATGCATCAGGAGACCAGTTGGACCGTAGAAATTGTGCTTGTTTGTCTATTTAGGTACAAGTGACAGTTAAAATTCTGGTTTTTTTTGTGTAACCATTTAATTATTCAGATTTAATTTCAAAAAAAATTATACCTGGCATGCGGTGCACAAACCCCGATATAGACATGCCAATACCGCTGCACCCCAGTTCATCTGTTTCGGCTGGGCCAAGTCCCTCAACCACTCAAGCAAACATCCAGGGACAGTGGCCCCCGATGAATCTGGGAACATCCAGCAAGCAAACATCTCCATGATGTAAGCCCGGGTCCACCGATCTACCGTCTCAGCATCAGCATCTGCGTCCAGGGCTCCACTGTAAATTCGAACCAATTTAGTGAAAATTGCGAAAAATAGACATTAAATAATTAATTTTATAAAATAAATGTTACCTGAATCGCTCCCGCAACTGTGATAAACTGATGTCATTCTTCGAGTAGACGTACCCCTTCTTGGTCGCCCTCCGCTTCATCAACCCGTCTCTCAGCAGGTCGGTGACGAGCTGCGTGAAGTCTCCGTACTCCACACCCGTCACCGCCTCTCCTGTAATGGGCAGACCCCAGAGACAACTCACGTCCTGGAGAGACACCGTAATCTCTCCGACGGGCAAGTGGAAGGTGTGGGTCTCCGGTCGCCACCTCTCGACCAATGCAGATATAAGAGCGACATCTGCATTTAAGTCACTGAGCTGTGACACATGCCACAGACCCAGCCTCTGCAACGCGGGTGCAAATCGAGGGTCGTAGAGGATATTCATCTGGTTGTTCCTCGTCGACGTCAGAGTATGAGTCTGCATTTAATTTCAAAATAAACACAAATACAATTTATTATTTTATTCAAATGAAAATGTATATTATTTGCAAGTGGTATAGAGATGTAAACTTACATATGAGTTTCTAATCTTGTGCTCCTTGTACGGGAACCAGCAAACGGGACTGATATACTCTGTCGTCAAATGCGGAAAGACGGTCCGAGCTAACACTACATCAAACTCCTCATCATCATGAGGCAGACTGGTGTGCTTGGTGCCGCTGGACGACGCCATACTACAATTTGGTGCATTTCTAGTCAAATTTGGTCTTAAGTACCTCAAATAGGGTACTTTAATAATTTACTAAAATAATTTGGCATCAAATATAACATAATATAGCTAAAAACAATTCTACTATGTTTGGACACCATTCTAATTATTTAATACAATTCTACTCTGTTTGGACACCATTCTAAATATTTAATACAATTCTACTCTGTTTGGACACCATTCTAAATATTTAATACAATTCTACTCTGTTTGGACACCATTCTAAATATTTAATACAATTTGAATCTATTTGGACACTATTCTAATTATTTAATACAATTCTACTCTATTTGGACACCATTCTAATTATTTAATACAATTCTACTCTATTTGGACACCATTCTAATTATTTAATACAATTCTACTCTGTTTGAATTTATTTTGGACACCATTCTAATTATTTATTACAATTCTACTCTATTTGGACCTATTTTGGACACCTATACCAACTACCTAATCTACAAATAACTAAAAAAAAAAAAGTAAAAAAAAAAATTTACCTTTTACTGTGCTCGGTGCGCGGAGTGCCGTTTGCGCAACAGAATGGGCATCGCGCAGCACTTATACGGTGAAAAGAGAGCTCCGCTAACCTAGTTGGCGCACCAAGCTGGTGCGCCAACCCAGTCCGCGCACCAGCTAGTTTGGTGCGCGAACTGGGTTAGCGGGGGTGGTAGTATTCAATAAAGGGTCAGCGGGGTGGTAACGATTTAATTCCAATTTTTTACCGTGGTAACAATAAAAATTTCGGAATATAATTGAACCATCAAAATTGGCAAAGAACAACTATTTACACAAATCAAATAACAGTTGCATTTGGGTTTAATTTTGTGTCTTATAAAAAAAAGAGTTTCAGTGGAAGCATTCACATATTGCTTTAATTGTATACATTACTTCTTCCAGATGCGGATTTTCGTTAGGGAGAAAAAAATATCGAATCGGATTTAAATTCATTAACTAATTAGATACTCGATAAAAAATAATGATTTAACTTATATTTTTCAATGCTTTGACTTGTAATTTCTGATGCTCTAACTTATAATTCTAATTACCAACCAAAATTCAATAAATTTATTTTAATTTTAATTCTAAATTTAACCGAATTACAAATCAAACATTCAGGGGGTAAAAAAATTTCAACAGAGCAAAGTCGGTCAGGACCGACAGATCTCCACTAAAGTTTTCGCCATGTGTGGAGAATGGGGCCAAGCAAGTTTATGAAATTTGTTTGTTTGTGATATTACTAGTTAATTCCATCTCTTAACCTGACTAATTGACTTTTTCTCGTAACATTTCAGGTGATGTCGGAGCCAAGCAAGTTTGATGCGTTCAATAATGAGAAATATGAAGATGATTATGACAATTTAGATGAAGAGAAAGAAAGAAGGACAAGACAAAGAGAGTTCTAAAGTGAAGCATGATCATTAGGTAAATAGAAAAACCTTACCTTTGAATTGATTATACTGTTTAATCATGTAAAGTTATTAGTTATTTACTTATTATTAAAGTTATTAGTTACTTGCTTATTATTATACAAAATTAATTGTAGAGTTGTTGTAAAATTTCAGCTTTCCAATTACTATGAGGACAAACCAAATTTATTTTATGTTAAAATAATTGCCAGGCATTATATTATTATGCCTAATTTGTGCTCTTTTGTGCAACACTAATATCTTTATTGAACCTTTTGATTTAAAACAACTGTGTATGACCGGTTACTAATTATCAGCTTCTTCATTATCATGAAACATTAAAAAGTTTAATTAGCTCTTAACTTCATTGAAATTTATTTATTATTTTCTTTACCGTATTGGATGCTCATAATTAGTTTCGGGAATGGAAAATGAAACTCGTATTAAATGTCAAAATTCCTTGCGGACAAAATTTTAAGACACAATCTATATTGTATTGATTTGCGCGTTAGAATAACTTTTATTAATAAAATCAAGGATTATAAATTTAAAATTTTATAGATTGTTAATAATGTGTAAAATTCAAGTCTCACAATTTTATAGATTGTTAAATAAAAATTAAAAAATCAAATCACCCACCTATTTAATATTCATAAATTTTCACTCATTCGAATTTCGAAAATATGCGACAATGTGAGTCAATTCTTTGTTCTTAACTTGGACAACTTGATCCGATGACAATTCCTAAAAACATTTAAAATTTGTTCTAAATAATTATATATTCCACCTAAGAATCTACTTTAAAGATATGACAATTACTATTTGTAATCTTCGTCAATAATTTTCATTTTATATATGTTTTACCTTTTATTTCACTGCAATATAGTAAATATAATGACCTCCAGTTCGACTGAATCGACAGATCACATTTTGATGCAAATACTTTTTTTTATTCAAGTCCTTTTGATTTATATGACCTCCGACTCTCATGTTCTAATTAATAATATTTTATCTACGCCAAATTGATCAATCCTCACCGTTTATTTCATTTCACCGGAGAAAATTAAATCAGTGGCTGAAAATGAAAGATATTAACAATTATTGAAAGATATAATGCCAGCACATGCACCTAGCTAGCTATTGATTTATTTATTTATTTTTAAATTTAAGACCAAGTATATACATAAAAGCAAATTAATTAAGCCGATAATATCGGAACAGTAACTATTTGAATTAATATTCATTGCAGCTCACTCAAGGAAGAAAAATATAATACATAATTATATCACATACAGCTAGCTAGGCTACCAACACGGCCGGGCTTGTAACTAATTAGAACGGTCATGGGGGGCTTGTTGCGGTGGGAGGCCACTGCCGGAGAGAGTAGGGGCATCGGTGCCGCTGCCATGGTGAGGCCGGTCAACAACAGGGAGATGGCCCGAGGTCCCATATCCCTTGCTCTTGTAATCCTCGAGATCGGAGTACTTGACGTACGGGCTGCTGTCGGTGGGGATGTCAACCTCCTTTCTCTTTGGATCAGGTGCAGGTGTAGCTCCAGTTACAGCTGCAGCTGCTTCTTTTGTTTTTGATTCCATCTTTTCTTTCAAGTTATTAATAGTTGAAATTGAAGTGATCAGTTTATGTAAAGGTAAGGTATATATAAAATTAATTGTGGGATGAGAAGGAGAGGGGATAGTACACGTGGCAGGCGGTGGAATACACGTGGCGTGATATTTATGTGCATGGGGAATTGGAATGTTGGGATGGGCCATATAGCCCAAATTAAGTGTTTTAAGTAATAATTGGATTGGATTTTGGAGTTCAACTGGGGTCTGGGGGTCTCTTCAGTACTTCAATTCAATTCAATTTAATGAAGCTATAATGCATCGAGGACCCATTAATTCTGACATTCGGTGTCCGGATCCGAACTCAAATTTTGAATTTAGATTCGGACCGTCTAATAAAAATCCGAACCAATTTGATTCTATATAATACTTTTACGAGTTTTTTTAATATTCATACGGATTCGGAATTTCGGACCGTTTGAATTCAAATTTAATATTTGAGTTACTATAAGTGCATTTTATTTTATCTTTACATATAAGACGTAAGAGCATGTTGCCTGAAATTGCAAATCCCCTTGTGTAACAAATTTAGCAATTAGAAACCATGAATTAAATGGTAAACATAAAAGAAACCCAGTCTACTCTGCTTTGTGCCCCAGGAAAAGGAGAAAGAAAATGAGAGCACACTTGTGCAATTAATTCTACTCTTTTTTCTTCATTGCAATATTGTGACCTTATAATTTTCTAAGCCTACTTTAAATCACATGTTTATATTCTAAGCGAGTCTACATCCTCTGCATTACCTCACTGGTTTAGTTTCAATATTGACCATCCAATCAGAATCTTGATCGACCATCTGACAACCTAACAATATAAGTAGCTAGCTTCTACTAAGAGTCTCAAAAAAGACAACCCAACAATATAAAGAGATTAACCACTTATAGAACACAAAACTGTTAATAATAATAACTGTTTAAAGTTTAAACCAGAGTGTTTTCACTGTTTGAGTCCAGTATTAACAATTCTGGTACATGACTATGCTTATTTATGTGGTACAGTCAATACAACAATTAGAAGCAAATTACGCCAGGAGAATAGAATTAGCTTCTACTTACTAATAGAGGCGCCTGTACTGGTAGGAAGCACCTATCTTTAAGCACTTCATTTTCTATGGACCGAGGAGATCCGGGATGAGGAAAAAGAGGAGCTCCCTATCTGTGCACGAATGCGGCATTACAAAAAGGAGAAATTATATCTGGTCTGGTCGGGTCTAATCTGGAACTTGTGATATGGCTTTCTGACTGGTTTAATGAAGACCATAGTTTCTCAAGTTTGCATATTCTGTTTTGCAAATTATTTTGTTAAAATTTAAATATTTGGAACTTGTAATATGTGAAACCTGTTTGTGCCTTGTAGGTGAATTATAGTATATTTAAACTAAAATTTATTTTTCTTAATTACACCGGTACCAACCGAAATATAAAAGTTTATCCTTTCAAAAGACTTGACAACAATGACAAGGCACCTTGCCAACTAACCATAAAAAAAAACTGACAAGGTACTTGATGAAAACAAAATTTTATTAATGCCTCCCCCGCATAGCTTTAATTATGGCGCTTCACAAAAGATTCAACCAAGGGATTTACAAGATCTGGTGCCTCATCCTGCACAACCCAAGAAAAAATAAAAAATCATATGTTACAAACAAATTAAGGATTGATGTGTTCCCTCTAAAATGAACATAGGACCAAATTTGGTTCGTATGGACGGGTTTAGATCCGCACAAATCTCACCCCGAGAATTAAACTGTCCACACAAATCTTAATGCGCACCAGACGGTTTAGACAGGGCATTGAATAAAATTTAGTTTGATGCCCGTCAGAACCTTCCTTCCCCATTTAGTTTACACCAGAAAAGATGCAAACTAGGATTTTCTTGTGTAATTTGTATAGAGAGAGACATTTCAAAATGAGACAATTTGGGCATCTTACAATGCAAAAAGAGAAATTTGGGGAAAATAAAGGGAGGTAAAAAAATAAAAGAACCTGGGGGCAATGGCCGACATTTGGAAGCACAATAAAATCTTCAACTGCTTTAAAATCCCCGTAAGCTCTTCCTAGCTCCACTGGCTCCCAAGGATCCTTCTCGCCCCATGCCACCAAAACGGGGCACTGTTAAATTATAATCCAAGTAATCACACAAGTTAATAATTAGTTATCTTTGTTATTATTATTACCTGTAATATTTTAATACTGGTTTTTTGAGAATACCGTCACTTTTGGAAGAAGCTCCTCGGAAGAGGTCCATCAGAGTAGCAAATGAACTCGAGAAACACGTCAGCCGCACCCGGATCCAAACCCGGCTGTAGGATGTCTGAACCAGTTCATCTGTTACAGTTGACGTGTCGTGGTAGCACTGGAGCAACCAACCAAGAACAAACTGATTATGTATATGTTTAAGAAACAACACGAAAACGACATAACAAAATATCTTCATGGGCTGATTGATGTACCTGACAAAGAATGCTTTTAACAGACTCCGGTGTAGCAACTGCATTGAAGAACAGCTTTCCAACAGGTGTGTTCCTGAGTTACATACAAGGTCAAATTTGCATTGTTCACGTATGGTACAAATTTATCAAGTAGAAAGAAGAGGGGAGGAGCTTGTATGGCAATTTAATTACCTGAGAAGGCTCTGGAAGGATTTTATGAAGGGTTTACCATACCATGGTTGCTTTTTGATATGGAGCATTCGCAAAGAAATGTCTAACAACACTATTCCCTTGCAAATGGATGGATCTGTAACAGCAGCCTGGAGGCCAACAAGACCTGTATTAAACCCAAATCATGCATAAATATTTCAGTGCCATATATGGTACAATACTGTACCAACTCTGGTACCAATTTCATAATAATAGCGACGTGAGTCGTTCACGTGCCTCACCTCCGATGGAGTTGCAATGAAGAAGGCACAGTCCCTTACCACATCAGAACAGAAGCTGTTGAGTTGATCGGCCCATGTCTCAAATGTATAGAAGCTACCATCGAGCTCTCTTGGGTTGGGTTTGTCTGAATACCCGTATCCAATAAGATCGATGGCATATACTCTGTTTGAGCTTGCAAGAACAGGTATATTTTTTCGCCAGTGATCACTGCACAAGTAGCTCAAAAGGTTAAACAGTAAGACACATTTGTTTGATAAATTTCAGTTTTCTTTCAAAGTTGACTTACACCTGTTAGCACCAAATCCATGAATCAAAACTAATGCAGGACCATTTGTACCAGCATACTGATAACGGATCCTGTACCCACGCCACAACCAGATGCTGCCACCAAATAGCATATAAAATAAAATAAAAAATCAGTCTTCTTCTCATAATGAAGACGTAAATTTTATTGCGGTTTGCTCAAGGATATGATGCTAACCTGGTTTGCACTTGGGATGAGGTGGTGGTTGCGGCTGTAGAGACAGGATCCGACCCGGGTACCTCCTGAATCCGCTCCGCATTGGACGCTTTGAGGCAGTTGAAGGAAGGATTGCTATAAGCGAAAGAAGAGAGAGGCGAGAAGAGAAATTGACTTGGGAGAGAAGAAATTCTCCTCCTACTCGCTACGATGGAGGTGCATGGAGAAAGAGTCCATCTCGCCATAAGCAATTAATGCGAAATTGAAAGAAAAATTACATGAAAAATAGAGAGAGAATATACTTCCGACAAAAAGAGAAATTTGGGTGGGAAATTAATTTTGAGGCATTGGGAGGGACACGTGGAAGCTCCAGAGTCCCTGGATTTTTATGAATCCATATCCTCGACGGTACCGTAAAAGATTCCCTTTTACAATTAGCTATTTACGGTTTGAGATTAACTCTCAGCCGGTTTAGGATTCGGGCTGACTGAGGGGGCAGTATTATTGGGCTTTGAGATTCGTGCCAAGTTAAAAACAACGGTCCAGATCAAGTAATTGTAACAGATTCCCTATTACGGTACCGTCGGTGATATGAATTCCTTTGGACAAGTACCTGATGCTTATTTATTTGAACTGGGACCAGATCCCTAAAGTATCCAAATTTTGTGTTTAGATCTTAACCGTCCGATCAGAATTGGTGCCAATCCAGTTCGTGGTTAAATGAACGGGATCTCTTTAATATTCGCGCCATAGAAGATCGAACGGTTCGGATACAAACTGAAAATTTGGGTAACTTTAGGGAATCCGAATTCATTTGGACTTACATTATTGTATCATTAATTCAATCCGAACCGTCATATCTAAGTTCTCTTAATCCGGGCCATCCATTTTTTTTACTAGTAATCTGCTTTTAAATATGGCCCAAAACATGATATTTCAGAGGATGCAATAACACAATTGTGATTTGATTACAAAATTTGAGAGTTGGTTTGAATCCTATTCGATAATTTTTTGTCCTACTATGGTGAAAATCGAAATCTTGTATCTGCCCCTTGCTTTCGTGGGTATCTGAATATGAAATTTTATTATATGGCCTTCCTGGTTAAAAATAAGGGTTAGCTTAAAGAATGAAATATCATGTCTAGCTTTATACCAGTAAGATGTTAAAGAGATAATAGAAGATCCTATAGATGCAAGTCAGGGAATATATAGCAGCATTATTAAATAGATTTTATTTTTGGTTAACCATTCAAATAGTGATGAAAACTATTATATCATGGGAGTAAACACGAGGAAGGAGGGGCGAATAGGGCCCACAAGAGCATTTTGTCAATATTTTTGGTAGGGGGGTATTTGTTTGATGATTTTAGAAAATAGGGCTTTCTATAAAATTTTCTTGAAGAAGGTATGAAGTGATTGATACCGGCCAATGACGTCTTGAATTTTCTCTTTTTATTTTTCATTTTTTTTATTAAAGGGCTGTACATCCTAGCATCTTTAATTAGATGCTATTTTTGAAAATTGAATTGACCTTCATTGAAAAAAAGACAATGGCTCATGTTACTGCACTAAGTCCGCAGTTCATTTTTTTTTAATAAAAATATTCATGAGAAAAACTAAATAATGCCAGCTCTTTCATATTAAATGCATTAATTTATTTCTCTACAGTTTAAAACAAAAATAAACAGCGATTATATATACAAGGATAATAAGATGTAATGAAACAAAAGTTTCTCTTTGCACTAAGCGATGCAATTTGGGCGCTTAAAATAGCGTTCTCCACAAAATTGTATGGGTGATGCTAATTTTTGCAACAATTACATTATAAAGGGCTGAAAACAAACTCTCTTGATACCCTATTAACCTTTAATTGATTCTCTCTCTTCCTTATTTCTCTGCTATTAATGCACTCTAATAATTGATAAATTGAAAATGTTTACAATGAGATTTGTACCCTAATATATTAAGAATGATTAAAAAAGAAAATATTACAATGAGATTGTTTAAAAATATCTTTGTGCCATAATCTCTTATATGGTATATTCTGAAGGCCAATTATGATTTATAGTTATTAGATTGTTTAATCTTGTTTTTCTTTTGCAAAGTATAGAAAAAGAATTACAGTCGGTAACCAAAAAAAGAAAAAGAAATAAGGAGGACAAAATTAATTGTTAGTTTTGATAATTATAGCATGCTAGTATAATAGAAACTATTTTATTCTTACTTAGTTTTCCTTGTTAGAAAAGCCAAGTGCCGTAGCTTAAAGACCATAATTACAATCGGAAAAAAAAAAATTCAAAGTCTCCAACGGAACTCAGAATCCTCCTTTAGTTGTTCACATATTATGGAAAAGCCGAACAAATCTCTAGAGAGAGAACTCCCCTATCTCCCTTCTGAAATGCAACAGGAGATACTAGCATGGCTTTCTGGAAAGTCGCTCGTCAGGTTTCAAGCAACATGCAAGTTGTGGAAAAGCTGGGTTCACAATCCCACCTTCGCGAAAAAGCATTTTGATCATGGAGGCCGTCGTTACAAATGCATAATCTATTTCCTCAACTTCACTCGAAAAGCTGTATTCCACAGGGAAATCATTGATAGGTCCTATGCAGCCACATCATAAGCTGTTGATCGATCTCCAGTCCTTACAGAAACCTTTGCGATTCAATTATACGATATCTTATTCTTGCAATGGTATTTTTTGTATTTATAGTAGGGATTGTAAGCCGACATTTTTACTAATATCCAAAGTTTAATACAAATTATTAATTCTGCCCATAACTCGACTCAATATCGAAATATACCCAAGCCGGCCATAAAATGGCCGGCTTAGGTCCCTCCCTAAGCCGGCCATTTTCTGGCCGGCTTGGTACCAATTTTTTTTTTTTTATTTTTTTTTTTTAGAGAGAGACACTATGAAGATCAAAATATTGAAATCTAACTCTGAAAATTTAAAATTTTTGTTTAAATTATTTGTTATATTACTTCTTTGATTTATAATTAGCATATTTATACTAAAATACGATAGATTAATTGAAATTATGTTGAATAACACTAAATTATGTTAAATTATGTTAAATTACATTAAATTACGTTAAAATACGGTAAATTACGCTAAAATACGGTATGAATAGGGACGATATCTTCACTGAAAATGAGAAAAACGACGATGAAACTTCAAACGGTCATAAAACGGCGCTCGTGTCCGATTTCAGCAAATGACCACTTTTCGGAAAGCTTGCGAAAATGCGCACGCGTTCGTGCCAGCTATTCTGGATTTCGAAATTCAGAATCGCCAAAAAACAAAGGGAAGAGCCTCAAAACTTGAGTTGAAGTTTCCGATTAGGATTTTCATTTCTATTATTCAATCCAAGTAGCTCAGTAAATTAGTTACATAATGAACTTGTAAAATACCAATTTTTACTATTTTCGGAATTTTTTTACTATTTTATATGATTCATGAAAGATGAGCAAAATCAGTCTACTATAGCGTAATTTTGTGTAGTTTATTATAATTTACCGTATTTCAGCATAATTAGCGAAGTTATTGTAATTTTATGTAATTTAGTATAATTGAACATAATTTATTGTAATATAGTGTAATTCAATATAATTTCAAGTATTCTAGCGTATTTTAGTATAAATATGCTAATTATACATCAAAAGAAGTAGAGGAGGGATCAAGTTACAACAAAGTTACAACAACCATTTTTTTCATTTTCAAAGTCCAAATCGTCGATCCAAACCGTTCAACATGATTATCTAAATAAAATGTGCTTGCAGATCAAATTTTACATTTTTTTGAATTTTTTTACTATTTATTAAGATGGGTACAAAATTCAATGGTCTGAATATGACTATTTTTTGTAAAATACTTAATAAATAGTAAACAAATTCAAAAAAATGTAAAATTTGATCTGCAAGCACAGTTTATTGTGGAAATCATGTTGAACGGTTTGGATCGACGATTTGGACTTTGAAAATAAAAAAAATAATTGTTGTAATTTGATCCCTCCTCAAAGAAGTAATATAACAAATAATTTAAACAAAAATTTCAAATTTTCAGAGTTAGATTTCAATATTTTGATCTTCATAGTGTCTCTCTCTAAAAAAAAAAAAATAAATAAATAAAAAAAAAATTGGTACCAAGCCGGCCAGAAAATGGCCGGCTTGGGTATATTTCGATATTGAGTCAAGTTCTGAGCAGAATTAATAATTTGTATTAAACTTTGGATATTAGTAAAAATGTCGGGATTGTAAGGACAACATTATTCTCTATAACCCGTTGACCAAAGAGAGCATGCTTCTGCCAGGGCCAAGCACATTAATTTCAGGTATTAACGCCCAAATCTTTGGTTACGAGAGTGTATACATAGGGTTTATTCCATCAAAGGATGAATATAAGATCATGTGTTTCTTTTATGATAATGGTTCTTCAACATTAGAGCATTGCACTATTTTCTCAATATCATCTTGGTCATGGAATAAGATTACTGGCTTCGCACTTCCAATTTCAGCCACCCCGATTTTTGCTAAAGGGATAATGTTTTGGCTTAAAGACTCTGACACATCAGTTTTATGGTTCGATCTAGATACTGAGCAATTGGGAATAATTGATCCCCCACCTCAAGCCATAACGCCGGACCGGATATCTCTATCTGAGGTGGAAGGAAGTCTTGTTTTAATGTATAGGCGAGATAAAGATTATATGTCAATTTGGAAGCTTCAAGATGTTGCACGAGGTGTTTGGATGAGGTGCGACCCCATTCGCAAACCAATTTTTGTGCCCGTGGAAGAATCTGATTCTTGTTTCTGGGATGATGTTGTCTTCCATCGAGGAAGAGCATCTTTTGTTTTAGAAGATAAACTCTACATTAATGTTTCAATATTAGGCGACTCTCAAGTGGTGTACTGTTTTAATGGAGATGGTAAAAGACTGGATATGCTAGTACAACCAAATCTGCATGTGCATAGCTTGTTGTCTTTGAAGAAGTTCGTTCCTTCAAATTGTGGCAACTGTTGATGCTTGCTTTTCCAATCAACTCCCGTAGCTTTCAGTTATTACTTTATTAGTGTTTTGCTCTGTCAGGTACTTCGGAATCTTGCTCTAATAGTAGAAATATTAATGTATTAATTGCAACAGAAATATATTTTTCATAAAATTCTGAAGTGTTTGTGTCTCTTTATGTTTCTCATTGCTGCTTCTTTTAGTGGATGTATACTGAATATGATCAGGAAAATTTTGAAAATGCTAGAAAAACTTGTAGGTCGTGTAATTTAAGCACAAAAATGCACCTATTCAGAATTCAGACGTCAAGTGCAATAAGCATTCATTTAGTACAATAGTTTTATTGGAAAAATATTTTACTTATAAGGCTATAAGCAATAATAATCTGGTAAAAGGTTTGCAAAAACGATCATATATATTTAGATAAAAATGAAGGAATTTTTTTGTCAGAGAGTAAAAAATAATAATATATATCTAGATGCTCCTTTAATAACACTGTTACACAAAATTATTGTATCATTAATTAATCTGGGCAATTTTTTTTATCTATCTCCGTATGATGCATATTAAAAATAACTAGCTATTACGTCATATTATTGCTGTATTGCAGCTATTTAATTTTTTTTTCAAAAAATATCACAGCGGATTTAACAAATTTAATGCGTCAATTGGGTTGTATTCCATTCAATTTCAGTGGCATAACAATCTTGATAGAGTGGGGCAGGTTTGAGGAGGCAAAAATAGGAAAAGAAAATAACATTCAGTATGAACAAAGAAACAACAAAATAAGGAGTTGCTGCTATTTTGAGCACTTAAATTGTATCATTCACATCAGAGAATATTTCTCTTTTATACCAGATATACCTATTTTGCCTTCATTATTTAGTAGTTTCCATCGATTTCTCTTTATTATTAATGTACCTTTGGTCCCTTCATCTAAAGTAATAATAAAGAGAATGGAAAAAACAAATAAAAATGACAAGGGGTTAGCATAATTATGTACAGTTTTAATTCTTGCTTTTTGTTAACAAATAAAAATGAAAGTCACCTGATGTTCTAACTTGTACAGTTTCAATTCGTCTCCTCAATTGGTCCAACTTGCAATTTTATCTATTTGTAGCTCAACAAAGGATAAAAATGAACAGTATGTGACATTGGGATGTCATGAGCGAAATGTCATCTCTTTATTGCGTTTTTCACACAACTTTTTCGAAGTAAATACCATAGGGGTTGACAAAGATAAATAAACGACAAAAGAGAAAAGAAAAATGAAACCAAAAATGATGATGCAGGGTATCCGGGACATCTATTAGAAAGATTGAATTAATATTTCAATATGCATGCAAATTAAGGTGATGATATGATATAAGGGCAGTGATCTCCTTCTATCACATCTTCAAATTCATGCATGATTCACCATGGTATTAAGTGTGTTAAGTCTTTCAGAATTTTATTATTTGGCATATCTTCATTCCCATAATTCTCTAATTAACAATAATCAGTTGCTCGTTTGGCACAAGAAGACTCAATCAAATGGCGTTGGGCAGCAAATGGCGTGTATTTCCAACTCAGTCTACAAAATTATGAGTTCTAATAGATTGGAGAAATGGAGCTACAACATAATTTGGGAATGCAACATACCTATGAAAGTAAAAAAAATTGGCTTCTTGGTGATATGACAACGAATCCTAACTCATGATGTTATGGCTAAGAGTGGTCTGAATTGCGACTTCAGATGCCATTTATGCGAAACATATGAGATGGAAGATGCTATTCATTTGTTTTTTAATTGTTCAAATGCATAACGAGTTTGAGAACAATGAATGCATTGATGGGGCATAGCGCTACTGAGAATGGGTAACTCTCTGGAGCAAATATGGGATAATTTGATAAGGGATATGAGTTATATCCAACGCAGGGCTAAGAAAGAGTACATGTCGCATTTTCTGTGCACACTATGGATGTTGTGGAGGCAGAGAAATGAGAAAATATTCTGAGGAAATGATTTGTTGGTTGAGATACTCTATACAGAGATAAAGGAAGAAGGAGACTTGTGGATTAAATTCTGCAAGGGAGAAGCATGCTGTCAACCTCAACAGAGTCCAAACATGAGGAAGTGAGCATGGCGCCTACGTGCATGGGGTGCATGTGTTGTAACTATTGTATTTTTCTTTTTGCATTTACCTTTTTCGTTTTGTTTCATCCAAGCTGATAGCTCCTATCATGCTTCTAAAAAAACCAATAATCAGCTGCTAAATGAAATATTGTAGAAATTGAGGAAAAACTTGGGTATAAGGGTAAATAAAGTATAATGAAACAGAAGTTTCTTTTTTGGCAGGATGCATCTCACGTTTGTTGCACCGTTTGTCCACGCTTCATTATGTGTCCCCCTAAATTGGTTGCCACCCCCCTCCATACATGTAATGCATAGGAACACTAGAACAAAAATGCCCAATAGTCTCAATGTCACATAGACTGCACATAACACACTCTAAATCACATTGTATTCCTTGTGTTTGCATCATATCATGGGTGAGCAACCTTCTCTTGAGTAGCAAGAATGTGAAAATCTTGACTGTTGGTGGAATACGAAGTCACCAGGTGTAGCAGTATGCCCATGAAATCCTTGCACCACTTGCCAGGATTCCATATAGCGATCTAGAGGAATATGCTCCACCCGGTTCCCATCTCCATCGAAATTCATCCTTAGCCACAGTAAAGGGGGTTGAGAGGTCTACCATTAGCAAAGAACTGTGGTATCCAATGACAGGAGGGTCGTCCCATGAGTCATACCAAAACGCAATTTCTTGGCCTGAGCCAGTGATCCATTCAGTGCTCCATAAAAAGATATGCTTGATCTTCATAAGTGTAACCAAAATATCGAACCCCCTATTGTCCAAAATCTCAGTCCATTTAATGGGCCCTTCCTATGCAGAGCTATCGCGGTTTTTCCCCACGGGGAATCCGGCCTCACATATGCCCACCACCAGCATCTCACTGTTCTATGAAAGTAATTTTAGCGCTGTAACTACAACTTATTGTCTAGAGTATAGTATGAGTGGTGGACCATATGACAACCTAACAATTTAAAGAGAATAACCACTTATAGTTATAGAACACAAAATTGATAATAATAACTGTTTAAAGTTTAAACCAGACTGCTTTCACTGTTTGAGTCCAGTATTGACAATTCTGGTACTTGACTATGCTTAATTTGTTAGAAATATATTTTGAAAACACAAAATTTTATATAAATTAATACTTATTTTAATATTAATGTTTTTAATTTATGAATTATGGAGCTATTATTTGTGAATGAGTTATTTTGATCTAATTTGTACATAGAAGCTCATTATTTACCAACACAGAAAATCGAATCAAATATAGTGATATGAGCTCTCTGCCTCACCTATTCGCCTCTGCATGAATATCGTATATATATAAATTAAACACTAAAGACCAAAACAAAAAAGGTTCAACATACATAAATGCATAACAAATACAGTAGCATAATGCATAATTGATTCTCCTCTGACAGGTTTGGCCGAAGCACAAGGAGAACCTCATTCTAATGAAGAGGTATTATTACTTGGCTTATGGCGCGAAACTGTTCAAAACCGGCTGTGAGTCTCTATCGGTGGAATTAAATGATGAAAAGGAATCACGGGACTCTTGCTAGTATTCTTAATGTTTTACAGCGGGCCCATAAGCTATTCTTTGACCCGGTTAGATTAACTGCCTACTTACGTCACAACCTGTGTAAAATTCATGTTGAAATTCTCATGGAAAAAAAAATTGTACCTGTTTAAAATTGCAAAATTCCTCTCTGAAATTGGTTTTTGATTGGTTACTTATTTGCTTTTGCAGGTGAATACGATTGGTCTTCCTACAAGAGACGTGAGAAAGGTCCATGCTCGCATCACACTCTTATTTAGTTAAATTGATTTTGTTCTCATGATGAATTAATTATCTGATCTCTCTTTCTGTAGATACTGCAATTAATGAAAATGGAGATACTACAGGATTGCAACATTGTGTTTAGTAAGGTATTCCCTTCCGGGGTGTGGCCTGAACAACAGGCTCTTTGGAAATCAGCTGGGGACATGGGGGCCAGATGTCTGAAGAACAGCCGCTTTGATGCCTTGAATGATTCGGTGACACATGTCATTGCAGGGGTCCCCATCACCGGGGAGGTAGAGTGGGCAAGAGAAAACAACAAGTTTGTGGTTACCCCTCAGTGGATTGAGGAGGCCAATTACCTCTGGAAACGACAGAAAGAGGAAGATTTCCCAGTGCTAGACGAAAATTACCAGTGACGGGTTCTTTTAATAGCTAATTTCTTTTCCTTAACCATTTTTTCAAATATGTGCCCGGCCGTTAGGTGTTATTGCACAACTTACAATGACAAGATTAATTTTGGGTTTTCTTTAGTTTGTTTCTTAGAATTTAAAAATGTGAAATTAGAGATGTCATGTAGAAATTTGTACAGCTAAAATGATATTCTTTGCTGGTGGTCAAAGGCCCAAGATGGTCGATTTTTTTCTGAAACGTTTCATGAGAATATAAAAGAGTTGTAGGATTACATGGTTATTATTACAACTATGTAAGATCTGCAGCTCTCCTAAAAGAACTGTATCATTTGTATGTAAATCAATTTGTAACTGTAACAAACCTCTTCATGGAATCCATGGAGTAGCATGATTACAGTTCACAAAACACATGGACCAATTAATTAGTTGAAATCAAGCCCGGTGCTATTTAATCTCTTGAATTGAAGGTATACAAATGTGAAATTAAAAGAAAGGAGGAGGATTACTGAAACATATTATGGAGAATATATATTATTACATTTATTTGCAACAAAATAATTGAAAAATATTGTTAGCAAAATTAAGGTAATTAATTTGAAGATTTCTATAAAATTGATATAATCTGAGAATCAATTAAACACCGATCAAGTACTGATAAAACTAATTAACACCGTTAATTCTTTTAAATTTAATGCACAACCTATTCAAACTATATAGAATATATTTTTCAGTGAACATAACGTAATCAAATGCTAATTTGTTTTTCGGCCATAAGAACAAACCTGCCGTAAACTAATTATCTAAAGAGATGAAATCGCTTTCCTGAGTGAAACATGGCCCAATATGGCCCGTTCGTTGACTGCGCAACGCTTCTGAAATAAGATCTGGTCCATTCTTTTCTTTTTTAAGTACTGCAATTAATAAAGAAGTATGAGTAGTTCTCTTAAATCTGTATGGCCTCGTGTGTTGCGGATATTGGGTTACACACTCGACAGTTTTAACACGCTTGTTACACAGAAGGTTGCACGGAAAATCCCACGTCCTGGATATACTCCTGAGGATGCTGACGTGTCAAGTATTAATTAGTGCATCTATATTTGTAATTTCATTCCACTTGCGTAACAATTTCTTAGAAATTTGTTTATATTTTTTTATAAAATATTTTTTTTAATGAAATCATTTTTAAAATGCCACGCTGAAAAAATAATCGATTTCCATTCATTCATCCATCCCAAAAATTAAGTAAGCATATGTATTTTTGCTTCCAAAATTTAAAACGACAAGCGTATAGAAAAAAAAAAAAAATTTAAAACGACACATTCTTCTAAATTATAATAACTCATATTTTTATTGAATTCAATTTTAATATATATTAAATGTACCAAACTTTTTCATCACTTTTAATATTTTTTAAAAGATAGAATTTCATTTATACCCTAAAAAATCTCAAAATTAAGTATTTTCCCCTAAAATATTTGTAATATCATATTTACCCTTCTAAATTTTAAAAACTCACAAATTTATCTACTTTATTAATTTTTATTAAAACTCATTTTGAATTTCTAAAGTATCCATTGCACTCTTTACTAAATAAAAACATATGTAATTTGTTTAAGAGAATTTTTTTCATTAGCCAGTTTTGAGGACAAATGATTTATTTTCTTAATTGTGACGTACATATAAACATATGTCTAATGTCACAAGGGCAGATGTAGAGTGGGAAAAATAGCACAGTGGAGCCGGCTCCATCACAGAATGGCACGGCACGCGTGTCGGTTATATGTCGTGACTCGTGTGTTCCGTGCTGTGACTATCTTTTGAAAATTTGTCACGACACAACACGTCACGCGAAAGATCTGGTTACGACACGGCACATGGTCACAATCACGTGTAATTAGAACCGTTAGATCTTGATAAAATGGTGAATCTTGAATAATGTAACCTAACTCATGAAAAAAATTAGTTAAACATTATCAAACGTGATCAGTCACATTTAGACACTGTATGTTCGGGCATGACGTGACTCGCGTGCTGTGATTATTCGTGTGTCGTGACTATCCTTCGACATTTTGGTCACGAGACGGCACGGCACAGGACCAGAGTCACGACACGACATGTTTTTCCCAATCTAGGCGCGGCGCGCCGCGCGGATGCATGATTTTCATCAAGGTAGGGTAACAAAATATCAAATTGGGTTTAAATAGCTAATCATATTCAAACTCATTAGATAATCAGAGTAATAGATAAAACATGATAAAAACAACAAAAATAGTATTTTCTTTTAACAGAGCAGTTGTTAGCGGCGGAGGAGCGAAAAGCCTCTCTGTGTCGCTATTTTTTTCTTGAGCGGAGTTGCTCTAGCTCTGCCTCTGTGTCGCTAAGAGCGATGCTGTTTTTTGTCTTTTTTTCTTTGCGTAATTGTATTCAGTTTCGCTGAAAAACATTATTAGTTAGAATAATTTTGAGATATGTCCCTAATTAATTTATGTTTTTTTTTTGCTTATTTGCTTTCTGTTTTTGAGCTAAAATTTTCGGTTGTGCATAAAAATCTACTAAAAATCAATTAGCACACAACTCTCTTTCTCTATATATAAAATTTGAGTTACTAATTATTCTGGGCTGCGTGCAGAAAAGGAAAATAGAAATCGTGAAACGTGGGCTGTTGTAAAATTGTGAGCTTTAAGGTAGGACATTTAATTTTTGAAAGTAAGGCAAGAGCTCAAAATTCAGTACCTAAAAATTGTTTTTGGAAATTCAAGATAGAGCAGTTGCAGTACCTCTGACACAAGGTGGGTCTGTCCCTATTTAATGCCACTATGTATATATCCGAAGTAAAGAAATAAATCATTTATTCTTAAAAACTGTCAATTAGAATACATAATAATTTTCTTAAACTTATTATATATTTTTATTTTTTAAGCAAAATAATAAAATAGATACTTTAAAAAAAATATATTGAGTTATAATAGAAATAGATACTTTATTTTTTAATCGGAATTGGTACACAGCGCGGAGTTAATTCAGATCCTCCCCGGTACCGTAATAGACCGGTATCGTAATAGAGAATCTTTTACAATTATTAGATCTGGACCGTTCTTTTTAACTTGACACGAATCTCAAAGCCCAATAATACTGTCCTGCGCTAGTCTGAATCTCAATGCGGCTGAGAGTTAATCTCAAATCGTAAAGTGAGGAGAATCTTTTACAATACAGTAATAGAGAGCGTAATAGAGGAATTCACATCATCCCCGGTACCGTAATAGAGAACCTTTTACAATTACTTGATCTGCACCGTTTTTTTTAACTTGGCACGAATCTCAAAGCCCAATAATACTGCCCCCTCCGTCGGCCCGAATCCCAAACCGGCCGGGAGTTAATCTCAAACCGTTAAGCGAAGGGAATCTTTTACGGTACCGGGAGGATATTTGCCCGTAATAGAGAGGATACTTGTCCGCGCAGAGTGTCTCTCGCTTTTCGAACCGAATTCGGATACCTAAAGTAATCCAAATTTTAGTTTGGATCCGCTCCATCTCTCTTCTTGGTTCAAGTGGCCCCGTGCATTCCACATCAGATCGAATTGACCGAATTATGATTGGACGGTCTGGATTTAAACTCAAAATTTGGGTTACTTTAGAGGATCCGGACCCTGTCGGTTCTCCCTCCATCTCTCTTCTTGGTTCTCCCGACTCGAGTCGTTCTCAACCTCTTAAACCCTGACCCTAGAAAAGGGTCTCTCTCGGCTCCCTCCAAGCGTCATTATATCGCTACTCTAGTCGTCGCTATTACCTTGCTCTCCAGTCGGACCCATTCTTTTCGCTCTCCAGTCGCAATTCTACTTTCCAGCTACAGGCAATCGCAGAGCAATGTGAGACAAGAATATCTTTCTTGTTTATATTACTACTCTAATTTTGGAAGGCCGAAGGCAATCAATGATTGGGGTCTTGGGTTTGGGACACAATCTTTTCTTAAAGTTGATAAATTTGCTCAGATGGTTCACGAAGAAATTGTACTTGAAGGGCTCATTTTTTTGGGTTTTTTCAGAATAAAGGAATGGGGAGCATAAAGCGGTTGACCGATAGTGTTCACAGTATTGTCAGGTCCAGTGTAATCTTGTTTGATTTGCCAAGAGTTGTTGAGGAGTTGATTTATAACAGTATTGATGCGGGTTCCAGCAAGGTACTATCTCTCTCTACATTTCCATAGTTGCTGAAACTATGTGATTGTGGCTTATCTTTTGCCTAATCTTATAACAATGTATTCTGGTTTAAATTTTTCAGGTTGATGTCTCAGTAAATGTGAAAGCATGTACTGTCAAGGTGACAGATGATGGTAAAATCACCCGGTTTCAGTTTCAAAATTTCAATTTGAAATACCATAAATGCTAATTTTATTATACAATTCTTATTGAACATAATTTCAGGTTGTGGTATTACTCGAGATGGTTTGGTACTTCTCGGGGAAAGATACGGTACAACAACTATAATATTTGCTTTCACTATGCTGTTATTGATTACTATTTTTTTCAATTACCTTACTCTTATTATGATTGGTTAATTTTATTAGTTACATCTAAGCGTTATCCAGTAGATGGCTTTGAATGCGGCACTTCGAATCTTGGCTTCAAAGGAGAGACATTGGGCTCTCTTTCTGATATTTCGTTGGTTGAAATTAGAACAAAAGCTCGTGGTTGGCCAAATTCATATTGCAAGATTATAAAGGCAAGAAATTAGTTACATTAAACACACTTTATAATTTGCACAATTATTTGTATTCTCTGTAACTGATGTTCGAAGTGTTTGATTTGGTTAATTTACAGGGTTCCAAGTGTATTTGTATGGGGATAGATGATAAGAGGGAAGCAGTTGGAACCACCAGTACTATTTTTTGCGTTTCTTTTGTTGCTGAAATGTTGTTTTGATATAGTTATATATTACGATTAGATGCTAATTGTTATGAATTTTGTATCTAATTTAGTTACTCTACATTTTGGTTGCAGTTACTGTTAGAGAACTGTTTTATAATCAACCTGTACGAAGAAGATGCATGCAATCTAGGTTTGCCGTCTACAAAACTGCTTTTTTGCTTATCTCTGTTTGTATGTGCTTTGTGTTTTCTCTGTTTTTTCCATTGTTAATTTATACTTATAAATGTTTGTTTCTTCTTTGCTTGTTGCTGTTCTTGAAGCCCAAAGAGAGAAATACATTCAGTGAAGAAGTGTGTACTTCGAATTGCACTTGTTCACCCACAAATCTCATTCAGAGTTTATGACATAGAAAGGTGATTCTTTAAAATTGTATATGTACACACATTGTGAACTTATTGTTATGGATACATGCATGTATGTATGTATATATGTGACATTTTGGACTAGTGTAGTGAGGACGAGCTACTCAGCACAGTTCCCTCCTCATCTCCTTTGCCTCTGATTTCTGACGGGTTTGGAAAGGATGTCTCCAGTTCTCTCCACGAAATATTTCACTCTGACCAACTATTAACTCTTTCTGGGTTTATTTCTGGACCTTGTGACACCTTCTCAACCAGGGTACACTCTGTGAACCTGAAACACATACTCTTACAAGTTTGCATCTGATTAAACTATATTACTAAGTTGATTGAAATTTTCATTGCAGGATTTGCAATACCTATGTATCCTTTTTTTCACATCTGTTTGTTCTATAGACAACACATCTTAATTTGTCTGTTAGTTTGTTGATAAAATGCAAATTTGCACCACTATGTGTGAAAAAAAAAAATGAGGTACCTGTCATATCTTCAATCAAAATCCAATTGCATTCTAGAATATTTGTAAATAGAAAACATCAACTGTCTGGGTTAGCACAATAGAAACTGTGTATTGCATTAAATACTAACAAATTCATCCCTTACTCTTAAGGAGCTCCTTTCAGGTACAAGTTAACACGGACAAGACATGGAAGTATTTTTTAGGTTATTAAAAATTTTAGCAAAATGTAGTCGTTTTTGTATTGCTTTTGCTAGCCTTGGTATGAACAATTAGGCACTATTCACAAATAAGCCCCATGACAGGGTTTCAATTGAAATGCATAAATTGTTCGGTGATTAAGAAACTCAGTGCTTATTTGCAAAAACACACCAAATGAATGTGACTCTAATGGATCTAAGCACCTAAAAATTGCGGGTATTTAAGAGATTCTTTTCCTTGTATTGTCTTTAACAATCTCAGACATTAACTCCAGATTTGTCAGGAAGAATCCTATTCATAATTTGATTAACAACTTGGCAACTCAGTGGCAATCATGCTCTGATCCAAACACAGATGAGCCCAAGGCCCAAAGTAGGAAAAGGCAGAAAAATGTTGCATACCCGGCCTTTTTTCTTAATCTATACTGCCCCTTGTCTATCTACGATCTCAACTATGAACCTTCAAAGACAGTTGTCGAATTTAAGGTGCACTGCCTGTACATTTTTTGTTCTTCCCTATGAATTTCATTTATACCCCTAAAAAAAACTTTGAAATTATGTATTTCCCCCTTTAAAATTCATAGTATCATATTTACCCTTCTAAATTTTAAACACTCACAAATTTACCCATTTTATTGTCTTTTCTATTAAAACTCATTTAAATTTATGAAGTACCCATTTAACACTTTATTAAGAAAAAAAAAATATGTAGCATGATTCAGTCTTTTAATTGGTCGGTTTCCGAGGACCAATGCGTCATTTTTCTATTTCTGACGCTTACACAGTGACATTTAGTATATGTTTGTGTAAATTTAGAAGGGTAAATATAAATATGTATTACGAATTTTAGAGGGGAAAATACTTATTTCGAAGTTTTTGAGGCGTATACATGAAATTCCCCTTTTTCTAATTGTTGTAGACACATAGTTCTTGACTTCCTGTCAACTATTTTTTTTTTCCCGACAGGATTTAAATGCTGTTTTATCTTTCTTTGAGAAAACTGTGACGAACTATTGGAAGGCGATGCCTCAGCACCAACCGGAAGGTTTGTTTGTCTTTTCCTTGTTAATGTAACAAATGAATAGATGCTGTATTTTGCATAAATTGCCTTTATAGGTTAATTCTCTTCTTGTAGAAATCCATCATGCTGAGGACACTAGCATGTCTTTGGAAAGAGAGACACCCAATGAAGGTACTATTGTTTCAATGCAAGATATTTAAGCTCTTTTATTTTACAAGGAGCAAGGTATGGTACTATGCATAGCGCATATTGGTCTGTACTATGGATCAATATTTTCGTTTTCAATTTTCAAACAGTTGATCTGAACCATTCAACATGATATCCATATGAAAATGTACTTTCATACTAAATTTTGCATATTTTAGAATTTTTTTAATATTTTTTAGATAGGTAGAAATGACCACTTTTGAATTGTCTAGAATCTTTAGATCTAGTAATTTTCTATCAATCTAAAAAAACTATAAACAAATTCTAAGAAATTCTCAAATTTGAGCTATAAGTACATTTTCGTATGGAGATCATGTTGAAGGTTCAGATGACTGTTTGAACTTTGAAAATGGTGATATTAAGCCATAGTACGGACTAATACGCGTCATGCATAGTACATAGCCACACTCTTTACAAGTCCTTACCAGTAAATTATTACCTAGTTATGAATTGATGTTCTGATTACTAGTATGAAATTACAATATTTTAGACAAGACCAAAAAGAACTACGCATACACTTCCATCGGAATCCTCCAATCCTTTTAGAACACAGTAATTATCTATGAGAATTACAATAGGTTTGGATTATGCATTGTTTGATTTTGTTTATTTATTTATTTTTTGACCTTTGCCATTTGCTAGAGGGGCAGAAGCCACTGACGAGTGAAAAGAGGAAAAAAGCTAAAGTGGCTTGTTCTAAAATCTCACCAATGAAAAGTACACTGAAGGCAACCGAACCGGGCTCTTCAAATCAAAGAAAAACGAAAACTGAAGTGGCCTCTTACAAAAGTATACCGATACAAAATGTTCCAGAAGCAACCAATCACAATGGCTTATATGAAACACCAAGAAACTCACGTGCTTCTTTCTTGGATCTAAATCCATGTACAAGTGGCGCTTCTCAGTCCTATTGGTCAAAGTGCGATCCTTTGCTTCATCTAGAAGACGAGTATGTACCAATTACCACCCCCATGATTGGAGCAAATTATAAAACAACCTATCCTGTTTTGGAAGGAAAACCTTCGCTCAGTTTTCAAAACTTGAAAGAGGATGAATCTTTCTTAGCAGCCTGCTCCATGCCTAGTCGAGAGAAGGCATGCACTTCTCATTACATGGAGTTTGAAAATTCAAGTGAAGATTTTTCCGATCGTGAGACTTGTTATTATACTGATAAAATGCTTTATCATGAATCTGGTAATTGTAGCACTAGGTTATGGGATTCGCCAGGTACTTCTGTGAGTGATTTTGGGTCTCCTCAGAAGGATTGTGTTTTAGATTCACCATTTTGGTCTAGTACTGGGTTGTATCAGAATAAGTGGTGTAGAAAGCAAAGGAGATTGATGGAGGATCAGGATCAATTTCTTGAAACTGCAAGGGATATATTTTCTGAAAGTCCTGTATTAAGCTTTAAGAAAGCTTTGTGGGATGACGACTTCAATTTCAAGAAAAGCCAGTTCTTTGATTTTCGTATTGATCGGATACCCTTTTCACCTCTTCTGGATTCTCCTATAACAACAAAGAACTCTTATATTTCCTTGAATGAGAACGATTTTCCTTGTTTGGATTCTCCTATAACAAAGAATTCTGATTGGGGTAATGTACTTGAAGACACTCTGGAAGAACAAAAATTACAATGCTACCCTTCAGCTCGTCATTGTAAGGTTATATTTAGACCAAGGAGAAGTTGTTCGGCCCCACCATTTTATAGAGGGAAATGCAAATATTCGTACTTGAATGATCAGTTGACTACCTTGATGGGAGAAGGCTCAACTTCCCAGTTCCAGAAAACCACAACAGGTTAGTTGCAAATTTACTCCCTCAATGATTCTATGAACCTGTGTGTTTTAAAGCAATCCATCTTTTGGTGTGAAGTGATTTGTAAAAAGAAGAGAGAGGTTCGGATGATGCTTTTTTTTAATTGTTATATGTTCTGTAAATATAAATTTTTTCCTCTTGAGACTAATTCTTGATACTTCTGAATGCTTGATAAACAATAATTGAGTTTTAGAGGGTTATGTTGGCAAAATACCTTGCACAATATTTTAGAGGGCGTCAGTACTGACATGCGGTGTAAACTTGCAGAGGCAGAGGCACCTGTACGGAGCACTACTCCAGAAATGCATTTATCACAGCCATGCCCTGATCCAGTGTGGTCTGAGACTCTAGAGTTTAATTTGAGGTAGTTTCTCTTGACTTCTTTTGGTACCCCAAATCAAAACACACTTCTTAATCATTCTTTTTTGTCTATACTAGAGAAAAGGAAAAAAAGGAGACTACACATACGTCACCTGCTTGCCAGCATGACAATTTTGAACACACTGGAAATGAATTGACCAAGTGGCGGGTCGATCCAGTCCAACCTCCAGTTAAGAAGAGTCCTAATTTTTAAACCCTTTCCCCTTATTTTGCTTAATAGCTTACTGTGGTGTCAAATTACTGAGCCAAGAATTTGTTACTGAGTGTTCCTTCATTTTTTTTTTTTTTTTGTAGGCAGTATCTTTTCCGCACAGTTTAACTGACGATGTTCTTAATATCTCTTCTGGGTTATTGAATCTCTCAAGTACTTCCTTGATTCCTGAAAGCATAGATCGAGATTGCCTTGAGAATGCGAAAGTTCTTCTCCAGCTTGATAAGAAATTTATTCCTGTAATTGCAAGTGACACACTTGTTATTCTTGACCAGGTTTTGTTTACTTCCCTTTTTGTACTTTTTGGCCGTTATTTTGCACAATCATACAAATGTCAATGCCTTTTATATTCTTTTGTCAAAACTATCTGTAGCATGCCGCCGATGAAAGGATTCGCTTGGAAGACCTGCGTAGAAAGGTAGCCAAATTTGAATGCACTCTTTTCTGTGATGAAATTGCAAAAAGAACCCACAGTATGATGAAATTGAAAAGCATGTTTAATTTCCAATATTAGTAAAAAAGATGGTTAACAATTGAGAAATATGGAATTATCATCAATTAACCTTTAGCACCGTTTTAGTTTTATAATTCTTTAATATTAAATATTTCATAATGGCATTATTCTTTAATAGTAGTAGCAATGGTGTTTAGATTCATGTAATATTTTATATTTTCAAATATACGGTTGGTATAATATATTAACTGTGTTAATGTTTTCATTATATCAGTTTACAAACAGACCATTTATTTTTCTATCCTTTTACAAAATTATCTTTTCTCATCTTCACCTCGGTGGTCTTTTATCCATACTTAAACAATATTTTCGGGGCTTTCAGGTGTTATCTGGTGAAGGTTGTGGAAGTGCTTTTTTGAACCCAGAAGAAGAGTTGGTATCCCTAAATTACTCACAAGGAATTCTCTTTTTATTAGATGTGTCACAGTTATCAAAAATGATTACCTTACTGGTATATAAAATACCGATTTCCATGTCAAATAGATGCTTCCTGAGATGGGCGTTCAACTTCTTGAGAAATACGGTGAACAAATTAAGAAGTGGGGTTGGGTCACCAGTATTGACAACCAATCCTCTGATCCCTTCAAAAAGTAACTAGTTTTATTTTTTATTTTTTTTCTTACTAATATACTATTATCCAATGTGAAGTAATGCAAAAGGTATTTGAAATGATTTTCTCATAATTTCAGGAGCATGAGCCTTTTGAAGAGACATGAGGGAAATAACTCTGTCATTAGTCTTGTTGCTGTAAGTACATGTTTGTTTTGTGCACATGCAACTCATATAACAGTGCCTATAGTATTATCAATAATATTGTGTCCCACAAATTGCAATGCAGGTGCCTTGCATTCTAGGTACCAACCTTACCAGCAAGGATCTTCTAGAATTCCTCGAACAGGTATAATTATTCTTTTAATGTGTCAACTTAAAGTACTATATATTACACATAATTGCTCTTCTGATTAGTTTTTCCTATTTCCCTGTTATAATGTAGCTTGTCGAAACAGATGGTTCGGGAAATCTCCCCCCTGCTGTTGTTCGAATTCTCAACCTTAAAGCTTGCAGAGGTTAGTTAAAATTAGTAATATTGCATGTGGCTATTTTAAGTATTCATTTTTTTTTTTTTGTGTATGTGTGAGTTGTGAGTGTGAATGTCATTGTATATAGCTTCTTTTCTATGATTACAGGTGCAATTATGTTTGGTGACCCCTTGTTACCTTCTGAGTGCTCCCTCATTCTTGACGAATTGAAAGCTACATCTCTTTGTTTCCAGGTTAGTTTTGACTCTTTGTAACAACTCGTTAGTCAGGTTTGCAGGTTGCAGTTTTACTTGGACTGGGAAGAAAATGAGTGGATTGGGATGAAATGAGTTGAGAAAAAAATGAATTTGACTCAGGGTAGGCAAACTTGTTCACTAGAGGCAGGCAATAGCCCAAAACACACGGGCTAAAACTTTTTTTCAAAATACACTGCCTACTCCTGGGCCTTACTGGGTCTGCCCCTGTTTAGTATATCTTAACCCTAATAAACTTTAGAGCAGCGAAATCTGTTAATGTTAGAGAAGGTTTGTGGTTTCACTGTGCTGAAAACAAGTGGTACAAATACTATTAATTGAGAAAAAAAGAAGGAAACAGATATGAACTAGAGTTGTTTTCGTTAACTGTGCTTTGAATCTGTAATTTCAGACCCATTCTGACCTACAAGTAGTGGTTTGTGATTTCACTATGCTTAACCTTGGGTCTTGGCATATCAAATGGTCAAATATGCAACTAAGATAGACCTTATACATATTTTAATTTTTTTTTTTAAATTATATTTTTAATGTAAAAGTTCGATCTTATTGGAGCCTGGGGTTAAAGTGCTTAATTAGTTTGGTTGGTTCATTACCTATTATCCTAACCAAATAGTGAAAAGTCCTGGTCTTGATATAGTCCTTAAAAGATATATTCTTGTAGTGTGCTCATGGGCGACCAACGACTGTGCCTCTTCTCAACATCAAACATCTACATGTGGAGTTGGAGAAAATCAAAATGCAGGATGCGGGGCCCAATGACAAGTGGCATGGTCTGACACGCCATAAGTTGAGTGTTGAATATGCACAACGGCGTCTTAACTGTGCGAAGATGTAAATCAAAATTGAGACATATTACACTAATTTGCCATGCTGGAAAAAGAATTTACAAGGCAACTTCATTTTGCGCACCTTAGTGAGTTGGAGATTTTACAAGCGGGAACTATTCACTTGAGATTAACCAATGAGTCGTTGTACAAAATATAGATGTCTTCTATGTATAGCGGTTTATAAACATAAATGTACAGTGCTCAGAGATATGCTATAAGTGGGTCCTTTGTAAAGATTCTTTTCTTATCCATGGACTCGTTTACAGCAGTATATATATTGTAATGCCCAATATTCCTTGCAAGTCCATTTGTTTCTTGTGTAACTCAAGATTAAATGGTTTGAGTTTGTCATTTTGGAATTGAATTTTCAAAGGTTTTCATTCTTTCACTACAATTATATATATATATTTTTTTTTTTAAATATTCGCTGAAGCTGCGAATTCGTGAAGGGGAATCGAACTCTCGACCTTTGGATAACCAACTGTTTTACGACCTTTTTCCTAACCAACTGTGCTACCTCCCCTTTCTCCTTTCACTACAAATTTTGATAATCCTTTTCATGGGCAGTTTGAAGGTGATTTAATTAGCATATCAATTGCGTCTTCTACTTGAGTGTTCATGTGATCTTCTTCTTTACCTTTATTTGTTAATTTGTTATGTGGTAATTTGTATTGACTCTTAGATTAAGAGTGTTTTGGTCAATTTGTTAGATTAGTGTGTGCAAACTGATACCAAATAAAAGACAAATAACAAATGTCACATCAAGGTCCTTTAGGAACACAGTGTGGGCTGCTGGAGCATGGACGCCCTGGCAAGAAAGGAACAGACACTTCTTTACTAACAAGCACAAACCGGTATACGTATATATTAATGATACAACACTCGACATGCATCTTTGGACACGATATGGGTACGGGTAGGGTGAATCATGGGGTTGATTATTGCTCCAGGTTGGCAGCTATTTTTGTAAGCTGAGATCTGTAATTTTTCATTTATTGATGAAATGCTAACTTTATGTAAATACAACTTTATGAAATGCTAACTTCATGTAAATACAACTTTTCTTATCAATATAATTGTTGGTGGCATTTCACCACCAACCATAAAAATAAAAAAAATGTCACATTAATTGAATCCAATAAAATTAAATATGTAATCACTCAAAAACAAACAAAAATGAAGACATCTTATATCCACATTACATATGAATCAACACTCAGTCGACCCCCTCTTAAGTATCTGGCGGGTCTCAATCCTGAATTCATTGATGAAAGGTCATTTGATAGATTATCAGTTACAAGGAATGAAACCTCAGGCAACTCAGCAAAAGGGGCGATGTTTAAAATTAGACAGTGTAGCAAGCTGAGTTATCAGAATCTGACTTCGCTAATATCTTCCTTCCATAATTAAAGTACAAATTTAGACCTGGATTTACAAATCAAAGATTTGTACCATTTAATGATATCAGTCAAAATAGCATTTTTGCAACTTCTAACCTCATGATCTATCCTCATACTAATCTGACCTAATTGATCTCCTCAGCTTGACTAAATTTGCACTGCAGCCCCTCATTGGTAATTTTGCACTTCTTTCCTTTGAACATGGTGGAAAAATGCAGCCTTGAACTTTTCCAGCTGCAGTTTGAGCGCTGTTCCGATTGATCATCAATTATCAATGAAGGGAAGACATTAAGAACCTTCAAAGAGAGGTCAAGTGGTATTATCATATTCATTCAACAAAAGAGGTCAAAAACTCAAACTAGGGCATCGAAGATTAAGGGTGTGCTCCACAAAATTCAAATAGAAGGGAAGGGAAAGGGAAGGGATAGAAGGAGTAAAAGAGGGAGCTATCCTCCAAATTGGGGATAGATATTGGAGGGAAACTCTATTTAGTTTTGTGTCTTGGTTCCCTTCTCACCCATTTCCTTCCTTTGACTCTCCTTCAAAATTTTAGTTGGTGGAGCAAATAAACACCCTATCGGACCCCTTCTCTCCCCTCCTCTCCTCTCCCTTCTTCTGAAGTACATCCTAAGTGGTAATTTTTTAATGATTTAAACTGATTAGCAATAAAATTTTCACTGGCATGTCCCTCAAGAAATAAGTGCAACCAATTAACAAATACTATGAAACTATGAAACAACCCTAATGAAAGTATGGTTTAACAAACAAATGTTTCCTCAACCATACGTAATATTAATTGTATCACAACATGATCAGCCAAGCTGAATTCACATCACCTCAGGTTACCTGACTCAAGCAAATTATGATCGGACGGTTCTTTTAACATGACACGAATCTCAAAACAGAGCCCCTACAGTCTCTATAGGCACCGGATTGAGTTTGACCCAGATAGAATTAATCTGGACCGTCCATTTCAATTTGCTTGAGTCAAGTACCTGGGAGGATAAGGATCCCAGCCCAGCCGACCTGATGTCACAGAAATGAGCCTCACGAACCTGTCCTACAACATCAAAAGCTAGGATTGAAACCCAACCACCCAGAAACAATGTCAATGTAATCAGCTTACATTTCATCAGAAAAAACACAAAGTCGGTCTATAGGCCTGCATCCATGGTTTGGAAACTCGGCCGAGTTCGAGTCAACTCAGTATCGGTCTTGTCCGATCCGAGTTTCACCCGAGTCCCGCGCCCATACGAATTTTTCAGCAAAACTCGGTTGAACAGTGTTTGACTCGGCCGAGTTAGGCCGAGTTTCACCCGAGTCAGCCGAGTTAGGCCAAGTCAATACCATGAGCAGTGATTAAAACTGTTTGTTGTTATTGCTGGTAAGTGTCTATCAGGCCGAGTCATGTAATTAGTTCTTTTTAGCTTTATATGAAGCTTGTAAAATGTCTGTCAATTTAGTTCTTTTGCTAGTACTGCTGGTAAGTGCCTGTCGAATGATCACTTATATCATATTACAAAGAGCTCATATAAGTAAAAACTAGAAAGTAAGCTTTTTATTTGATTTGACTAAAGTTCTCCAAAGGAGAGTTGCATACAGCTGGAGAGCGAGACAACATATTTAACTCTATGTGAAATTTGTAAAGAATGCATGTATGTTAGTATAGTAGTGCGCTGCTATAGTTTGTTTTATCTTTTTTTTTTTGATTTGACTAAAGTTAAAGTAACTTTTATATTGTATAAATTGGAGATCAAACTTCAAAAGTGATAAATTTGTAGAGACATCTAAGCAGCCGGAAATGATTTGAACTTAGAACGTTAATTTTCAAGATCAATTTATCAATTCATCAATTCATAAACAAGATCAAGTACTTAGCTCATATTTTATTCCCCGTAATTTAATCACACATTAAGTATAGTACATATTTTTTTTCTTATTCAAGATAGTATAAAAATTAAGTTAATGTTAGATTTTAGTTAATTTTTTTTTGTTCTATGTTATTTTCGTAGTATAAATTTAATGTTAGAATAGTACATATTTTTTTGTTAGTTAAATTTTAAGATACATATCTAAGTTAATTACTAATTTTTTTCTCCATTATTTTATTCGACATTATGATCATATTAAAAAATTTAGTTAAATTTGAAATAGACATAATAATTAATTTATAATATCTTGTTACTTAATTTAGATATGGCTGGTAGAGGCAAATCGACGTGTAGATCAGAAGATGATGGTTGGGAACATTTCTCAGCACTTGATGCTAGAAAAAAAAGTACAATGTAAATGGTGTCAAAGAACCATTTCAGGTGGAATTTCTAGAGGAAAAGAACATTTGGGTGAGATAAAGGGTAATGTTATCGTATGTTCTAAAGTTCCATCAGAAGTTCGAAATCAATTTAATCAACATATTCGAGGAAAAAAACTACAAAAACAAAAAAACAAGGGCACGAGAAGAATTAATAGCATATGAGTTGACAAAGCAGAAATAGTTTTCTTTATATAAAGCAATTGATCGTGCAAAAGAGCAAATTAAAAAGAGTCTCGGTGCAAAGACGCAACAAACCTTGGTGGACAATTATTGATAAAAAATGAGAACAAACACTTCACCGATATATACATGCAGCAGGTAAAATATTTATTAAAATAGCAAGCTACTTTTTATTTTTTATTAATACTTATCCAATATCATTAACTTTTCAGGATATTTTCTCAATCCGCGATTTCAATTCTCACAAGCAGTTCAAAATGACAGTGAAGTAATGAGAGGCCTTAGAAATGTCATTGCAAGATTACAACCTGATTTGCACAAACAAATTAACGCAGAAAGAGAGGTAAATCACTATTGTCCAAACTTTATTGATATGGAATTTCACTATTATTCTCTAATATTTATATAATATGAGAATAAATTTATTTGCAGGTTGAACTGTATCGTAGAAGATTAGGAACATTCTCTACCGAGAAAATGTTAACAACAGCAAAACAGTGCCCTTCGGCTAAATGGTGGAATATCTACGCAATAGAAGAATGTCCAAATTTAGCGCCTATTGCTATTCGAATTTTAAGCCAAACGGTCTCTTCCTTACATTGTGAGAGAAATTGGTCTACATTTGCTTTGATCCATACAAAATAAGAAATCGTTTGAAAATGGACCGACTCATGCATCTTGTATTTTGCTAATACAACATGCATCTAAGAGAAAGACAATTGAGACGAACACATGATCATGATTCGAATCAAATAATTGATCTTGATCAAATATTCCATGAAGATGATCCACTTCGAACTTGGATTAGGTGATGAAATTTCTTTTTATTATTAAAACTTGTGAACCAAATAGTTAATTAATTCTAATCATTATTTTAATATCAGAGAGGAAGAAGACGATGTCCTTGATGATAGGGACAACGAGTGGCTAGATGATGAGGGTAGTAATAGCAATTCAAGGAGTGGTAGTGGTGATAGTGATACAGGAGATGGCGTTCTTAGTACGTATCTGGAAACTCAAAACACAAATTCTTTTGAAGAATATTCTTTACCTACAACAAGTGGATCATCGAGATGTTGGGCCCTACCGAAGAAGCTCACATTTGCGAGTTTGAATGCTGAGGTTTCATTGAAGCTTGCCACAAGGTGACTTACACCACGGTCGGATATGAGAAAATGTCGAGCCTGAACACATGGTGTCTGGTGCGATTGTGTCGGGGTATCAGGCGGGACATCCCCTTCTAAATCAGCTTCATTATCCCAGTCGGCATCATTGTCATATGAGTCAGCGTCATCTTCGTCATCACTTTGCGGCACTTCATCAACATCAGGATAAGGATCACCTACCTCCGGCGGATCAACCCATAAACTGTACTGATTATTGTATTTCATCTGAACAGGCGGTGACAACTCATTCACATCGGGATAAGGATGCAGATAAAGGTCTTGCCTCGATGTTTGTTGTGTCTAATGGGGTTGGAAGAGACTGAGACTCGCATAGTTAACATTATATTAAGTCTGTCGATATTCTAGTTGTGTCTTCGGTACCATACTATCAATGAATAACTGTGGTTGCATTTCACCGATGATTGGAACCGACTCAATGTATAAATTGATATAATAATACTTGGTTTGGACAAGCATACTTTGGTTATAAATACCTCTCCAACTATGATCGCACACGATTTCTATTTTCTCATAAAACGATGGGTTGTTGTACCAACATTAACCCGTGCATGTGCTTTTAGGTTGTACTCACTCTTAGAATATCCAAGTTGGTGATAAATTTCACCTTTCACATAATACCAACCTTGTTCGCCACTCACACTCAATGAGAATTGAGGGCTAATACTATATTCTACTCCTTCATGATCGTGTCATATTTCACCACCGAAATGAATCATCAGCATTAGCATGATTAATTATTTTTATGAATTATCTTACACAATAATGAATAAATTACATATAATTTATTATTACAATAATGAATTATTAATATTAATGAATTAATTAATTAATTACCCTACAATAGTTATTAAAAGTTTACCTGTTTGAGAGATGCTTCTGTTTGAGAGTAGATACTTCACCACTTCAAGCATGCATCAATACTAGGGCAGAGGACTTTATATGGTCATTTTTTTTCGCTAGGTGTGGGACGGGATGGAATAACCAGTCCATGAAATTTTTTTTCCGCTCCTGGGAAGGGATAATGTACACCGTCCCGTGTTTTTTTGTTTGCTGTCGAACAGGACCGAATTTATCGTCTTGGGTTTTTTTTTGTTGTCGTACGGGACATTCTACACCGTCCTTGGTTTTTAATTTTTTTTACTTAATTTAATTGGACTGAGATGGATTAGTGGGACAGGATAAAAAAAAATCCGTTCTACCTACTGTTTGACCCTAAAAAGTTGCTATTTAAGTTTAACATGATAGATAGCAATTTTGGGGCAATTGAAATGCCCAAGTTACACATAGACCCTTCAAGTAAATTGGGTAAAAGCATATTATAATTCCTGGTAATATTCCACATATAAAACCATGAATTTTGATATGCAATATGGTTTAAACCAATAAAGAATTAAATTCCTACAAGCAAGACAACTGCTGGATAATGTACTGGGTGCAAATAATGGGGTATGCCCAGCAAAATCACCCCCCAAACCACTCTGGGTACGAATTGGGAGATATTTAACAATTCTGACAAGAGGGGACCCACAAACCGGCGACACAATGCCGTTTTCGCTGTTTGGGTTAAGTAAATGGACACGGTCTACATAAATATAACTTCATGGACCGAATAGTCAGCGGCATAGTTCATGGAACACCGAGTGCAAATGACATATATACCCGAAATTAGAAATCCGGGCGGGGTTCAAATGACCCCTTCATTCAATATGCACTTGGTGCTCTATACGCCGTGTAGAGCCTATGCATGGCTTACCAAGCACCGAGTGCAATCAAAGGAAAATAGAATATAAAGGAATGAGTGGCATTGAACAAAGAGGCTGATATTCGGGCCCCACATTGTCAGCTTCCCCTTCTTCTCCTCTCTCACGGTTTCAATCGAAGTTAAGCCAAAAACTCGAGTTTAATTGGAGACGAATTATATAAATGCTCACCAGAGATGGGTAGAGCACTCCCCCCTCACTCTTTTCTGATTTCCTTCAAAGATTGAACTATTTTCTCTAGTCTCAATTTAACCCGAGAAGAGGAAAGAAATGAAAATGAAAACTTGGAACATAGTGCAAATTGGGTCCTGAGACTCTAAAGGAGTGATACTCGAGCCTTTGCGATGCCACCAGATAATTCAATTTAAATGAAAAGGCATTAAATTGAGCCTGTGACCGACTATGGCATGGTGCAGCTCGGGTCTGAGTATAACACGTTAAGTTAGCTCAGTAAAGGGTATGGTATACCCTGGAACACCTTAAGAGGTATATTGCAATGCTAGAGGTGTATGCCCGAGAGCCATAGCGCAAAAATCAAGAAAAGAGGATATTAAGCCCGGTGTGCCGCCGGTACAGTGCATGTATATGCCTCTACAGCTGTTAATACGATAAGGGGTCCCCTGGACACGTGCCCTCCATCCCAAAGAACATGACAAAGATGGAAATTCCTCTCCCAGGGCGCTGGAGCACGTGAATAGAAGGTTCCACTCAGAGGCCGGTTAATTAAAGGCCATGATTGTGCTCTCTGCACATGAAATCAATCCAAGGGCTTTGAATGATCCAAATCAAGTTTAGTGATATGTACAAGTGTTATTGGATGATCTCCTGCCAACAAGGCATCTGAAAATGGGCAAATGCATCTAGACCCTTGATCAAATACCTGGTGTGCATAGCAAAAGACACATCAGCAGGCAGCAAACCTAAAACCCTAATACTGCCCTATATAAGGCACCCTGAATGCAAGAAAATGGCACCCTCAGAATATTCCAGAGAGACTCCTTCTTCTCCAAAGATCTTTGAGCCCAAGTTCTACAAGTTTTAGATAGAAATTTTAAGTTTGAAGCTCCCCTTTTGCAGAAATTAATAGGTAATAGAAACTGAGGGGATGTAAGCTCTTTTAGAGCAATGCTATGTACATTAGTTCATGAAATCGAAATGAAGCTTTTTTTTATTTGATGATTCTCTTCTTTGTTCTTCACTTCTCCTTTTATTCCCTTTTTATTTTATTCATTTAAAAGCTAAATGAGAAAGTAGCATGATTTCTAGTTCATCCTAGGATGAACAAAAAGAACATGTAGCTTGATGATCAAACAAAAATATTTTGTTTTCTTTTCTTGCATTTCTTTTCTCTTCTAAAGCAAAAAAATAAATATGTGATATATGTATATAATAAAAATACACTATAATATCTCCATTTGCACTTTTCTTGCATTTTAAACAATTTCCATGAATAATAATAATAAAAAGCATAAAAACATGATTTTTCCTTGTTCTTTTCCTTCTCTGCCTCCTCTTCCTTCTCATTTTCGATTTTTTTTTATTTTCCTTTTTTAAAAAAACTCTTTAATTCTCCTTTTAAAACAATGAAATGGTAGAGGGTATATATGTTGAGCTGGATAGCTTCATCTATACCTAAGCTATTTAATTGTTTTATTCAAGGGAATTGAAGAATGAAAAGAAAAAAAAAATATATAATAAATACATGTGAAAGGGTAAATAAAGGTTGAGCTGGATAGCTCCCTTATTTATCCTTATTAAATGAGGCCTATGTTGCATATTAAAGAAAACTTAGCTTCCTTATGTGAAAATTCATCAATGTGTACTAGTTTACACCATATAAGGAAATTAAGTTGATTATTATGCAAATAGTGAGGGATAGAGGGTTCAAGGTGTAAATAGACTCAAGCTCTATGTCATTTACATCTTTTATCTAATGAAGTCCCAATGATATGCCTTTCAAGATGATGCAAGAACTTTCAAAACATGATTTTACCAAAAAGCAGGGACTTTTCTGCATAAAAACATGTTCTTGATGAATTTCTAATATTTCAAGTTGGAACAATGATTTCTGAAGTGATTCTTGGAGCTTCTTCTTGATTGTTAGTACCAAATAATAGCTTAGAAGCTATGAAAAGTCATGTAAATAGAAAGACACCTCATCAATTCAGTGGCAAATGCTCTAAAACAGCCCCTAATGTTCCCAGGAAAAAGAGCTCAGTCATAAGGCATGAGTTGGGTACCATTAATATGAGAAAAACACTCAAAAGTGCCAAAAGGACCTCCTCTGGTAAAAGGCACAATATGGAATGATACAGGGACCAAAATGAAAAACAAACATCACCATCAGATAGAGGACATCAAGACACACAAAATTGACACAAGTTGCATATTTTTCTGATTTTATTTCGATTTATTATGAATTTTTGAAGTTCAGCTTTGAAAAACAAAAAAAACCAGCATTCTGAAAAGTAAAAGGACCTGCTGGTAAATTGAGCAAAAAAAATACTTTAAGGACCAAATTAAAAAAAGAAATACCACAGTTGGATAGAAAACTTAAAGATACACAAAATGGACACAAGTTTTACATTGTTCTGATTTTATTCCTATTTTTCATGAATTTTCAAAGTTTCAGCTTTTAATTAAACAGAAAATCCAGCAATAAAAACTGGAAAATGACTTCAATGCCCTTCTGCACAAATAAATACTTTAAAAATAGGAATAATATTGTAACAATTATAAAATTTATTTTTAACATAGTTCACATACTCCCTTATGAATTAATAGCAAGAAATTACATGATCTTTCATAAAAATCAAGGGTTTTGAGTTAATTCAATTTTCTTAAAAATGTAAAACTTCATAAAACCAATACTCACATTCTTCCAAAAGCAATCAATTTATATCAAAGAAATAAATTCTGATATAGCTAAGAGTTTCAAGACACTTAAATGAATGCCTTCCACCTCTCAATCATGATCTAAATAAGCTCATCACCCAAATCGGTACCAAACCGGCATTGGACCGAAAGATCCGAGACCCGAATTCAATCAAACATTCAAATAAATTCAAAATCGATGCTTTCGCCAGCATATGCACAGTAAAACGATGACAAATAATCACTTGATCATAGAAAACGCAAAGAAAATGTGAAAATAGGTTTGATCCCTCGGCCAACAATGTCAATGGCGACCTAGCCGAGAGCCACTGTCCCGGACAGCTGACGATCGCCGATGGTAGGTGAAATAGGTTCAGGGACCCAAGGCGATGGCAACCATACCTTCATCTCGTCTCGCCGTGACTGGAGATGGCCGGAAAGTCCGAACCCTTGAGGTTGGGATGAACCCCAGTTCGGGTCTGAAGATCCGATTCACATCTGGGCCGCACGCATTTTAAAGTCGATCTGAACCATGCAGCCGAGGCGCCAAGCAAGAGTTTAAACGAAGAGTGCAGATCTTAAAGCAAAAGTGAAATCCAACGGCCCATGTACCTCTGCCATGCGGGACCTATCAGTCAATAAGCCAACTTAAAATTAAAACTCGGTGACCGGATCTTAAAACCGCATCTAAGCCCAGTACACATATTAAAGCCCAACAGAACGGATCTCAAAGCTCAATCGCTCATATTTGATCTTTATGCGAATCTAAAGCCCAAAGATATACATCCCTAAACTCCAACACAAATCTCAAAGCCCAAAAATGCAAATCTTAAAGCCCAGATAACAATTAAAATTATTAAATCAAATCCCTTTTATGAATAAGTCCCTCTGATTTTTAATATGCACAGCGAAGTCCCTACAAAATTACAAAAAGACCCTCTTTTGTCCAAAACTCTTTTAAAATGACCCCTGAAAGCCCAATTTACACTTGAAACCTTGTTTAAAACTCATATTGCATATCCAGACCCTCTCAGCCTTGTAAATAGGTCCTCAAAAAAACATAAATATTTACAAATAGGCCCTTATCAGCCCTTTTCGAGCATAATTTTTTCGTCTTAAGTCCGAATTGACTCAAACCACCTCCAAATGAACCCAAATCAAATCCTTCATGTTTCCAAAATAAAATTAAACATAAACAGACATCATACAACATGTTAAATGACCAAAATGCCCTTTTCTCCATTCTTCTCATATTTAAATCATTTTCTCTTAAAAATAAAATATAAACAAAGCATAGATATATTTCTAAATACAAATATATTTTTTTTATGAATAAAAGAGTATAGTATGTATATATTTTAATAATATTCGTTGCATCTCATGTAGACATATTAATTAAATATCCAAAACAAGAAAAGTCAAACGGAAATAGAAAGACTAAGTACATGAGTTCTCCCCTTTTAGCCCCTTTATTCAATTCATTCAAATAGGCACAAATCTCGGAATGAACGAGGTGTTCAGCATGGCTTGGAAGGGCCATCTGATGTAATTAACAGCGGGGGCTTGCGTCCGCTGGGAGTTAAACGTCCCCACAATCATTAAACTCTCTCGACGGACTGATTATGAATCGTAGGTCTGTCGAGGGTGAACCGGAAGGAATAGCAGAAAGAAAGAAATGAAATGTTTCAAGCTCGATGTTCTTTAACCAATCGAGAGCATTGAACCATGAGACATTTAAATACATATGCACACACCTTCCATATCAGCTGTGCAACTTTCTGCGCCCTACACCTACATATCAAAATTCTGCCAAAATGATACCCTTTAGTGATATTTTTTTATTTTATTTTTGATTAATAAAAATTTCGGGCAAAGGGAACCACGGGGCCCTACCTCAGATAGTGAACAAACAGGAAGACGATATAGAGATGTCAATGAACTAACGACAATGCGTCAAAATAATAATTCTTATGATGGCATGTATGAGACCTCAGAGTTCAGTAGGGGATATAATTCAAGTTCATCTACATATGGAGTACAACCAAACTACAATTCAAGTAGTAATCGACAATTTTCTAGCACATTTAATCCACATGTTGGATATGAGAATGTTAATAATTCTTCATTTGACACTACATTAATGTCTTTATTTTTTGGCTCTGTACAACAATAACCCCATTCGTATTTTAATACAGAGGACGATGAGATGATCCAACCAGCTCGGCATAGCTTCTAGCAATAAAAAGTATGTTCTATTTATAATGCTTGTATTACAATATATAATTAGTAAATTATTTGAGTATAATATTTTGTCTTAACATAGTTTTTCTACAAATTATTTTTTTTATCAATTTTTTTCTACTTTTTGGCTACGAAACAAGCATATGCTAAAAAATCTGAGTTTTCGAGTCAACTCGACCGATTCCTTCCGATTCATCCGATTCCAATTCCACGGTCAAGAACCCGATTCCGATTCCGATTCTGAGTTTCAGGATCATACCTGCATCAATACTTATTGGCAATACAAATCTGAAACTGCACTTTGTGTAGTCCCCTTTTATGTTTAAAATTTATCAGGTGAGAGAGAGCTGACATCTAGTCCCCCTCATTAGAAACTGATCTTGCCATCTGGTATAGGTATTGTACCAGTATGGTTACAAATGCAGTTAAATCCAGGACTACGAAAAAGAAAAAGATAAGAAAAAAAAGGAAAAGGAAAGAACAGCAAAAGATAAGAAAAAAAACCAAATCAGATACTGCCCATTTGCACCACTTAGAAAAAAGAAAAAGATAAGAAAAGCCAAAAGAAAAGAACAACTAAAAATAACATTGTCTAACAACACCATACACTTCAACAAGGAATTTAGGCGAACCCGATAGAAATGCAGTTTGGACGCTTTGTAAATTTTGTGCATAGACTTGCAAGTTTTCTGTTATAAAGTGATAGTTATTTCAGTTATTTTTTGCAAAAAATTTTGGTGTTTTTTTTATTTGAGTTGTATTATCGCACAATTTTTTAATAAAGATTGAAGATCAAGCCACCAAACTATTTAATATTCACAAAAGGTTGGCTCTTCCGGGTATTAACTCAACTATTACCACACAATTATACAAGAGAGTATTATGAGGGAAAAATTGCATACTGAGACAAAGTTAGAGGCCAATAGGAATTAATTTTAGTTGGGTATAACCAACTAAAATAAAGTTTACAGATGAAAATACCAAGGAAGAAAGAGTAGTAGAGAACAAAGATAAAAGTGTCTGAGCTTGCAGCACAAAGGCCGACATTTTTATTAATATCCAAAGTTTAATACAAATTATTAATTATACTCAGAATTGGACCAATTATCCAAATATACCCAAGCCGGCCATTTTCTGGCCGGCTATGTACCTTTTTTTTTTTTTTTTTTCCCCGCATTTTAGAGAAAGACACTATGAAGATCAAAGTATTGAAATTTAACACTGAAAATTTGAAATTTTTTATTTAAATTATTTGTTATATTACTTCTTTTGATATATAATTAGCATATTTATACTAAAATATGCTATATTAATTGAAATTATATTGAATAACACTATATTATGTTAAATTACGCTAAATTACATTACATTACTTTATAATACGCTATATTAATTGAAATACGCTATATTGTGGTACTATTTTTTATGTTGTGCTACTATTTTAATGTTGTTATATTTTCTGTTTAGCATTATCATGATAATTTATTTTGATCTGTAAAATATAAAAATAGTACCATAAAAGCACACATACACAAGAACCGAAATATAGGATAATCCAAATATACCAAATATAAATAGTATATCAAATATAAATAGTACAAAACTAGTAAAAATACAACTAAAACGGAGAGGGGGAATATCGCTGAGGCGGTACTCCGGCGTTCGCCCGGCGCTAGCGCGGCCAGGCTCCGTCTCTCTCGGGCTCATCTGGGGCATCGACAGACCTCAGTATCTGCTCGGCAGTATCCCATCTGGCATCGCCCGTGGAGACTGTCGGTACTGGCGGAGGTGTAGCGAAGATAGATGCGGCAAACCCAGTCCCAAAGGCAGGCTGAGTATGAGACCCGCTACCACTAGCCTCTCCATCATGCGGCATCTCTGTGCCATATTGGGGCCATATCGGTGCCGACATGATCTCCTCGAACTCGTGGAGACTGCACGAGAGGGACTCGTACTCAGAAGTATCGGTCTCCGCAGGTGGTGGCTGTGGTGGCATCTCTGCTGGACCCTGCAATCATACACATAAATTATTAAATTTGATCTGAATGAAGAAATTTATTAAAACCTGACAGATACTGAAGTATGACATACATAAGGCTGCACCGGACGTCCATGCTCGTCGTACCATGCCGTCCACCCAATGTCGGACAATACCCAACGATGGTAGTCCCACTCTGGATGTGAATCGGGGGAAGATGGCATATCATCCATCAGAACCGGGCTCGGATCGGGCTCCTGCGGATCTATCTCACGCCAGTTGATGTTCTCTCTGGCGTCTCGCAGCATACCGATGATCTTTCCATCGTGCCCGGCATCCTCAACCACATTCGCATTCTTCTTGAGGGTGCGGTACCCAAGCCGTCTCCAGTTCTTCTTTCCCAGCATGCGGATCCCATGCCCGCACTCCTTGATCGCGGCCAAAAGCTGAAAAAAATTTAGCATGTCAGATCAAACCTTGATGTATTACTAAGTTAGATCAAACCTTGTGGTTTTAGGTGCTTTACCTGGCGAGCCCATCCACGACCGTTGGGATGGTAACCATCATCCGTTTTGATCCTGTCGCGGAGATGGGCACCGTAATCACCCTGCAGATAGACACTCGCCATGCAGACCTGCGTGTACCATACATCGTACCTCAACTGGGGATCCCCCTGGGTCTGCTGAAGCACATCTGGCTCGTGATAGAAGTCTGTATACTGAGGATCCAAGGCCGTCATGTAGTATGCATCGTAATGGGTGCTCCAGTCCTTATCCAGTCGCGCTCGGTGGGTAACGCTGTAAAGAAGACGTTAGTTGCAATAAAACTATCAAGTAATATGATTTATTTAATAAATACAATAGACTACGACTTACCGGTGCAGGTCTCTATGCGTGTAACTCGGCAAAGATGGGTCTATAGGAATCAACGCCGCTCGACCAAACTGGCGGAGCACCCGATCTGGATAGTGGTGCTCCACTATCCAGAAATGTATGAGTGGACCTCGATAGAACCACATCTCCCGCTCCTGCTCGTCAGTCACACTGCCCGGCAAGAGGAACTCCTCGTACAACTGATCGTACGGCGTCCACTCAACAAGAGGCTCAGGCAAACTCTGAAGCTCTGACCGGACTGGCCTGATCCCAACAGTAGCACTGTGGGTCCGATCCTGGTAGTGGTGGAAACCGTACCACTTCTTGGCGTATGCCGGGCAGTGAAACACATCTGGCTCTCCCCAATCCGGCGCCTCATTGGGGATAGGACGGCCCACCGGTAGCAGTGACCACGACCAGTGCTGAAGCAGGAGTACCGGCCCATACATCTGCTTCGCCGTCGGCTTCATTTTCAAGAACATTACACGTCAGTGTATTTTGATGGATTGATTGATTAAATAATTTACACTAAAATAAGAGTTGGTGACTTACCTCACTACTACGACACAGGTGGTAGTACAGATACGCCAGGACAGCTCCACCCCAGTTGTACGACGTCGGCCGCTCAATCTCCATCAGCAACGGGAGATACATCATCGGCATCTGATCACCGCTGAAATCAGGAAACATGACAGAACCAAAAAGGTCCATCACGTAGCCCCGTGTATATCTGCAATACAAAACATATAAAAATTCTAATAGAATCATCGTATTATAAATTAATTAGTACATATTAATAAAAATTTACCTCTGAATCTCCAGCTCGGTGGAATCTACCGAGAGACCCGCGATGAAGTGCTGCCGTAACCTCGTCATCCGCAAATGAAACTTCGACCTCCCATTGTCCCCAATGATATAGGAAGGATCAGCTCCCAACAACTCCTCGACATAACCTGCGAAGCTGGTGCTGTCAGAGATGCCGCCGACGGGTGTGCCACGGATAGACAAACCCCAGAGAGCACTCACATCCTGGAGAGTCACTGTCATCTCTCCGAATGGCATGTGAAACGTGTGCGTCTCGGGACGCCATCGCTCCACCAGTCCAGCGATGAGAGATGCAGTGATGATGCTCTTCTCTGTCCGCACGATGTCCACAACCTGGTAGAGACCCAGGTTGATGAGGTACGGCTCCATCACCTCGTAGTACCTCATGTGAACGCACCTCAACTTCACATCTAGAAGATCCGTGTCCTGCGTTGAAAAATGTAATCCGCATGGTGACAACATAATAAAATTTAAATCCAACAAAATTTAATGAAAATATAAGAAAAGGAACGTACCTCACGAGAAGCCAGTGAGACTCGGTGCTCGCTGTGGGGAATCCACAGGAGAGGACTGATGTGCTCCGTGCTGCTAGTACTGATCGGCTCGTCCACTACTGGACGCTGGGTAGGCCGTGCTCTAGGCATCCTGATATCTAAAATAACCTAAATTCGGTGAAATTACGCTTGATCAGCATAATTATGGTAAAAAAATGCCAAAATACCCTAAATATTAGTCATCTGTGCTAATTACACTAAATTATGCTTAATCAGCCTAATTATGGTAAAAAAGACCAAAATACCCTAAAAATTGGTCATCTGTGCTAATTACACTAAATTACGCTTAATCAGTCTAATTATGGTAAAAAAGACCAAAATACCCTAAAAATTGGTCAAACGTGCTAATTTCGGTAAAATTACGCTTAATCAGTCTAATTATGGTAAAAAAGACCAAAATACCCTAAAAATTGGTCAAACGTGCTAATTTCAGTAAAATTACGCTTAATCAGCATAACTATGGTAAAAAATGCCAAAATACCCTAAAAATTGGTCAAACGTGCTAATTTCGGTAAAATTACGCTTAATCAGCATAACTATGGTAAAAAATGCCAAAATACCCTAAAAATTGGTCAAACATGCTAATTTCGGTAAAATTACCCTTAATCAGCATTATTATGGTAAAAAAGGCCAAAATACCCTAAATATTGGTCAAACGTGCTAATTTCGGTAAAATTACGCTTAATAAGCATAACTATGGTAAAAAAGGCCAAAATACCCTAAATATTGGTCATCTGTGCTAATTACACTAAATTGCGCTTAATTAGCCTAATTATGGTAAAAAAGACCAAAATACCCTAAATATTGGTCAAAAGTGCTAATTTCGGTAAAATTACGCTTAATCAGCATAATTATGGTAAAAAAGACCAAAATACCCTAAATATTGGTCAATTATGCTAATTAAACTAAATATTGGTTAACTTAGCTAATTACACTAAATTACAACAACATAATCTAAATTATAACACCTAAAACCTAAATCCTAAACCCTAAAATAAATAAATTAAAAATTAAATTAGATAAAAAAAAATTTACCTTAAAGAAGAGAGAATTCGGTTGAAGATGGGAGAATTGTGAGAGGAGAGAGAGAAAAAGGGGTATATAAAGGGTGAAATGCGGGGGAAAAAAAAAAAAAAAAAAAAAGGTACATAGCCGGCCATAAAATGGCCGGCTTAGGGAGGGTACATAGCCGGCCAGAAAATGGCCGGCTTGGGTATATATCGATAATTGGTCCGATTCTGAGTATAATTAATAATTTGTATTAAACTTTGGATATTAATAAAAATGTCGGGCACAAAGGTATTCCCTGCTTTCCCTACAAATTTTTAATTTTTATTCATGTCCCGGTTAAAATACTAATTCTTTAAGTCCTAGAAACATGGGGAAGGCTAGTTAAGCCGACATTTTTATTAATATCCAAAGTTTAATACAAATTATTAATTATACCCAGAATCGGACCAATTATCGATATATATCCAAGCCGGCCATTTTATGGCCGGCTATGTACCCTCCCTAAGCCGGCCATAAAATGGCCGGCTATGTACCTTTTTTTTTTTTTTTAAACCGCATTATTTTTGTTTTAGGTGATTTCTATTAGAGTCAAATATTTCATTTCTGAGTTTCGTACAAAATAATAAAGTACACACAAAATGCAAATAGAGTCCACACAATTTTTACAACATGCATATAAATCACCTATTACTACCACGTCTAAATCTCCGAAGTAAACCACTTGCGAAAGATGACCTACGAGATGGCCTAGCAGGTGGCTCTGGTTGCTCACTAGATGGCCCGGCCTGGGCTCCAGATGGCGCTGCTTGGCTTGTAGATGGGCCGGCCTGGGCTGCAGATGGCCCTGCTTGGCTTGTAGATGCTCTTGTTGTGCGTCTAGTAATGGACCTCCTCGGTTGAACAGATGGCTCCCCTTGCCCCCCAACCGCCTCTCCTCCTATGTCAACCGCCTCTCCCATTGCTTCGGCATACATAGCAGCTGCATCTAAACGGCTCGCACATTTCTGGGTTGTAACCGGTGTGTGTGTAAACTATGGATTTCAGGTCTAAAAGTGAGATGTCATCTGGAATCATTAATAGATGAGCTGCATCTTTGTTGTAATACGCCCCTTGTGCACTATTAAGCATCTTCCCACTATAGTGTAATGAAATAAAGGCCATGGTAAACAAACTACATTTTAGAAAATGGTAAACAATTGTCAGGTTACTAAACGGTAAACATTTGTCAGGTAACTAAATAGTAAACAATTGACTGGTAAACAATTAAGTAAATGGTAAACAATTAAGTAAATGGTAAACAATTAAGTAAATGGTAAACAATTAACTAAATGGTAAACAATTAAGTAAATGGTAAACAATTAACTAAATAGTAAACAATTAACTAAATAGTAAACAATTAACTAAATAGTAAACAATTAACTAATTAATTAATATATAAAATAAAACATAATAAAAAAAAAAAAAAAAACCTCAACAGTAGCGAGCTGCCTCGGGATGTGTGAAGAGCTGAAGGGGAGGGGGTGCTATTTTATAGAGTTTTTGGCGTTTAAAAAAAAAAAAAAAAAAAGGTACATAGCCGGCCAGAAAATGGCCGACTTAGGGAGGGTACATAGCCGGCCAGAAAATGGCCGGCTTGGGTATATATCGATAATTGGTCCGATTCTGGGTATAATTAATAATTTGTATTAAACTTTGGATATTAATAAAAATGTCGGCTAGTTAAAAGATGTTTCAAATTTCCTTTTGAGATGGGATTAGTAGTTCGAAAATCTTTCAAGATGAATGGAGAAGGGTTAAATAGATAATTTTTTATATCTGTACGAATCGAAGCTATTTTTTATCTTGTATGGATGACAGTTTTACAGTATCATACATATATGGTTTGATTTATTCCAAAGGTTGAAGTGAAATTTCTCGTTGACAAATATAAATTCCTCAGAAGCTCAGATGTAACATTAATGCTTGTGCAGTAACACAAAAGAAGTACAAGGGAATAAGGTTGCGAAAATAGGGGAGGTGGTCGGCTGAGATTGGGCATGACAAATCCAAGCTCTAACTCCGGTCATATAATACAGCGGAAGAGGCCGCAAGGGCGTATGACATTGCACGGATTTGCATAAAGGGTTATAAATACTACCACAACTAAACTTCCCTGTTGTTGTGACAAATGATGGTAATCAATTGTTTGTATGCTTAGGATTTAGTGTTTAGGGTTTGGGAATGTAATTATATTGCCTAAAAATATATGAACATATTATATTTTGTGATAAAAATGAGTCCAAAATTCAAATACCAGCCCAGGAGTCGCTCTGGACCAGGCCCACGGAACTCAGTCTCTAGTTTTTAAACTAACAACAGTTACCGCGCTCGCAACCAATATTCTAAAGATCACCTATTTTCTTAATTTATCTTCCCACTAATCTTGCTTGCCACAACAAACAAATATTAGGAAGCACGATCACACTCCGTAGCAAGAATGGAGTAGTGTTCTCGGTATCTAAAACAATAGTGAAGCAATCTAAACAGTAAGGAATATATATATTCATGCAACATGGTACTAATATTTTTTTTCTAAATAATTTTATAGTTATTCTTAAAATAAAACTATTATACCTTGTTTTTATTAGAATATTTTTGGTTAGCTCCAATATCACATATTAAAAAATATTGTGGATTAATTGATATCTACATATTATTGTAATACACAATTTCATGGAACTTTATCTATAAGAGATAAGAGTAGCAGAACTTAACATGAAAATATTGTTTTAGTAGTGAATATGTTAGAATGCACAAAAATGTGTTCAAGTTTCCCCTTACATTTTCAAATAAATGTTGGATTATTTCACATGTACATCGCATTTGGCGTGAAGAGTCACATCTTTCGTGTTATCTCTTATTTATTTTTCCATCTGTTTCTTTATGTATTTGTTTGTTTCCTTAATTGTTTTGAGACTTCTTCATTTTGCTTTTATATAGGTGTTATATTGTATAAGAATAAAATTTATATGATACCACCACGAGATTATTATTTAAAGAGAAAATTTCTAGTGTACCCATCAAAACTTTCAAAATTGCCAATTTTCTCATCAAAACATCTTAATATCCAATATACCCATAAAAACTTAACATCTTTTTTCTATCCCTTTTACTCATTAAATCTATTATTTAGTTATTTTAAAAGTTAAATGGACAAATATACCCCTTCTTTCAAATGGAGATGTCCTTTGAAAATTGAGACAGGATTAAATTGAGAGAATGAAGGAACATTTCATCTTCTTCACATCTAAACTCTTTCACCGATGAAAACTGAAAACGCATCACAGTTCAAAAGAAATAATAAATAAGATTTAAGGAACTTTTTACCCTCACAAACCTATTCTCTGAAATCTGAATATTATCAACTCAATGAACATACAAAAAAAAAAAAAAAATCATCGCATATATCACCATTGTCTCACGTAACAACACAACCCAAGAAAACAAGAATTAATTAAGAAACAAGAAAACAAAAATCAAGAAATGCAAACACAGAATCAAGTTTTCTAAACTTTCTTGCACCACCAGCCTTTCTTCACATGTTTATTCAAGTGTGACGAACCCAACGTGAATTGAGAGGCTGCAACCCAGACCCCACATACCAGAACTGGAGGGGACGATCAATAGAGGAAAGAGAGAGCTTGAAGAGTTCAGCGGTTGAGCAGTTTGTTAGAGCTGCTTGGAGAGGACGACTGACGTGTCGCACGCTTCTTCAATTCAGCAATCCGCTGAATGGATTAAGGTGTTGTTTGCTGTTTTCACATCGCCTACAAATAGGCATTGTATTTGTTATTTCAATTTCATGATTTAAAGAACAATTTCTAGTATGTCTCCTTAATTTCTCTTTTCGAAAATCACGGCTTTGCCAATTGTATCCAGTTTCGTTTAATACAAACCTGATTCACTTTTGATCTTCTCTCTATTTCTCTATTCTCTGAGTTGATTAAATTGAAGATAACGACATCAAGCTTTCTTAGTAGGATCAAGTTCACGCAGAATCACGACATTAAATAAAAGGAGCCCACTTTTTAAATTGAAAACTTGAATTTCAAGTGAAGAATCGCAAGCTGGCTGAGGCACAATTCGTGGCGAAAGAGAGAGGCAGAAACAAGGAAGAGAGAGGCGACTCCCCAGGCGACTCCCAGGTGTGTAGCAACATGGCCGGAGATGGTGAATGGCAAGAAGTCAAGCGACGCAGACGGTACCCTGATCACTGGAGAACCCCCACCGATGATAGAAACTCCAAGGTCCGGCCATATAAGCCATTCCAAGGAACACGTTCCTACGCTCAGGTCGTCCAGAATTCTCCTCCGTCAAGCAGGGGTTCAGCTAGCTCAAACTCAGCTGCCTCCTCCCCGACCAACTCGCGGCCAGTCTCTCCCGCTTCTTCTACATCTCCGAGATACTACTACTCCCCGCATAGCCCCACTAAATTGCGGTTCCCCCCACTGCCATCATACCCAGAGTGGTGGGGCCGCTGCTTTAACTGCTGCAGGCTCGGTCACACCTCCTCCAAGTGTCGCAACCCCAAGTGTTGCGGGAAATGTTGGACACCGGGACACACGGCTCGACATTGTCCGATCACAGACCTTAACCCAGCAGCTCCACCGTATTTTCCAAAACCACATCAACCTCACCCACAACATACTGAGCCTCTCTTTGATGAGCTATTGGTGGGAGATATTCCGCCGCCACCAGAGATGCCTGAAGGAAGACCTGCCAAAACCATGTGCTTCATTGAACGTGATAATGATCACTATGCAGAAATTGAGAAACTTCAGCGTGCTGTCGTGCTCAATGGGGAACACGGCCGGTTTGCCTTGGAGGTGCACCAAGTAGTTGCCTATGCAGTTGAAACAGGTTTGGTACGTGAAGAGGAACTACGGGTAGCACAATTGTCGCAAGACAAATTCCTAATCCAGCTGCCCCGAGGGTTGGCCGTCAGCACCTTTGTCAAAGCTACCTCAAGCGCTCTCTGGGACGAAGGCTTTACCTTCGAGCATTGGTCCCAAACACACAAGGCAAACGTCGTACTTCCCCGGTTCAAGGTTTTGCTGGACCTTATTGGCATCCCCATGCATTTATGGGACGAAAAGAAGATTGGCAAGGCAATTTCACATTTCGGTCTCTTCCTAGGCACAGTAGCCTCTGAGCAAGCAACCAACTTCATTGCTAGGAGAATTGCTATAGCCACAGATAACTTGCAGAGAATTCCGCTAACCATGGGCCTGGTCGTGGGTGGTGTTGAACATATGGTTCGCGTCCGGCCACTTAAATGGCAGCAAGGGGCCATTTATGAGACCTCAGACTTCCCGAGTATACCACCTAAACTCACCAGACCTCCCCCTCCCCCTCCTCATCCTTCCCAGTCTACGGAAGCTTATCTCGAAACCTTGCCGGCACGCCATGATGATTCCGAACCTATTGCCTGCTCTAGAAGAGTACTCCGGGAGCTCTGCAAGGGTGTTAACCCCAACAACATACCGCCTGAGGTTCTGGCCGTACTTACCGGCGACAGCAACATGGCTGAACTATCCATTGCAACACTCAAGGATCTCATGCATGCCACAGAAGATCAGGAAGAAGAGGTTCGGGCTACACAGGCTCCCCCAATAACGAATCAAGAATTGCAGATCCCATTAGTTGCCACACCAATTGACACATTACCTAGGGATAGCAGATCGAATATACTAGAAAATGTGGCCTATCCTTCTAGTGTGGCTCATAGGACTGTCCCTCCTAGTATGGCACAGGGAACACGCGACAGTAAGGACAAAAGAATAGAAGTAACCTCTGCGTCCAAGTCAGTACAAGGTACTGTTTGCCGTGGTGCAAATGAGGAAACTGAGGCAGCAGACCCAAGAATAGGGATGGGATGTGGCAATCCGAATGGCCTGCATGAAGGAAATCCCCTTGGTACTCACACAAGCGAGTCACAGCAAATCAGGCGGAGAAGCAAACCGGTACAGCTGGTCACGAGGCATGGCAATAATGCGCTGAAACAAATCAGAGTCAGAGGCATGCTTGGCCGCGGCTCAGCTAAACCATCTACAAGCCATTCGGCAGCGGGTCACCTCAAGAGAGGGGCTCGGGTAAATCAATGGGTCCGCCCCAAAAAACTGCCACAAGAGATCCCTCACCCACTTCTATCAAAGTCAACTCCTATAGGAGAACCAACTTTCGGTTCAAATATCCCATCTGCCAGCGCCGAACCTCAATTGGGTGCTAAATCCAACTTAACAGGCCCAAATTTGGCTGATTCACAATTGGCCCAAGAGAGTTATATGCTAGATCCAAGACCGAATGAGGCTAATGAAAGCCCAACTGGAACAATTCCGGAACTTAACCAATCAACTCCCCCATTGGCAGAAATATCTTTCAGCCCTTCAGGCCATCTTCAAGTGCAGATCCAGCAGTCCCATGGAGAGCAAATTGCGGCACTGTGTGGGGTAACTACAGAAAATGTCTTCCAGGCCTTGGCAGAGGATAATGCTGACAGACAGCTGGAGCTTCAGAGTTCGGACCCCAGTACCACGCCAACAACGGCTGAGCCAACACAAGAGGAAATTAGGCAGAGTGATGCTCGGTTCACTATAGACACTGATGATGAATCGGAGTCAGAGATGGTGTGCTAGAGGCCAGATCTGATATCTTTCTGTGTATTATGTTGATGGTTGCTGATTGTTAACATGAATTATAAAAAAATCAAAATTTTGTCTTGGAATGTCAGAGGTTTGGGGAATTTAGAGAAGTGCAACGTAGTAAGAGATGTAATAAGAACAAATAGATGTGATGTATGTTTAATTCAGGAAACTAAGCTAAATGAAGTAGATTTGTATTATGTGTCGAGTTTTTTACCGTCTTACTTTGATTCAAATGTGGCCTTCAACAAAGCCTTCAACACAAGAGGAGGTATTATTATTGCTTGGAGGAGATCTCTGCAATTAGAAGTATGTTGGTCAACGGTGCATACCTTGACAGTGTTACTCAAACACATTAACACGGGTGTGAAATATTTGATCACGAATGTCTACGGTCCTAGTGTGGACGAGGATAAGCCGGCGTTTATAGAAGAACTTCATGTAGTGGCCGGGCTAGCCAAGGACCCGTGGATCTTGGCCGGGGACTTCAATCTAGTGAGATGGCTTGTTGATAGGTCGGGTGACCTACGAGGTTTGCAACTAATGGATCTCTTTAATGACTTTGTTCGAGATGCGGGATTGGTGGATATGCAATTAAAAATAGACTATACACATGGTCCAATAAAAGACCGTGCCCGACCTTCTCTAAAATTGATCGAGTGTTCGCATCGACCGATTGGCAACTCATCTACCCGGTAATCCAATTAGAAGCACTGGAAATGGTTGTCTCCGACCATGCTCCATTAATCCTCACTTGCAAGAATAGAGCAACCCGTACTAAAGCCCCAAAATTTGAGACTTTTTGGTTGAATTATGATACCCCAAGGCAGCTGGTCCAACACTTGTGGAGGGGCGAAATTGTTACCCCACAGCTCAGCTTGAAAAATTTCTTGAAAAAAACAGCAACACTTCACAAGGAATTGGCACAATGGCATCATCATGATTTCTCAATAATGGAAAAACAACTAATAAATTGCAAGAAGGCAACTCTTTTTTTTGATAGGATTGAAGAACACAGAGCTTTGGCGGGGCATGAATTTAGGCTACGGCTGAGAATCAAGGCAAAAGCTTTCGAATTAGCCAACAACATTGAACAAAAATGGAGACAACGAGCAAGGTGCAAGTGGCTATCTCAGGGAGACCGCAATACCCGATTCTTTCACGCGTTTGCCTCGTCAAGATTGAGAAGAAATTCGGTGCTGCATATTAATCATGAAGGCCACCAGGTTACGAATCAAGGTGATATCCAAAACCTTTTTTTCCAACAAATGCATGCAACTCTTGGCCAATCGGTTCGGGTCATGCCCTTCAACCCGACAGTGTTATACCAATCAAACCCGAATCTTCAACATCTGGCAATGCCGGTTACAGAGGCAGAAATTGAGATAGCAGTTAGGGGTCTGGCAAATAACAAGGCGTCGGGTCCGGATGGCATCCCGAACGAGTTCCTTAAATCCTACTGGCCAAGTTTGAAAGGTGAAATATGTAGTATTATTTGGGGATTTTTTAACAACCAAATTGAGTTATCGGCCATAAACCTTGCAAATGTTGTTATGATCCCAAAAATTGAAGAACCAAGAAAAGTGGGTGACTTCAGACCTATAAGCATCATTAGCATAGTGCCGAAACTCATCTCCAAGATCATGGCGAATAGATTGGGCCATTCCTTACGGGAATTAATCTCGCCATTCCAAACCGCTTTCATAAAGGGAAGACAAATTACCGAGAACTTTGTCGCCACGAGAGAAATTTTGCAACACATCTCGGTCTCCAAAAGGAAGCGGTATTTATCAAATTGGATTTTGCAAAGGCCTTTGATTCAATTGAATGGGATTTCCTTCTTGCGGTACTAGAGGCCAGGGGCTTTCCGTCTATATGGATTGGATGGATTAAAGCTCTACTGGGCACGGCCAAATCGAGAGTGCTCATTAATGGGGACTCGACGGCATTTTTCACGCATAAGAGGGGCTTGAGGCAGGGCGACCCCCTTTCGCCAATGCTCTTTGACATAGCAGTAGATGTCTTCCAACAGATGGTCAAATCGATTAATCAAATTCTGCCCCGGAAACTCACAAGGAAAATAGATGCCGCAATTCTTGCATTGCAATATGCAGACGATACAGCTCTCATTGTATCTTCAGATATTACCTCACTCATTTCCCTAAAGCTTATCATGCGATTATTCACATCCATATCGGGCCTTCGGATTAATTATAACAAGAGTACGTTATACCATTAAACAGCTCCGAAGAACATATTGCATGCATACAGAGGGTGTTGGGATGCGCTAGAACGCAATTCCCGGTAATCTATTTGGGTATGCCCTTGACGGTGAAAAAACCGACCAAAGCAATGTATGTGCCATTGATTGAAAAAATAGAGCGCAAACTGGGCGGATGGAAAGGAAAACTTTTGTCGCGAGGAGGCCGCCTACAGTTAGTGAGGTCAGTATTGTCGGCAATGCCGATTTATTACATGACGTGTTTCCAACTGCCGCAATGGGTTATTGACAGAATCGATAGGATCCGTAGATCATTTCTATGGGGAAAAAACGGGGGGTCAGAACGAGGCATTTCATTGACAAATTGGACCACGGTTTGCTTGCCATTGACCCATGGGGGCCTCGGAGTCTCAAATTTAAACCTGACGAACATTGCTCTCCTTCTCCGTTGGTGGTGGAAAGCCTATCATGAGCCGGAATGCCTATGGTCCGTAACGATTGGTAAGATAAGAAAAAAGGGAAGGGCAAACATTAAACCAAAAATCTGGAATGTGACTGGATCATTCTTTTGGTCTCTGTTAATTAGAATTAGGAGAATGTTCACATGGTGCACTACCTGGTCAGTGGGGAATGGAGAGTCAATCTCATATTGGTACGATAAATGGCACGACTTGCCAAGGGCAACCTCGGCAGTGGCTGCTGCACTCCGACCACATATATCACTTAGGGAGGCATGGAGGGACATCTCGCAAATTAACCCCTTGGAAACAGCAGCAACTGACTCGCTGGTATTTACAGCTAATGAGGACGAGATACAATGGAGATGGGATAAATCGGGTCTGTACTCGGCAAGATCGGTCTACAAAGTATTATCGGAAACTGGGAGAGTCAGAACTCGGCACAAAGCAATATGGCAATGTAAGATACCTCCTACGGTAAAAATCTTTGCGTACTCCGTTTTGACAAATAAACTATTAACCAGGGTTGAACTGAGACGAAGGGGCATGAATTTGGAAATGAACTGTGTACTCTGCGGCAACTGCCCGGTGGAATCCCTCTTACACCTACTGTACCTCTGCCCATACTCTGTTGCCGTTTGGTTTCATGTAGCTACACTCACCGGAGTTTCTATCATGGTACCGGCTATGACGGAAACTCTTATTTGGGATACATCTTGGGAACAAGTAAGAGGCCGGAAGGTTCTCCGGTACAAACACTGGCTCCTGCGATTTATATGCGTACAATGGATGATTTGGAAACACAGGAATGCCGTCATTTTTGAAGGGAGAAGGCTACCGGCTACCCAGTTAGCAAGAAGAATTGTACAGGAGATGAAACTCTGGCTTCGTTACTGTTGACCATAAAGGATGTTAATTGAATGCTATGGGCATAAGTTGGGTGTAAATTGCAAGCACAAGAGGAACTGGGTGTTATTCGGGAGAAGATGAAAACTTGTTGTTTCGCATTTGCAAAATAGCCTATTTTATAGGACATGTTCCAATGGCAAGATTGCACTTGAAGTTTATATCTGGTGGAAGTTCTGTAAGGAAACGGTGATAGGGTGCTTTTCAATTGTATTTTCATTTAGCTAGGATCAGTACCAGAGTGGTACCGATTCTAATTTGTAGGATGCTGATAGATGTATTTGTAAGAACGCTTTACATTCAATACAACCCTTGGTAGCATCTACCAAGTTTTTCAAAAAAAAAGTGAAGAATCGCAAAACTTTTTTCGAATATCCCCTCTCGACCAGAAAACCAAATAAACACTTTTTCTTTAGACTGACAAAGGCAACAATCATTTCTCTGAAGACCAAACAAAGCAAAACCATTACAATCTGAAAGAGCTGTGTCATGCTCATCGTTTTTTTTAGGTGCAGCTGTTTTATGGATTAAACAACATCTCATTTGAAACAAAGGGTATATTTGTCCATTTAAATTTTAAAATAATTAAATTATAGATTTAATGAATGAAAGGGGATAGAAGAAAAAATGTTAAGTTTCTATGGGTATATTGGATATTAAGATGTTTTGATGGGTAAATTGGTTATTTTGAAAGTTTTGATGGATACACTGCAAATTTTCCCTTACTTAAATTTTATGAAAAACTATAATCGAATGAGAAGGATTTAAATACTTTTTTTCATACATTTATTATTCTAATCTTTAATAACAATTTTTTTAACTCAAATAAAAAAATTTACTAATTATGTAATCTAAATTACTCTCTTTACATACACAAAAATTATAATGATTTTTTATATTATATTACTGTAAACCAATAACTTGAAAACCAGCACATGGGAATTGTCCATATCAATGGATTTTTACAAACTTTTCACCTGAAACAAAATGAAGTTAAAATGTTGTGTTTACAGTAATAATTTTATTTTATTATTAAGAAAAATGACATAACTAAACTTAATAATTTTATTTTATTATCAACCATTTAATGACACATCCCGCCGGCAGATTAGTAAAATTGGACTAATACATCCTGCCCGCAGAAGAGGAGATCTGAAACTAGTACCAAATGACAGGTACCAGCTTAAAGAAGAGAACTTATTTGATAGAATGAACAAACGAAGATCCGTTGAATAGAACTGTATAAAATTAAATATTTCAGAAAAGAAAAATAAAATTTCTCATAACTAATTTCACAGTACAACCCAACACACATTCAACAAATTCTCATAACTATTCCTGTGCGTATCTAAGAGTATGGGTTCCCGCAAATTAAAAAGTGGGTTCCTAAATCCATCATATCCCATCCCGCACAATCCAATGACATCTAAACAGACCCTTAACACAAACAAATATTGAGTTTAGTTGATGCTTCCTTAAGATTCAATCCAAGGCTGATTAGTCCTGCTTTTGTTTCCTGTTTGATTGTTTTCTATTCTTTTATTTATGATTTGTATCTTTTTAAGGTAGGGATCGGAGAATTCAAATATGTCACAAATTCTGGTTAAATTTGATATTTATTTGATACTATTTTGGTCAAATTCTAATTAATTAATATTAATTTTGGTACTAATAATTCTTAAACCTTAAACAGTAAATCCTAAAGCAATCTAAATTTTGGTTAAATTTGATATTTATTTGATACTATTTTGGTCAAATCTTAATTATTAAATCTTAAATTTTGGTACAATAAATCTTAAACCTTAAACCGTAAATCCTAAACTTAAATCCTAATTTAACTCTAAATCCCAAATCTATCAAACTACTATTAAATTAAAAATTGAAATTAGAAGGGAAGAAGGAAACTTATCTAAAGTTGAAGAATTGGTCGTAAAAATGAAAAGTGATTTCGCCCTCCTCAGCCGGCCAAATTTATATTCAATTTGTCCGTCAATTGAATTGGCAGACTGGTTAACGGACGGGCTGCCAATTGAATTGACGAACAATCCAATATTTTGGTCCGCCAATTAAATTGGCGGACAAAGTAAAAATCAAACTTTTTCACAAATAAGATTATTTGTTTTTTTTAAGATGGTAAAATTAAAGTTTCTGTAAAATCTCTTATTTCATAAAAAAATAATTTTCATTTCTTATTCCATGGACTGCTACGGTGATCAGGTACTCGCCATTTAAGTTTCGTAGATGGGAATGACATGATTATCATTCCGATAGCGAAACATTTGTGCCATTTCATCTTTAACGTGTCATTTTACATTTTAGATGACGAAGCTTAAAAAATATTTTACACCAACAATATTTTACAAAAGAATCCCAAATTACGAATTTACGATTATATATCAGTGTTACATTAGAATCATAAAATAGGGGTTATGACTCCTCTTATTCTTCAGAAAATAATTAGTTGAGATTTTATTTAGTACGATAACCCACAACAGCGAATGACATGGAAATAAAAGAAGAAGAAGAAGAAAATGTTGAATTTTAATGGACCAGATCTTACTTCCGAGGCATTGTGCAGACAACCACTAGTGGAAAAACACACATTAGGATTGGTTAAATACGCACATCAGGATCGGACCTAGAGCCGATCCTGTTCCAGCCGATACAAATAGTCAATCTAAACTGCATCGGTTAAAGAACCGATCCAGATAGAAACAATCTGGATCGGTTATTTAAAAGAAAACCGATCCCGATTTGTCGGTATCTGGATCGGTTGTCATAAATAACCGATCCGACTAGTCAGTATCTGCATCGGTTAAATATACAACTTATTCCGATTTGTTAGTATCTGGATCGGTTGAAGATATTAACCGATCCCGACTTGTTAGTATTTGGATCGGTTCAATTAAATAACCGATCCCGCATTCTAAGTATCGGGATCGGTTCGTTATTCAACCGATCCTATATTTATTGTCTGGCCAAATTAATAATTTTTTTTTAAATTACAATTAAACAATGGATCGGTTCGTATTTAACCGATCCTATAATATGTATCAGGATCAGTTAAATATACCGATCCAATATTTTAGCCAAATATATAAAATATTTTTTAAATTACAACTACACAACTGGATCGGTTAAATAAACAACCGATTCAAATAACTATCAGGATCGGGTTTTAAACTGGACCGATCCAGATTGTTGTTATCAGGATCGGTTTTGTTATAAAGAACCGATCTGATAGTTAACAAGATCGGTGTTATGTAAAGAACCGATTCTGATTTGTTACTGTGTTTTAAAAAAAAAAAATTATATTTGGCCAGCTTCCAGTATATTTTGCTGGCCTATATAGGATATCACATGCATCGGAAATTATCACAAAAGACCTATCATATATGCATCAGGAATTATCACAAATCGATACACATCCTAAATTATTACAAAAGTATCACGTTCATGCAAAGTTTACATCATATCTTAGAATTATTAAGCTCCTAAATTATTACAAATTATCACATCCTAAATTGTTTTACTTTTTTGAATGAGTATCTCCTTTAAGAAAAAGTTACACCACAAGTTGCGAATCTCGTCCATTTTGTAATTCGGGTACCTAGTGGGAAAGTCCTGCATTTTTTAAATGATATAAGAGCACAATTAAATATGTACTTCATTATATTTGAAGCAACTATGCTTACTTTTGGAAAATATAAAATGTATATATACCTTCATTTTCGGAAAATCACGGAGGAAGCGATGTATTATGTCGTGCACGATCATCATGACATAATATCCACATTCCCAACCGCCGGTTTGTTGTGGGCACTACATTACACATCAAGAGAGTTAAAAAATTAAATAATTTTTACACATATAGATTTTGACCAATTTTAAATTTGCATCTAGGTCCCTATAATTATATCATAACCAAATTTCACCATTTTTTACATCTAAGTCCTTCGTTTAACATCACCAACTTAGCAATTTACAAACAATAAGAGAAGTTAAAAAATAAGTACTTACCCTGCAATATGTAACCTTCAAATTAGAGCATTTTCCAATTCCTCTAATCATCTGGTCCAATTGGTAGGGCATGTTGAAAAAAGTACTTCTAATTCTAAAAAAAATATTAATAAAAATTTATAGATTTGACAAATAAAAGTCTGAAAAGCATACATTTTGAGCGCATCGATGATCTTCGGGTTATGTGGAACCGATTTCTTACCAACGGTCTTACCGGAACAATGGACATTGGAAGAATTGAACACGTACACCTGACTCTCTCTTGGCATAAGTACGACCAAGAGCCAATGTTCTCTGCATGTTAGGTTTGTATCATCTCACATTCTATAATTTCTACGAAATGAAAGAAACTTAATAAAATTAGAATATATATATAGCACTAACAACTGATGATACGGTATGAATATCAATTTCTTGTTCCGATTTCGTCTCAGTGCCTCATTTATGTATGCCTCGATGTATTCTTTTGATTGGGCATCATCGTTCAACAACAGAAAATTTGTTTTCAGGGGGTCCATGAAACCAACACGCTCATCTTCTCGATGTTCCTCCTTGTTGTATTTTTGCATATACCTGCAAAAAAAAAAACATACAGGTGATCTCAATTTTTCAACATTGAATTAAAAGTACTACATTCTACCATTATTACGAATGTTAACTCACATCATGAAGATCTGAATAATCGGTGCGGTAAGCCACTCCTTTGGTTTAACCAACGTCAAAAAATCATCTGCACGAACTACTAAGGGTTCTTCAGTGTGGAAAAGGTCAGGTGGCGGATTGACGTAAAATGCATTGTTAGGTTGGCTCAAGAACCGATCACGCAGAAGGGTATAAGACTGTGGAAAACTCCCAAAATCGATACCATCAAACATGTCTGCGCCAGTTTGTACCACATCCCCACCAGTATGAACTTTGTGTGGTTCCTGCAATTAAGATAATACCATCAACTAAAACTCTACCATATAGATACAAATTTATAAGTATAATAAGTTGTAATAATAATATACATTTTTTACCTGATCAATGGATATCATATCCATCGGCCATGCGGTGGAACTACCAACGGCTGAGATGATGGTTGGCATGTCTTCATGTGGTACAGGTAGAGGGGTGTCTTCTTCACCCGGGACCACTTCATCCACCATTACCCTTGCATGATCGGATGGTAGAGACCTCAAATGAACGGTCTCTTCACAATTTGCTGGAACATTAATTGTCTCCGAAGCCACTTCAATCTTCTTCCCATCTCGTTCCGTTTCAGCTAAAAAGCAACTAGTTTCGCGCCTTAAAGATTTACCGGCTTTTTGTTGTGATTCGGAAATATCACGAATACCTCGCAACGTGGCAGCTTGGAGGAGAGGCTTCACACTATCGGCAGCCCGATCCAACATTGTTACAGCCTCCTTCAACCTCTTCAAAGTATCACCATTGATAGAACATCGTTTTCTCTTCTTTGAACTAGAAGCGGATCCACCCGCATCATCTCGCTCTTTGTTCTCCAACTCCTTGAGCACGACTTCGGATGCTTCAACAGCCTTCCTAAATTGATCGACCCATAAACTGGCATTCGGGTCCTTCATCAATAGAGCTTCAGCAATGCCCATGACAGCTTTGATTTGGGGAAGAGTTGTCTGTAGCTTCTTTAGATCGGCTTCGGTGTCGGCTGGAAGTATACAGATACGCAAGTGCGAATAAGCCGTACTGACGAGGTTATCAACAACAGAGGACCCCGCCCACTCGCCAATTTTTGGAGCCCACTCGCCTATTTTTGAAACAGTGGAAGTCGCCCAGTTTGCCATCTTGGAGTTCCTTCTTCTTCTCCTCAAATCAAAGCCGCTGCTTTTTGTGTCTTTCTTTATATACTTTTTGCTTGCTTGTTTTGCTTTCGAATTGATAAAGAACAGATTGAGAAATGAAGATAGCAGAAGGAAGCTTCTTTTAATGATAAAGTAAAAGGAATGAAATGGGGAAGAAACGAAGATAGCAAAACACAGAAGTGGAATGATTAATTAGCAATTGACCAAGAGGATTCAGAATTATCAAAGTCAACTCCTTTGTAATTCTTTCTGTTATGTACAAAAATATTTTAAATAGTATTGTACTTGTGGGCACGAATAATTGATTAAACAAATGAAATATTATAAGAACATCAAAATAACCTTCCTGAGTCTTACTCTTACCACTTAGCAGAACCTTCCTGGAAATTAAAGGAACTAATTAATAAATAATATTACCAACCCCTGGCAGGTCACAGACACCTACGTCAAACACAGCACGACGGTCTCTACCTCTTACAACTAAGCAACAAAATTTGCTTCCAAAAGAAAATGAAAATTGAGAATAGATAAATCAAGTGACAAGTATCCTGATTTTTTTCCGAATGCGGTTCTCCACTATTAGAGATGATTCATCTTTTTTATTATAAATGTTGTAAGACTTAGAAACGCCAACCAGTCTTGAACTCTTAGTAACTGATGTAAATCATTTCTGATTTCTAATGAGTTTATTTTTTCTCATTACATTTACAGTATCTAGCCAACAAGAGTCATTTTTCCAAACCCAAGTGTCCATCGAAAGTATCAATAGTTTTTTTTTTTTTTTTTTTATAAAAAAACAAAAAACAAAGAAGCAACAAATGTTAAAGACTGTTTATATTCAAATGCTACAGCACCTTTTTCAGATGGAAAGTATAAAAGACTGATTTTATACTGACAGTATAAATTTACATTTTTAATGTTACTTATTTGCAGATCCAAAAACTCTTCAACGGAGGGTATCTCAAAACTCAGCCTCTTATTTTGTAAAAAGAAAGCATAACAACATATATCAAATAGAAACATGAAGCATATGAAGCAACTATGGAGACGAGAAGTTTAATTGAATCCCTGTTTTCCCTCCATCATTCTGGAACTGTTTTAGAATGTAGCAGTAGTTCAACTGACAAAAACAAAAATAAAGACAATTTAAAATGACAAATCTATTAATAGGAGCAAACTAATACCACAAAAGTGTTCAAGTTTAATAAACCAACCCAGTTCTGGCGGCAATAATAACAAGAGTAAGGCTATGGTACTATGCATAGCGTAGATTGTTTCATACTACGGATCAATATTTTCGTTTTCAAAGTCCAAATAGTTGATCTGAACCATTCAATGTGATCTCCATATTAAAATGTACTTGCAGACTTAATTTTACATTTTTCAGAATATGGAATAATCTGTAGTATGGAACAATCTGCGCTATGCGTAGTACCATAGCCTCACTCTAACATAAACAATTAAATAATAGGTTTTAAGTAACAAACCTCGAGTCGAAAGATCTTAGTTGGCAAAACAAACCCAACTCCAGTGGAACTTCTACAAGTATTTAGAAATCCGGTAAATGAGAATTTTTTCCAATCATTTTCCTTCAATCTCACAACATTTCCTGCATTAACAAATGCATGGCCATAAACCCCCTTCTCCCTTAAAATTTTTACAGGCAGATCAAATGACAAGTCAGCGAATGCTGTCACAGATATATCTCCTCCAGTAGCATCAGAACTGGATGTTTCCAGGAGGGTCGAACCTTTGGGTTTTAACCCAAATAGCGAAAGACCGCCTAAACGGGAAGTAGGTGACGTAGTACTGAAGTGGAATTTATATGTCATATTTGGTGGTAAATCAGTAATTTCCTTCCCAAATGGCGTAATAAGACCAGCTGACACTCCTAAGTTGAGTGAAGATTTTAAATATTTTAAAGGAAAAGCAGCTCTCAGGTCGAATTCCTGTAAACAAAAGTAGGAGAGTAAAAACCTAAGTTGAAAAAAATCTCAATTTTTAAGAACTACTTTTAAAATTCAATAATGTTTGCACTTTGCTGTAAATCTAAACACCTTCTTCGAAAAACTGGTAAGATACAAATTTACTGGTACATACTAGAGCCAGACCTGACATGAAAGGCCATTGTACCAATATCAGGATGAAAATTTCGTCATAAGATGATACTAGGTTACAAATATCATGTAGGTTATCCTGAACAGGAGCAGTGCTGAAATGTATAATAAGCGTACCTGATGAAAAAACCATGATCTCCAATTAGTGGGTGCGAATCCAATCTGAGAAGAAGAAAGGAAGGCATAGCCACATGTCGGTCTGACGTGCGAATCTCTTACGTCAACATTATATGTATATTTTATTGAATTGAGCACGCCATTTGACAACCAATGTTGGATTAAATGTGGCTGCACACGTGTTGGGTCACTCAAGATGCGCCACGAAAGATCATATGACAAGTTGTGATTGAGTGTGGAGATAAGACCAAAAGAGAGACCCATTAGGCGGTCTTTGTACGATTGCCTATTGAATAATTCTTGAGGAAATAGAGATATTCTGGCAACGAAAGGAGATGGCATATATTTGATTACAGGGAGGATTAAGCCAGCACTCAGCTCAGGTGACTGGTCCCACCCATAAGAGGTAGAAATGTCCCATATGTCAGCATAGCCCAGTAGATTTTTGAGCTTTATAGAGCTGCCTAGCAACCATGCATATTCCTGAAATGTAAATTTTCAAAAACATTAAGTTTTGCTATTTACTGTACTAGTACAAGCTTCACCAAAATTCTTCACACATATTTACTGTGTTTTCTCCGGACTCGATTTAGGTTAGTTAAGTCTTTTTCAAAACTACCACAATTTGCATTCATTAACCCCAAATTTCTGGTCATAGAACATTAGCTGAACTGGTTTACACAAGGGTGAAAGTAAAAGTTCCCAAGTTTTCAATAAAGGTTTTTGAACTCAGCAAATGAGGTGACTTAATCTAAAGAGATCTTTGTTTGTAACTTAAGACTATCTTTATATAGGATAAGTGAGTACGCATTATCCTTGTTTTAGCATTGCTAATTTGGTTTTGCTGATCACAACTAGAGTCTAGGATCACTTTTACACATTGTTACTCCAAAATGAAAAATTATATCTAATTTAGATTTTTTATCTACAAATCCACAATTAAATTGAAGATTCCGGAATGCTATACATTTTATTATCAGTTGCAAACTAAATTCAATTGTGCAATTTAACAGGTATATAACCTCAAGTAATCCTGTACTGTAAATGTACGCCTAAATTGCCCCTGAATTTATCCTCAGTTATTCAACTCAAAACCAAACGAGCCAACAAATATGCAAAGGAAAACCTGTTCAAATTTGATCAAACTGATACCTTGATCTGTGTCCAAACATTGAAAGGAAATCAATACCTCGGTGTTGAAATCCACAAAAAAATCCCCAGCAAAAGGATGCACAGCCTCATCCACATCAACAACAACAACAGAAGATCCCGGCACCTCATCAGGCCCCGCATCGATGGTGATCCTTACTGACCGAAACACCCCCAATCTCTTCAACCTGGCATTGGCCAATCCAGCCAAATAGACCAGCTCTTGGAAGGTACTCGATTTTAAAATTGAGCTCCGATCCAGCACCGACTCGATCAGTTCGCGTTTGCTTCTTGAGCTGTTGTTGATCTGCACGGAATGAACCTTGATTGGGACCGGTGAAGCGGCGAGGCGGCGGAGCAGGGAGGATATTGATTCACTGTCAGTGGGGCCCTCATCGTCGTCCTCTTCGTCGGCCTCGCTTTCTTCTTCGTCGGAGCCGTGCTGGGGTTCTACAGAAGCGGCGTAGTGAGAAGGTGTAGACATGAGCGTCAACTGATTGGTGAGGGCTTCAAGTTTTTGATGAAATGCCTGAGTGAAAATGTAAAATTTTCGTTTTAAGAGAATCAACTGATTGATCCCAATTTTTGTATTTTAATGGCAGTTTGGTTTCTTGTGGCGCTTTCTGTTTGCTTAATGGTGTAGTGGATATCTGAGGGCAGGTTATCAGAACTCAGAAGTGTCAGAATGCAATCTGCTCAAACAACTAATGATTTGATTCAGTTTCAGAAAACAAAGAAATTTAATTGCTTGATTATTTGATGGATAAACCATTCTTATTGTTCCTTTCTATTTTTCCTTTGCAACGAGGGAAACCGAGCAAATTTGAAGCAATCCATATATGAATCTAGTGTGTTCTATGCTCATTAAACACATTTGGTGGTTATAAGTTGGTTTCAAATGATAAATTTAAACTATTAAAATCGATATACTTTATGAGTAATAAGTGTACAAGCAAAACTTTGAAAATTTCGAATTTATTTATTACTTAGTCAAGTGATAAAAAAATAATGAGAAATAAATATATTAAAATAACTTATTAATCTTTATTTTTTTTTACTGCTTAACTTTATACTAAAAAAGTTATATCATTTCTCTATGTATGTGAAAATATTACGACATAGTTGACTGATATTAAAAATTTGCAAAAATATAATGATGTGAATATTTTTTAGACATTAATTTTTTTACTAATTTTTTTGTTACCATCTTAAAAAAAATCTATTTGACACGATTTTGAAAAAAAAAAGAATCCATTTTTTACAAGAAAATAAATTTAATCTGCAATGCCATTTGCTGTCATTTAGAGAGAAAAGTGTTAATTTTAAGAGAGTGCAGATTAAATATGCATTCTTAGTAGAGAGAAAAGTGTTAATTTTAAGAGAGTGCAGATTAAATATGCATTCTTAGTAGAGAGAAAAGTGTTAATTTTAAGAGAGTGCAGATTAAATATGCATTCTTAGTAGAGTAGAACTAAGGTATTCTTAAGTTCACCAATACTCTTTGTGAACTCAACTCTAAAATCTATCGGATTAATTTACATGACGAATCCGAACCATTGAAACACGTTTACTTTACGAGTGATGTGTCTACGTACAAAAATTTTAAACTTTTAAATTAATTTTGTATATAGTCAAGCTTAAATGTGAATATCAAGCTTAAACCGACCCAAAAAATGTGGGTACCGTACCAACAGTTATGAGGATTTGCTTAGCAATCTAATTTCAGAGACTATGTACATTGTAATTTATGCTCAAGTGTCATTCTCATAAGTTTTTTAAGATGCAGGAAATGATGCCTAGGAAAAAGGACATAAAAAAAGTGACCATCCTATGATTCCTCATATGTTTATTGGGACCTTGTTGGAGAATAGAATACAAATCACACATGCTTTGTTGACGGTGGTACAACTAATCCGAGTCTAGTCATGTAAGTTGGTACTGGACTGAAAATTAATCAGGTTTAAATTTACTTTTATACTTGTATTACTATTGGTGCTTGTACTATACATTTATCTATGAGTAAGCATGGTTAGTGCAGGTTTTGATTAGCCAACATCAAATTTGGCAACATACATGCATGATGGATAGACCATTCATATTAATCTTTTCTCTTGTTTTGCAATTAGGGAAACCGAGCAAATTTTGAAGCAATCCATTATTATTAATGATGAGGATATGCAGGGTAGTTTGTAAAGTGCGGATTGGTTGTGTTATTTATCAATATTTTTGTTTCAAAATCTAAGCAATTAATTCGAACAACTCAATATGATCTTCATTGAAAATGTACATGAAGACCAAATTTTAAAATTTTAAAAAGCTTTTACTATTTTTTTAAATAAGTTGAAAATCACTACTTTCGGATGGTTCAAAATCTTTATATTAGATGATTTTCTACCTATCTAAAAAGTAGTAAATAAATTCAAAAAATATAAAATATGGTCACCACTCACCAAGAACATTTTTATATGGAGGTCTTGTTGAGTGGTTTGGATCGATTGTTTGAACTTCAAAAATTGTGATATTGATCTATAGCATAGACTATTTCGCGCTTTGCAAAGTACCATAGCCTCACTCATTTTTAATTATATATTCATATCTTAATTATAACTTCATATTTAAACTTGAATAATTTAAAAATTCAAACTTCAAAATAAAAGCCATTAGATATTTAAGTTATAACATTTTCTCTATTCATGTAAAAAAAAAATACGATATTTTTTACTGGTATTAAAAATTTACAAAAATATACTGATATGATGTGAATAATTTATTGATATTAATTTTCAACTGATTAATTCGTAAAAAATGATATATTTTAATGTGTATGTAGACAAAATAGTTATAGATAAAATTTAACAATTTATTTTGTCATATCAGTTTTAATATTTTTGTTATTAAAAAAAATTAAAGAAATACTGGAGCAACAAAAAAATAAGGCATTTTAACCTCTTTTTTAATATAAAAGAATTGGTTTAAATTCCAAATTGGACTATAAAAATGAACTCAATGGTTGAATTATAAAAAAAAAATTGGCACATTTCGGTGTTAATTTGAGCAAAAATTCGTTGATGGCTGGAATCACCGATATTTTTATTAATACCCCAAAAAAAAAAAACAAATTATCAAATCTGCCCCCACCCCAAACTTATTTTTATTTCTACCCCAACCGCCCGTCGGCCGGGCGGTCCACTTTTCCCACCTGACCGCCCAGCAGGCGGGCGGTCCACTACCCTTACCTGACCGCCCAGCAGCTGGGCGGTCCGCTATAAAACCCCTATAAAAGGTGTTTTTCTCTCTCCTGATGAGCTCAGTATTCATTCTCTCATTCCAATAATTTTCCAGAACCGAATGAGAGAAAGAGAGGCGATTTTGAGGCGATTTTGAGGTATGGACAATAACAAACGAGGTAAGAAAGCGAGCAACCGAGATTGTGGCGTAGCGAGAGGAGGGTCAATTAGTGATCGAGGTAAAAATGAGGAAAAAAAGTACAAGTGTCAAATATGTCGTGATTTTTTTAATTGTGAGACATGTAAGCTGGAGGAATGGAGGAGACGACATGTTCAGTATGAAATTTCAGACGATGACTTTGTGGAAAACCCCTACGGCTTTGGTTTAAAAAAGAAGAAAGTTGATCCAGAGCCTCCAGCATCGGACGATAAGTTTGTTCCGTGTACTGGTAAGGCTACCACTTCGTCTGCTGTGACTGATCCAGATCAGGCAAACTCTGATGATGACTTCGTGCCATGCACTTTCAAGGCTCGTTGTAAGAAGTAGATTTTTTAGAAATTTATGTTGTAGAATTTTTAGGAATTTATGTCGTAGACTTTATTTCATTAGTTTTGTGTTTGATTATATTTTATGTTATTAGTTTTTGTATACGTAATTAAGTAATAAAAATAACAAAAATGAAGCATATAAAATAATCGAGACAAATAAAATATTGCATAGTTCACAAACTACCAATTAGACTAGTTCACAATATACATCTAAAATAGTTCATAACATAATTTAACAAAACTTGGTAATCAGCGACGACGGCCGAACAAACTCAAAATACGACGTCTGGGTCTGGGTGCAGCTGGTTGTGCGGCACTACCGGATGTCTCTCCATGGTTACTACCGGTTCCTGGGCTTTCATGAGTGTGGCGGCTACTACCGGTTCCTGAACTTTCATGAGTGCGGTGGCTACTACCGGTAGCCTCAGCAACAACTCTAGCATTTTCTCTTTCGTTGGCTTCGTTAATGGCATCTGCATTGCATTCCAGTTGAAATAAAATCAAAATAAAATATAAGTAAACAAATAAAACATAAGTAAATAAATAAAATCAACCGTACCTGCTCGCTGCCTGTCAGTTGTTGAACGGCGGGCCTGATGTCCCATTCACCTACCTTCCATCTCGTCCATGGTCATTACTTGACGCTTGTGGGGTCTTCTTCCTTTTCTGATCCACCCGCTTGCGGGACAGACTCTGTCACCAACATAGGGCGGCCACTGATACTGGTTGGGATAAGGATGGAAAGATGCACCCCAAGTACTCGCAAGATAATCGGTACGGTACATGTCTGCGACATAATCATCCTCAGAGAAGTTTCTCTCTCGGCACACCGCCATAACATGAGAACAAGGTATGTGGGCCAACTGGATTCCTTGGCAAGTGCATGTTACAGTATTGTCAGGTGCAAAAATAACAACATACTTGAACATCCTTTTCATAAACTCCATAGTCCCATCCGGTCTACGACCGGTTGGAGCAAACTCATCTGGACAGTGCACTTCGAATTCCAATTGGTTATCCCCGTACGGGACAACTCTCATAGCTGCACCTTTCTCCCTATGTTTCCTTAGTTTCCCCTCCACCCTTGTTGAAAACGTTTGATTCCTGGACAGTAATTCAGAAAATATAAGTCAACAAATAAGAATATACATACCTTGTCAAAATCTCTGAATAAAAATATACATACCTGGACAGTAATTCCTGGGCTTTAACACGCCGTGCAACAAACCATGCATTTAACTTGTAGAAGGTGTCCTCCACAATTGCTGCCACGGGCAACTGCCGGCTCTGCTTGAAAACAGCATTCAAGGACTCAGACCCGTTTGTGGTCATAATTCCCCATCGGAAACCTCTATCACGGGCTTGCAATATCTTCTCATATGCGGGTGGCTCAGCAAGATCGGCGGGATTATTTTTTCCCACCTTGAGTAAGTACAAATTTGCCTTTGGACAGTACTGCAAAAAAAAAAAAATTTGAATCGTAAGATTTAAGTAAATAATTCAGAAAATATAAGTCAACAAATAAAATATACATACCTTGGCAAAATCTTTGAACATCTCTTTCACCCTTCTCGGCTTCTTCTTCTTGCAACCAATTCTGAATGTATCTGCAACCCATTTTTCAGATCCGCAGTTCTTGTGTAGGTTGTCTGTAATATGTTGCATACACAGCCTGTGCACACAATCGCCGTTCGCTGTCGACCACCCGAAATCTGGGCGATCAAAAACATATTTGATTACTTTGTGCTGGTCTGATATGACACAAAATAACCGGTCACCAACCACTTGTCTTCTTACGAACCTCATGAAAAATCCCCAGTTTTCCCCGTCCTCCTGCTCAACAATTGCAAAGGCCAAAGGCAACAACTGGTTTTCAGCATCATATGCACATGTGATCAGCAGTCTCCCGTCGTAACGGCCAGACAGGAAGCATGCATCTACACTGATGACCGGTCTAATGTATGGCACAGCTTGAATACATGGACCGAACGCCCATGCTATGGCCTTGAATTGCAACGCGTTGTCGACAGTCCGTACGCCTATATTCCAACATTCAAAGACAGTGCCGGGATTTGTACTTGCTATGGCCTGCAGCAATGGTGCAAGCAAGTTGTATGAACCATGCCAGCTACCGAACATTCGGCAAATCGCAAGTTCGCGCCCTCTCCACAACCTGTTGTATTTTGGGACGACATGCTTGTAAACGCGTCTGACATGTCTAGCGACCTCCTTAAGGCTCATCGATGGGTCCTCCTTAACGTCATTCTCAATTACATCGGCAATAAGTGAAGCCGTAAGATTTGCATGGTCTTTCCTTGATGACGCAGCCTTGCATGTGTGAGGTGGTTCACACTTCTTAATAATCCATGCCTCGCCCTTACCCACAGGGGTTGCATATAGACGGAAGTGGCAATGCGCTTCGTCGGCACAAACAATTACTAACCTTCTTCGATCCCTTTTTTCAATTCTGCACTCCCAGTTGCCGTGAACATGGACCTCATATATTTTCTTCACAAGTTCATCTATGTTGGTGTAAACCTGCTGCGGAGCAAGCTCTTGACTGTACCTGACACGCGGCCCAAAAAATGAGATGTCTGCCTCTTCAAAAGCAGTGGTATCGTTGAATGTGGGGCACGGATGCCTATTTGTCCGACCTCTAATCGGAAATCTGTCTTCCTTAGGTAAATAATCTCCATCACCTTCTGACAGGTGATCAGAATCCCAATCCCCTTCCCATTCGTCACCTGTTTCCAAATTTTCTTGTGGTACGGCATCCATCTCAGCATCAAGGTCAAGGTCTCTCCGGATAGCAACGGGTGACACTATAGGTATTGATGGTGGTACAGATAGAAATTTGGGTTGGATTGGGGTTTCAGGAGGAGGTGGTGGTGGTGGTAGATCGGTGGTAAAATCAGGTACATAATTCTCATAAACGGGTGATACAGGCGGTTCATAACTCGAGTGGCGGGGGTTGTCATACCTCGAGGGGCCGGGGTTGTCATAACTATAGTGGTGGGGGTTGTCATAACTAGAGTGGCGGGGGTTGTCATACCCCGAGTGCTCACGACCCGAGTTGTCATAACCCGAGTGATCATAACTCGAGCTGTCATAACTCGAGTGACGCGGGTTGTCATAACCCGAGTGATCATAACCTCTATTTTTCCTAGATGTTCCAACCCCGGGTTCACGCTGAACTCTCCTGGAATATAAGTCCATTACCATTACCCCCTGTGACTGAAAATTGTTGTAAACACTCCTCCATAACGGCTCATATGTTATTGGATACCTGGTATAATAAGGTCTACCACCACTTACTGTGTTAATCCGGATAGCTAAATCTATATCATACCGGTTGGGGTTCACACCGATCTTTTCATACACTATTCCCTTCAGTTCAACAAATGAGGTATTTTCATTTACCTCGAAGCCGTAAGCTGCTTCCTTAGTGTACTGTGCTCCCTCCGCACCCCGGGTAAACTTCCCGCCCACATACAGTGCAACCAACATATGAGAGTTCTGGAATTACTGTGCTGGGATTACTGTGTTGGGATTACTGTGCTGGAATTACTGTTCACCATCGCCTCAAAATCGCCTGACAGCTCTCTCATTCGGTTCTGGAAAATTGTTGGATTGGGGAATGAATACTGTGCTGCTCAGGAGAGAGAAAAACCCCTTTTATAGGGGTTTTATAGCGGACCGCCTAGCTGCTGGGCGGTCAGCTATGAAGAGTGGACCGCCCGCCTGCTGGGCGGTCAGGTGGGGAAAGTGGACCGCCCAGCCGACGGGCGGTTGGGGTAGAAATAAAAATAAGTTTGGGGTGGAGGCAGATTTGATAATTTGTTTTTTTTTGGGGTATTAATAAAAATATCGGCTGGAATCACCAGTGTTTGTAATTTTATATCTTATTAGTTTTATATGCAACTTATGAAAAATATATATATATATATAAAATCTGATCTGCACAGACTTCGATCCCGAATTCGAAAAGGTAATTAGTATATTTTTTATTTTCTTATTTAATTTGTCTTGTTGCTCTTCATACCTTAATTAAAAAAAATAATAAGATATAAATTTTAAAATATTAAAAATTAAATAAATAATCAATTAAGAAGCTTTATTTCCTTCTCTCCCTTTCATCTGTCCTTTGTATTTCGCTGATCTAAGGGTCCCACGCAGGGTTTGTCGGTAAAACACACAATGGTGGGGGCCTGCCTGTCAGTGACGATGTCTCACAGTCCGTTTCTCTCCTCTCTCTCGAGTTTCAAATCAAACAATACAAAAAGAAAAGAAAAAATCAAAATCAAAAGACAAAAGCGCTCCCTCTTTTCTCTCCACTCTCACTAGAGAAACAAAAATGGCGACGGAGGATGAGCACAGAGAGCTTTTTTCCTCTCTCATCTCCGACATTAAACGCTACTCCGGGTCCGATCCGCTCCGCCCCTGGCTCCAGTAAGATCAGTCCAAATCTTTTGCCTTATACCCTCAGAGCTTCTCTATTTTTGTTTTGGTCTAGTAATGGCTAGAAACTGTATCTATTCACCAGTACTTTCATTTCCGTATCCCAGTTGCTGGTTTATGATGCCGATTTCTATCAATTTTGCATATTTTACCCCTCCAATTTTCATATTGCATTTCCAGTAAGTCTTCAGCTTGTATTATGCAAAGGGGAGGTTAAAAACATCTCCCAGCGTTAGATTTGGAACCGTTTAGGAGGTAATGTTGAGCATTAATGCTACTGTTGGATTGAGAAATATGGTAATGGTACCTATCAAAGGCTCATCGATCAAATTGCAAAGCTTGAATCTTATATCATCTACCTTTTGTGTACTCTATGACTATACCCATATGCATATTGGTTGAAAAATGATGGAAAAACTTGATTTTTGTTAGCATTGTTGCTAATGTTGCTAATTAGCAATTTCTATGAATTTTGCATATTTTTTACCCCTTCAATTTTCAAATTGCATTTCCAATAAGTGCTTTAGCTTGTATTATGCAAAGGGGTGGGAATAGTTAGCACTGTTACTAATGAATTGAGAAATGTGGTAATGGTACCTATCAAAGGCTCATCAATCAAATTGCAAAGCTTGAATTTTCTATCATATACTTTTTGTCTACTCTATAACTATACCCACACATTTTGGTTGAAAACTGATGCAAAACTTGATTTTGTTATTTTGTGAAACAGTGGAATAAAGAGATTGAAGGGGGCATTACCTCCTCAAGAATTAAATGATAAGTTCCCAAGATTCCTTCAGAAATGCGCACAGACATTTGAATCTGATCATAGATATCGCAACGATGCTAGATATGTCCGTGTTTGGATCGAGTTGGTACAATCCCAATCCCAATCCCAATCTGTTTTTAGATCGAGGTTTTACTATTGTTTTTCATTTGGATTTGGGACTAAAAAAAGTATATAATTTGTAGATGGACTATGTGGATGATGCAAAGGTGCTACTGAAGAAAATGGAGAAGAATCAGATCGGATTAAAGAGAGCCTCCTATTATATTGCATATGCATTATATTATGAGAAACATAGGAAGCTTGAAGAGGCCGAGAAAATGTACCATGCTGGGGTCCAGATGTGAGGTTTCTTGATTATACTTTTTTGGGGATTATATTTATCTGAAGTTTTGCTTTAATGTATTTTTCTGTTCTTTTTATAACAGCCTTGCAGAGCCTGTCAGTGAGCTACAAAAATCATATGACCAATTCCTTCAACGTGTCGAGTTGTTCAAGAAAAAACAATTAAAATTAAAGGTAAGCAGAAAATTCTATTTTTTTTTTATTTCTAGTATTTCGAATGATCCTAATGCTATGCATAAGAATACTTCAGAATTTTTTTAAATCCTGAATATAAATTTCAACTCAGACCGACCTTAATGTTCCTATTGAAGTGCGTAAAAATAATTTTAAACTAATCAACTACTAAATGTGGATATCAAGCTTAAACTGACCCAGAAAAATCTAGGTTGTGTACCAGCAGTACGAGGATTTGCTTAACAATCTAAGAAGTCTAACTTCAGGGACTATGTTGTAATTTATATTTAAGTGTCATTATAATAAGTTTTTTAAGATGCAGGGAAGGATGCCTAGGAAAAGGGACACAAAGAGTGACCGTCCTATTGTACCCAAAGGTAACTAAATATTCTAGATTTTTCGATCTGCTTACTCATATGTATATTTTGGACTTGGTTGGAGAGTACACAAGCTTTGTTGGCAGTGGTACAACTGATCCCAGTCTAGTCATGTAAGTTGGTACCGGACTGAAAATTTAATCAGGTTTGGATTGACTTTTTATTAAATTTGGTTCCCCTAAAGTAACCCAATTTTTAGTTTGGATCCGGACTGTCCGATCTGTTTTGGCACAAATATTAAAGGAGGGGGGTGTGCATTCCACCTTGGGCTGGATTGGCCCATATTCTGATTGGATGGTCTGGATGAAAACTAAAAAATTGGGTTACTTTTATGGATCCGGACCCACATTGATCTGTGTGTTTAGATGGAGTTATAAACATCAAATTTGGCACCATACATGAAAGTCGAAACCCTTATAGAAATTTAACGTATCTGGTGCTGAGATATGTAGGCTGTTAATTAGTCAAGTACAGGTGATGATGGACCTCGTTTCTCTACAAAGAGACACAGGTTTATCTGAAAAGAAATTGATACTGGGGTTCACGGGAGCCCTTATTTAAAAAAAAAAATCAATTCTTTGGCATGACATCAAATATTATTTGAGTATAGTTTACTTCTTCTGAATCTTCATATGAAAACTTCCGTGCTTCAAATAAACATGTCTTGTGAACTAAGGCTGAAGAACCATGTTTCTTTGTCAGGTGAAGGTACTTCAGAAAACCCATCTTCAAATGTAGGTCCCACAAAACGAGACAAGCCAAGACCAGAAACAAAAATCAAATCAAAAACCGGGTCCACCAAAACAACAGCCCATACTGGTACTAACAACTTGACCCGTTTCAACAGTGAGAACACGATAATGGTGCACAAATTCGTTGATTCGGCCATAGTTGGCAAGTCTGTGGCTGAAATGTCGTGCCATAATGGCCTCGTGGAGCCCACAATCACCACTAAAGAGGCAATGAACGCCATCAATAACATGTTTCAAGAGCCGTTGGATCTTGATCCTACAATCCAGAGAAAATCACACAGAAACAAAGGAAACAAAACTCTAAACAAAGAAAATAGTGGGTTTGAAATCTTTGTAGATGAAGAAGAAAGGCCTTGCAAATCCAACAAAAACCCGGGAAAGTTTAAACCTTTTGTGGGTGATTTTACAATTTTGCCAGATGAAGAACCACAAAGTTTGAATGGAAATTCAAAAAGCTTAAATCACGGGCTCAGAGAAGATACAGTGATGATTCGAAAATTTGTCGGGGCAACAATTTCTGAAGAACCAAAAGTAGAGAATGCATGTCATCATGGCCTAGTGGACCCCACCATGAATTTGAAAGAAGCTATGGATGAAATAAATGGCATGTTTCGAAAACCCATGGATTTTCCAAAGGGCGCGAGACCGAAGAGGGGCCAAAAAGTTGCTTTAGTGGAAAAGAAGCCAGTTGTTGATAGCACCTTTTCTATCTTACCAGATGATGAATTGGAAGAGAACACAAACCCGACCCATAAACCAAATAGCTTTTCAGATAGCAGTTTTTATATTTTACCAGATGATGAATTGGAAGAGAACACAAACCCAACAAGTAAACCAAATAACATTTCGAAGGGCGAGAACCCAAAAATGGGTAAAAGTAGTTCTTTGGTAGGAGACAACCTAGTTAATGGTACCAGGTTTTCCAACTCAGCAACTGAGGTTAAATTGAACCCAACCTCTAAAAAGGTTGAAGGTGGAGGATGCTGCGATGGTTTGTTTGAACCAACATTTTTCACTCGGCAAGCCATGGATGACATCAATGAGATGTTTGGAAAGGATATTGATTTCTGAGGGCGCAACTTAATAGTAAAACAAACTCCTTTTTTTCCCAATATTTTGGAGCAAGAAGAATACTGTTGTTCGTTAGTTATGTGGTTTCTGGTTATGTCGTCAGTAAAAAAAAGATAGAGGTGGTTTTTGCAAATGTTGCTTTAGGCTATTTTGGGAGTTTTGTGATATCTGCTTGGAAGAATGGTGTCTTGAGTTTGCTTCTATCTTTATTCTAAAAATGTCAACTACTTTTGTTCAACCACATGTACTAATTGGGCCATTATGTCATCTGTTACCAATGGTACTCTTAAAGAAGTTGTTTTCTTTTCTTTCTTTTTGTGCTTGCTCTTGGGTTTGCTTTGAAATTAATGTTAACTCAAATCTCAAACCCCTCCTAAAATTCAAGAGAAGGATCTGCACGGGATGCCCTTGCTGGAGAGGATGAGCACTTGCATAGGGGTACTGATCCAGGGAGAGCATTTCCAAATGAAACTTCACTTTTCTCAACTTACAAAATGATATATATAACACAAAAAAATATATATATTTCTCCCTTGAAAAAATGCGCACAAGTCATCACCAAAAAAAATGCACACAAGTGATCCATAGTGCTCCTTTTCAGAAACTTTTTAAAAGCCATTACAACACATCCATATTATTATGTACAACTTCTGTATCAAGTAAACACACTAAAAAAACTTGAAAAAAAGCCCCCAAAAAAGAAAAAAGAAAATCTGAAAATTGCTTCCCAATTTTCCAATATTTTCTCTAGCTACCTTCAGCAGATAAAATCTCAAGCTCAGCCCACCATAGTGGCGAATCTCTTGGTATCGCCGCCTCTGGTGAAAGCCTAGAAATCTCCTTCATCTGTTTTGCCACCTCAGCCACACTAGGTCTCTCCTCTGTATTAGGGTTTGTACAAGCTCTAATCACCTCACATAAGGCCATCAAAAACTCCTCAGATATAGAATCATCAAGTGTGGGGTCCACCATTTCCATCAGTGACCTCTTGCCTGATAGGTAGCTTGAAGCCCATAATACCAATAAACCCGTATCCGCAGAAAACGGTAACTTACCTGAAATAAGCTCCAATAGTAGAACAGCGTACTTATAAACTATTGGCTCTTCTTCATCCAAGTCATTTGGGTCATCTGTGACAAACGGGTCTTTCTTGGTATCAACCCCAAACCCGATATCAGAAACCTTAGCAGCATAATCTTCAGAGAGGTAGATAGTGTATGAATTTAGGGTTTTTACCCTTGCAGGTGGGTTAATACTCTCTAGGTACTCTAGACAGTATATTATACCCATAGCTATACGTAGACGTGCTGACCAGTCTAGTTGTTCAGCTTCTTTAACTGCATAGTACATGAAAAAAAATATTTTTATTTTTTTCGAAGACAAATAAAAGCAACTTTTATATTTCCTATGAAGAAAAACAACTGATTTATCTTTGGAACAATTTCATATATGCCCCTACAAGAAGAGAAATACTTCACCAAATACTGATAAACTATGGAAGAAGTAGACACAACACCTTCTTTTCTTACTCAATTGATGTAAATAAAAGAGAGCGAGGAATAATTTGGGTATATACATTTTTCTGAAGTTCTTGGGATATGAATGGTATTTGCAGGAGCATACATGAAGTTTCCTATATATTAGTGAGTGAGAGAGAGAGAGAGCTTACTGTGCAAATGTTCAAAAAGGGTACCATTAGGGGCATACTCAACCACTAACATACGCGTAAAAGGATCATCATCGTTACAGAAACCCAGCAGATTCATGAAGTTCTTATGGTTTATTTTCGATAAAGTCGATATCTGTGCCACAGAAATCAGAGATGAAGAATTCAAATTCAGAACCATAGATTACTGTTTGTAAATTTATCAGTGGATCATAGCACAAGACTCTTTTAACAAGGGGTTAAAACAAAAAAGAATGACTAATTATAATCTCACCTTGAGTTTAAATTGATTTTCAGATAAGTCCATCCACTTGTCTGCTGGCATGCCGGTAGAAACAACAGCAATCTCAGATCCATTCGATAGTGTCCCTTTGTAAATAGTGTGATCAGATGAGGTTGCTATTATATTGCTAAAATTTTCACATGCTGCGTCCAGCTCAGCCCGTCCCAGTGATGGTGCACCTGGATTAGAACAACAATCTGACATTCCTTTATTTCCTCGTAGAAATCTCAAAAGCTTACGTCCATATATTTTCTCACATTTCAGGATAATAAAATTTAAACCCAAACTCAAGATACACATCATATGACAAAATTCCTTTTTTTTCTAGAGGGTAAGTAAAGAAATATAAATAGGACCAGTATGCATATGCATTTCCTTAAAGAAAAACTTGGGCATTTTAAGTGCACACCCTCCAATTGATTGTTACATTATTTATATATATTAAGGCTCAAGCAACCTAAGGTGTCAATCAGACAAGGGTAAAACACTATACGAAAAAAATTTAGGTACTACTAACCTCCGTATAATAATTTTCTTAAACTCAAATATTGTACTTTCATCCTCTGGATGTTTTTTTCCATGCACTAGCTCAATGGAGGAATAAGCTACTCTCCTTCTCCAAAAACATTTTTATTATAATTGTGTAATTTATGACATTTGCAAGGTCGGTACGTAAAACAGACCTGTTATCAAGGCTTTGCTGATGGGCCCGCTCAATCCAGTTTTCCATGGCACGATATTGACCTTCTTTCCTTTGAACAAAAACATATATAAAGCCAATGAGGCTCCTATAATAAATACTCCACCAATTGCCAGTCCTATAATAAGAGAAGTGTGAGATTGCCGGTTTGACGGTGGCGAGACCGATGACTCTAACGGAGATGAAGATGGAGAGGGATCGGGAGAAGGGTCAGGAGATGGAGATGGAGAATCTGAGGGTGACTCTGGGGATTCAGCCAGAGAGGCTGCTGAGGTGTCTGTGTTGTCAGACTCTGCTGCTTTGCGTGCAGTCAAGGATTGCAGCTGCCTTTTTATGGTGCCGTTCTTTGAGTACCTGAAATACATTGAGGCTTAAATCTTCAACAGATACCTAATTAACGCAACAATAGTATGTCTAGGTAATATCAAGATGAATATGTAAATAGACTTTAGAGAATTGACGTACCTTTTTTCTGACATCTCAAAATCATCTTGCTCTATGACTTCAGAAATAACAGCAAGTTCTTTTAGTTTGGGGGACAATTCACCAGAAATCATATTTCCATTTATTAATCTGAAAAATGGCATTATATTATAAAAAAGTACAATGTTTTTCAAGCAGAGAGGGAGTATAGTAAACACTTACAATAGTTTTAGTGATAAAATGTTATCAAGTTTTGATGGGAGGGTCCCACTGAGACTGTTGTTTCTCAAATCTAATACCACCAATTGCTTCAATTCTCCAATCTCTCTTGGTATAACCCCGTAAAAAGAATTATTACTCAGATCACTACATAAAGAAAAGGTAGCAAATATAAGGCCTTAAAGCATAAAATGCAGATTTTATTTTCTGACTTCCTTTTATCAAATGGGTGTAAGAGAAATAATTAAGAACTTAGATGGGAAACCAAGGATAGCTTTACCAGCCAGTTGGTACAGATACTGTACCAGCAGCAATATAGTGGAACCAACTATATCAAATAGGTTTCAATACGCAGATAAGTAAAACAAGAAGATAACAAAATAAAGAAGCAAGCATCTTTTTCAAACTTGCTAAAGTAAAAACTCGGCACTGCAGTTACATGACAGTAACAACAATTTGGTAATAAATTAATACAATCTTTGTACCGTATTGTCTATCGGTTCTTAGTTCTGGATTATATGGAGTTCAACTAAAGAAGGTTCATCTGAGTTTTAACCAAGTAGCAAAATTAGCACAAAATTAAGGGGTAAAATTGGAATTTAGAAGAACCAAATATAAGAATGTCAAATGCTTACACAATTCTCAAATGGTTGAGCTTTCCAATTTTGGGAGAGATGATTCCATTCAGAGCAAGATCTGGCAAGTTCCTACCACAAAATTCTTCAAAATTTTAACAAAATTACATGATGCTAAAATGCTAAAATGCACAAAAGAGAAATTATTACAAGCAAAATGATAAAATGCACAAGAATCCAATTACAAGAAGAGAAAAAAGTACAACAGAAAGCTAAAAACAAAAGAATATATCTGAAAAAGGTAAATGAAAATTATGATTTGCTCATTCAAAAAATGCAATTATGTTACCAAAAAAAAAATTTCCAATTGTTTTCCTAATGAACGAAGCCACAAAAATGCACTTCTTACAAAATAGTATGAAATCGAAACTTTTCACATAATTTGATCAAAAACAAATTAAAATTTTGAACCAACTGTACAGAAGGATTTGAGCTAAGGAGGAATTTGGTAAAAGAACTTACAAAGCTACAACTTTGAAATCGTCAGAACAGGCAACACCAAACCAAGAGCAATAATCCATAGATCCATTTTCTCCCCAATTTGATAAAGCGCCATATGGATCATGCTCTATTCCTTCTCTGAACCTCAATAGATGACTTCCTGTTATATCACCAAAAAATAACACAAAAGTGAAAAAGAAATTAGAGAAGAACTGAGCAATCAAATCCATTGTCTGAATTTTTTTTTTATAATAAATTTAGTACCTTCAGAAATGAAGGAAGCACCAAGCTGAAATCTTTCAATTACTAAAAAGATCAACAACAGCAAGCCAACTAATCGACCTCCTAAAATCCCCATCTTTCACAAAATGTAAAAACAATTTCTTCTCCTTGGTGAAGCCGTACAAATGCTAAGAACAAAAGCTCAAAATAAAAAAAATTGAGATGAGGAGTTGGAATGTTTCAACTGCAAACGCGGAATTAATAGAACGACTCGACAATGATTCCCTTTGAGATTTGAGATTTGAGGAACCCGAATGTTTGTTTTTATTTCACAATCAATTCAACTGGATTTTTTAGTGGTGGTCTACTGACCCGCTCAATTTCTCAGAAGGAGAGGGGGGACTGTTGGTTAAGTTACTAGAGAAAGAAAGAAGAGAGAGAGAGAGAGAGAGAGAGAGAACTAGAGAGGGAGAATGAGTCTAATCAATGATCTATGAAAGCAAAGAGGGTCCAATGGGTATCGAGTTAAATTAGTCCAATCCAATTTTAGACCGTTTGATCCTCCCTATGTTTTTATAATTTAACTTCCACACGAACTTTGAGACGAATCGAACGGTTTACATAGGATCGGACTTAATTTGGTCCAATGACCATTGGATTTCCTTCGCTCCTAATCTATTATCTATGGTCTGTAATATTTGTCTGTTTTGAACTTTTGATTGATTCCATGCAGAGAAAGGGAAGACTTTGACCTTGTAGCACTAGTTAGATCCATTCTCCATTTCAGACAGGCTGGAAAACTCCATTTAGTAACAAAAATGCCAAATCTGTTTCTAGAAATGGAGGCTTCATCCAAGAGTGTCAATTTTTAAGGTTCTTCATTTCATTGTAATCCACACAGTTGCATTTTATTCAATTTTTAACATTATTGGATTTACCAAATCAAATAGTACTTAAATAAAAATAATAGTAGGACACTTCTTTTTTTTTTTTTTTTTGTAAAAGTAAGTTAAAGACTATCACGCCGATGAATATCATAGATTAAAATATCTTATATATAATATATAAAATAACCAGGTCCAAGTGAGTTATATATTTATTATTTTAATTTTAATTTTATATAAAGTTAAACGCTTGTCAAGATTATTTCTTTGTTTGTAACAAGACCAGTTCAAAACTATCTTACCTTTTAAAAAATAAAAATAAAAATTGTTTAACCACAAGTAAAACGTGACGAGGCAATGGTACGTAAGTGAAAATAAACAAGAAAAGGTTGGTGAATAATACATTTCTTATAGTTCACAAATTTTGAATGATCAAATTTTGAATGATCAAATTTTGTCATAATTTTAATTATGTTGCTGTCGGGCAGTTATATTTTAACTATGTTGCTTATATATAATTAATTGCTAAAACCATTATTCTGTTGTTTGTTATGATATATGGATTCTTTTAATTTTAATTTTTGAATATATAATAACTATTTCCAAACACTTCAACTTGGCTCATGACATAATATATGAGGAATATTAATTAAACTTTAAATTCCATCCCTAAATTTATATAATTGTACCACGTAAAATCAACATTTCATTACTCTTAATATCACCCTTGATGATGTCAACATTTTTAATTACTAGGCAAATACTATTTTTCAAATAAATTAATGAGCAAGTATTAACTAATTAATTTGATTACTTCCTCATAATACTTGACCTAATCAATTACAAAATTAAGGTGTATAATAAAAAGTAGAGTTCCTATCAACAATACATCATTCGTAGTTTTAAATTAATTTTGTGATGACAGAACAAAAATCACTGTCATATATACCAGTCAGTAATTATTTCAATATAAAGTTTAAATTACCTACAAGAGGACAATACATAAATAAATTTGAGAGCCAAGGGATGAGATATTTATTATGTATTTAATTTGTATTACATTTTTTTTTATTTTACACATGAGCAACTTGTCAAAACTTAGACCGGTAACAAAATTACAGGTAATAAATTTTTATAAAGTATAATCCGGAGAAATTGTCTGAATGGCCTCTATTTTTTTTTTCATTTTCATGTTTACAAATATATTTATGGATATACATTTTCATACGTCTTTAGCATAATACATAATAACTGATGGGAAGTATTAATTTTTCCATTGTATTTTTCAAGCACAATCATTTTCTTTTTTTCCCCCTTGCAATGTTAGTAAATAATATCTCAGTAAAGCAATATTTTGTTATTCTAATAATGTTAGTAAATCATATGGGACCTACTTTTTTTTTTTTAAGGATATATGTTATTTTATATTTATGAAGGCCTCAATAATGAGTAAAGACTATATTAAAAAAAAAAATTCTGAAAAGGAATCAGAATTATTATGTATTGGAATCCCAAAAAAACATTCTTCATTCAGATTTCGAATTTATAATCTATGTGAGATGAGTATTATCTTATCCAATATAAAAAGTAAAAATTTAACCTAGGTTTTCATAATTGTTCATTTTCCTAAAAAGTTCTTGAGTAAAGTTGGAGATTAAGTCATCTAAATGTTTTAATATAAAAAAAATTCCATTCAAGTTTTAAATTTACGATCTTTCACGCGGAAAACATTATTTTTATTACTAAATTGTAGGCGGATTCTCCGTTTTATGTAAAATTGAAGAGATTATTTAAGAATATTTTGAAAGATTGTTTCTAAATTAATAAAAAAAATTATAAAATGGAGTCAACTGTTTTGTCCTGTCAGTGGTGGCCGAAGATAAAGCACTAACGGCCACTTTACGGATTTTAAAAGGAAGTAATAATTAAGTATTTAGGGACCTTTGTTTAATTATACTAGTAGAGTAAGTATTCCATGGAATGGACTGATGAAATAAATTGATTCAAAAAGAAAGCCCACAACCATACCAGTTATTTGTTTACCTTTTAATTAATATTTATTGCAGGTTGCAGCAATCCAAGAAAGAGCATTGAACTGGTCTAATCAAATCAGCGCACCTTTTAATATATTTATTTAGGGACCTTTGTTTAATCAACGGCTCTCTTCTAACTAGTGTATTGTTTTACCCGCCCGGGTCGACCCGGACCCGCCCGTACCCGATTCTAAATCCGACCCGAACCGTCCTAAAGAGTTGGGTCGGGTTTAAAACGGGTCGGATGCGGTTTTCTGGGCGAAACCCGACCATACCCCACCCGTTTCAACCCGCCTACCAGAACCCGACCCGGACTGGCCTAAACCCAACCCGCCCCGCTTGAACCCGACCCTAAACCCGACCCTAACCCCTGGGATCCGGGTCTAACCCGGCCGAACCCGACCTAACCCCCCTAACCCGCCCCCCCCCCCCCAAAACCCGGCGGGACCCGAGCCAACCCGACCTAACCCATCCGAAATTTGAAATTTTTTTTAAAAAAACGGTAAAAAAATTTTTGGCCTCTGTTGCCGCTGGTTTGCCTTTGCCTCTGTTGCCGCTGGTACGCCTTTGCCTCTGCCTCTAAAAGAATCACAAGGAGAGGCACAAGTGGTATATAATATATTCTAGAGGATACACGTAAATTACTGGAATACAGTCAATACACGCAAACAATATTTCTTGTTTAACAGGGGAGACACGTAAAAAATATTTTGGTTAGGTTTAATTGAATTCAGAAGGAGGCATAAATTACTGGATACATGTAATCAATATTTCTTGCAAATAAATTAATTTAATTTAGAGTTAATTTAAATTTATATTTAATTTATATTTACTTTAATTGAGATTTAATTTAGATTTATATTTAATTTAGATTTAGATTTAATTTATATTTAATTTAGATTTACATTTAAATTATATTGAATTTAGATTTATATTTAAATAGGTTAGATAATTTCGGATTTATTTTGAATATTGTTAATTTTATTTTTAAATATATTGTTTTAAAATAATTCGGTTTTGAAGATAAAAAATAATCGGTTTTAAAATAATTCGGTTTTAAAATAATTTGGTTTTAGAATAATTCGATTTTAACAAAATTCGGTTTTAACATTATTTGATTTTGTTATACAAAAATATATTGAGTTCAAATAAAAAAAAAATGAAAAAAAAACTGCCGAAAACCCCAAAGAAATAGAAAAAAAACGAACCGGCCCAGCCTGGACCGGACCGGACCTCCGACCCGACCCGCTCCGCCCCGCCCCGACCTAACCCGCCGGGTTTAGGCCGGGTAAGGGTTGGCCGACTCAAAACAAAACCCGACCCCCCCTACCCGAGTCAACCCGGGGACCGGGCGGGTTTGGACCGGACCGACCCGACCCGGCCCCTTTTCAATACACTACTTCCAACGCTCTGATTTTTGGGGGAAAATGTTTAATACAAACAATAGCAAATATTTATACTAAGATGTAACAATTATTATCTGACAGAATTCTCATAGAGTTATATAGACTTTGAAAATTATTTGTAGTTTTTTTTTTGTTTGAATTATTTGCAATTTTTTAAACCTATTTATTTTCAAAACTATATATCATATAAGTTCACCAACGCGCTAAACTAGCATATAAACTAACCATATTTTCCATTTTAATTATTTATATTCACTATATTTTCTTATATTCATCACTGTAATTATTTTTTATCATGCTGCGCTCATGTTTGAGTTATATATTTATAATAACTACATCATATATTTATACAACTAAATTTGAACTCTTCATTGACCGAGGGACATTTCACCGTTTCAAATAGTGACACACTAGAAAAATAGTGATGGAGATAACAAAATTTATTTTATAAATAAGTTTTTTTTTTTTAATCAATTCCGAACTTGCTAAGAATTTTGTTTCTCTGTTTATGCTGATAAGATTTTGGAAGAATATTAATGGAATTAAAATTATAAAATTGAAGTAATTTAACTGTCGTCATATTGCTTATTTAGACTTGCAGTTTTTTTTTCTTTTAAGTATTTGCAATTTTGAATTTTTTTTAAATTATATCATATAAATTCATTTCCGCCTTCTTCTGATTGGCACCAACGCCTCTCATGTGAACTTATAACAATTTCAGTTTTAACTATTATATTTACTATTATTTTTTTTATATTCATCTTTATAACTATTTTATCATCATGCTGCACTCATGTTAGAGTTATGATGAATATTTATACAACTAAATTTGAACTCTTCAATGGAGGGACACTTCACCGCTTGAAATAGTGACGGGCTAAAAAAATAGTGATGGAGAGAACCAAATTTATTTCAGAGATAAGCTCTTTTTGTATCAAATCCGAACTTGTTAAGAATTTTGTTTTTCTTCTATTGATCTGATTTTTGAAAGAATACATGGAAGTAAATTTTATAAAATTAAGTAATTTAACACGTCATATTTGTTATTATGACTTTAACAACATTTAAATCATACCGATAATTTTTTTAATAAAGCTAGATAGGAATCACCTAATTAGATTTCAAACCTGTGACATTCACGACATGACATGACATTTGTTACGAAACCAAAAACTATTTCTTAGATTATATTGATATGCTTGTAAATAAAATACACGACAAAAATAATCTCCTGCGAAGGATTTTATCTTTGTCACTAACATTCAACTTCACAAAATTTTATAAAGTGAAAATAGCAAAAATTATCAATTGCGGCATTAAATAACACACGTTTTTGAAAATATTTCAAGGTAAATAAATAGCTCGACAAAATATATAGGATCAACCATCATAGTACAAGTTATAACCACTCTATTGACCAGAGTCTAAATATTTATACTAGTGGATTAA
>JAJGRW010000671.1:0-297368 GCA_025461045.1 Carex parvula | reverse complement strand
GGAAATAGAAGATGAAAGGGAATCAGACGGGATCCTTGAGAGTATTCTTAATGTTCTAAAGCGGGCCCATAAGCTATTCTTTGACCCGGTTAGCGTAACTGCCTACTTACATAACAACCTGTGTAAAATTTTTGCTGAAATTTTCATGGAAAAACATTGTACCTGTTAAAAATTGCTAATGTCCTCAATAAAATTGGTTTTTGGTTGGTTACTTGCTTTTGCAGGAGATTCAAATTGATCTTCCTACAAGAGATGTGAGAAAGGTGATAGCAGCTCACTCTTATTTAGTTAAATTGATTATTTTCTCAATGATGTATTCTCTGATCTCTCTTTCTGTTTCTGTAGATACTGCAATTAATGAAAATGGAGATACTACAGGATTGTGACATTGTGTTTAGTAATGTATTCGCTTCCAGAGTGTGGCCCCGAGAACAGCCGCTTTGGAAATTTGCTGAGTCCATGGGGGCCAGATGCTTTAATGCCTTGACTGATTCGGTGACACATGTCGTGGCGAATGTCCCCACCACTGGGAGGGTAAAATGGGCAAGAGAAAACAACAAGTTTGTGGTCACCCCTCAGTGGATTGAGGAGGCCAATTACACCTGGAAACGACAGAAAGAGGAAGATTACCCGGTGCTTCACAAAGATGACCAGTGACGGGTTCTTTTAGTAGCTTTTATTCTTTTCATTAACCATTTTTGTAAACAGTGCCTGTTAGGTGTTATTGTACAGGGAAGGAAACGATGCTTCAACTTCCTACGGTTGCAGTACTAACTAACACTAACAACATCAATTTTGGGTTTTCTTTAGTTTGTTTCTAGAATTTGAAAATGAGAAATTAGAGATGTTGTTGAGAATAAAGAAGATTAGGGACTAATCAAGCCTCAGAATCCAATTAGGATTTAATTTCATCATTGGCTTGTTTTAGAAAAAAAGGAGCAACTATATTTGTAAAATAAAGTTACTTCTACTTTTTCCTTTTTAGAAATTATAGGCAACCGATAGTTTAGATAGGAAACGGTAATATTTCTAACCGTTAGCTTTTCTTTTTTTTTCCGGCTATAAAAACAGCCACTGTACAACTCAATACTCAGATCTGCAATAACAAATTCTCAAATCATCATTCTCTATTTTCCGCACAAAACTAACATGGTATCAGAGCTGAGTTCGTACCAGTAAACAAACAGAGAGGGTCAAAGAGCCACAGAGCCAACAAAAAACCCAATCTCACAAAAACCAGAAAACTGGTAAACAATACCAGTATCAACAGAAAAACCAGAAAATGTCACAACAGACCGACAACACCAAGCTGACAGCAATTATACTTTCTGGCAGCAAAAATTACATCCCATGGTCCAGATCAGTGATGCTGGCACTCAGTGGCAGAGGCAAAATGGCCTTTGTCACTGGAAAAAGAAAAAAACCAAAACCAGATAAACCACTGGAACCAACCGAAGAAGAGAGCACAAAAATTGAAGAATGGCAATCAATCGATCACATGATCATGTCATGGCTGGTAAACACCATGGAACCCCAAATATCCTCAGCCTTTATGTATCTAAATTCATCGAAAGAGGTGTGGGATACTGCAAAGAAAAGATATGGCCAGCAACACAACTTTGCCCATATCTTCAGCCTCAAACAAGAGCTCGCACAAATCAAACAAGGAGGAAATCAAACAAATTCACAGCTGGTAACCGAAATCACCACCAAATGGGAGGAACTCAAGGTTTACCTCCCTCCAACAACAGACCCAGAAGAAATACAAAAAAGAGCCGATCAAGATTTAGTATTTACTTATCTGGGGTCTCTTGATCCAAGCTACGAAGCCGCTCGCTCTCAAATTCTCCTTTCACCCGAACTACCATCTTTCGATGAAATTGTTGCAACAATAGAGAGAGAGGAGTCGAGAAGGCTGCTAATGAATCCGCAACACACCCAAATCTCAGAAAACAAAGGTTTCAAAGCCCAATTCCAAAACCCTAGAAATGGCGGCAAGGGAAGAGGGGCTACCAGCACCGATCGGTGCGACCACTGCAATCGTGCCGGTCACAACCGAGACGGGTGCTGGTTTCTCCACCCTCATCTTCGCCCAGTCAGAGAGAAAGGCGACCTTGGTGGCGCAAGGAAGTGGGACAATCGCCAAGAGAAGAGGGGTTTCGGAGCTCAAAGAGAGAAAGGGGGTCCAAGCGAACCAAATGAACCGACTGTCTCCAGCGACAGGGTTGGGCTAGATCGAACCGACTCTAGTGGTTCGGATCCGGATCCAATGCGGCAACTCATGGAACAACTATCTATGCTGCTTCAACAGAAAAATCAAAAGAACTCTGGTATTGCATCCAATTTAATTTACAATTCTGAAATTCAAAATTGGATTCTAGATTCTGGTGCAACGGACCACATGACAGGAAATAAAAAATTGTTGAACAATTTTAAAGAATGTAGAACCAAACAATTTGTAATTGTTGCCAACGGTGAAAAAATGAAAATTGGAGGAATAGGTACAATTAGCATTTTTTCCAAGGAACTACCAAATGTCTTGTATGTTGAAAATTGCTCATCTAATTTGTTATCCATTAGTAAAATCACAAATGAATTAAATTGCGAAGTCATTTTTTCATCAAGGAATGTGATTTTTCAGGAATGGATAACCTAAGAAGGTGATTGGTGAAGGTGTTTTACAAAATGGACTCTATAATTTAAATCATGACAAAACTAATTTTAGTGTCAAGAGACAAGAAGATTTAGGAACTCTTTGGCATAGAAGAATTGGACATCCTTCCGATAAAATACTAAAATGTATTTTTGATTTTTCTAAATTAGATTGTAGTAATTGTGAAGTGTGTAAGTTAGGAAAACACACTATATTACCATTTTATTCTTCAAGTTGTAAGAGCGAAAAACCTTTTGAATTAATTCATTCGGATGTATGGGGACCGGCCCCTATTAATTCGTTTAATGGATACAAATATTTTGTTCTATTCATAGATGATTTTTCTCGCACAACTTGGTTATATTTATTAAAAAATAAAAGTGAAGTTTTTTCATATTTTCAAGAATTCTATAATTTTATAGAAACACAATTTGATGCAAAAATTAAAACTTTTAGATCCGATAATGGAACGGAATTTGTAAATCAAAATTTCTCAAGTTTCTTTAAGCAAAAAGGAATTTTACATCAAACTACTTGTGTTTATACACCCGAACAAAATGGAGTGTCGGAAAGAAAAAATCGACATCTTCTTGAAATGACTAGGGTACTTTTATTTCAAAATAATGTTCCAAAATTTTTTTGGTCGGATGCCGTTCTTACTTCAACGTATTTAATAAATAGATTGCCTAGTGCAAATTTAAATTATAAGAGTCCATTGGAAATCCTTTACCAAAGAAAAATTAACATAGGCCATTTGAGAGTATTTGGATGCAAATGCTATGTACACAAAAATAAACTAGATAAATTGGATTATACTTCTATCAAAGCCATTTTTTTGGGATACTCCTCACAAAAAAAGGGCTACAAATGCTATGATCCAATTAATCAAAAATTCTACATATCTAGAGATGTAACATTTCTAGAAAATGAGCCTTATTATAAAAATGTTGATAAAGAAATCAACATTCAAGAATCACCAAATAATATAATATGGCCACAAATAAATATTCCGGAAGAAAATAGAAATTCAATAGAAAATGAAGGTGAGATAGAAGAAACCTCACAAAATGAGGAAGAGGAAGAAATAAATGTGGAGGGAACACCATTAAGAAGGTCATCAAGACAAATACTACCCTCGACAAGGCTACGGGACTTTGTGACATACAAGGTACAATATCCTATCCAAAATTTTCATTTCTTATAAAAATATTTCATCTCCACATAAAGTATTTCTAACCTCTATTTCAAAGGAACAAGAACCAAATAGTTACCATGAAGCTATAAAAAATCCAATTTGGTGCAAAGCTATGAAAGAGGAGCTAAAAGCCTTAGAAAAAAATGAAACTTGGGAAGTTATACAATTACCAAAAAATAAAAAACCCGTAGGTTGTAAATGGGTGTACAAAATTAAATACAATAGCGATGGTACTATAGAACGGTATAAGGCACGCTTAGTTGCCAAAGGTTATACCCAAACATACGGTATAGACTACCATGAGACCTTTGCACCGGTGGCCAAAATGAACACCGTAAGGATTTTATTTTCCATTACGGTAAACCAAAATTGGAAATTATACCAAATGGATGTCAAAAACGCATTTCTTCAAGGAACACTTGAAGAAGAGGTATATATGAATTTACCACCCGGTCATGAAAAAGAAAATAATCAAGAAATAGGTTGCAAATTGAAGAAATCAATTTATGGATTGAAGCAATCTCCAAGAGCTTGGTATGGCAAATTAAGCACTTATTTAATTTCTTGTAATTTTAAAATTAGTAGTGCCGATCATTCACTTTTTGTTAAAATTGAAAAAAATGACACTACCATCATATTAGTGTATGTAGATGACATTATAGTCACCGGAAATAATTTAGAGGAAATTGAGGGGATTAAATCTCAATTAAAAAGAAAATTTGATATCAAAGATCTTGGTTATTTAAAATATTTTTTAGGAATAGAAATAGCACGTTCAAACAAGGGTCTATTTATTTCTCAAAGAAAATATACCTTAGATTTACTAAAAGAAACCGGAAAGTTAGGATGTAAGCCGGCCTCAACACCAATAGATGGAAAATACAAATTAAATTCCGAAGATGGTGAATTGTTAGATGATATAAATCAATTTCAAAGACTTGTAGGAAAATTAATATATCTTACCGTTACACGATCCGATATTTCTTTTTCGGTAAGCCAAATTAGTAAATTTATGCATACACCAAGAACACCACACCTAGAAGCCATAAATAAAATTCTAAGATATTTAAAAGGAACACCCGGGCAAGGGGTGTGGATGAAAAATAATAATTCTAATGATCTATGTGGCTATTCCGATGCAGATTGGGCCGGAAGCTTCGATAGAAAATCGACAACCGGCTTTTGTACCTTTGTAGGCAGAAATTTAGTCACATGGAAGAGCAAGAAACAAAACGTTGTGGCACGATCAAGTGCCGAAGCGGAGTGTCGTGCCATGGCATCAACCGCAAGCGAGTTGACTTGGGTCAAGCAACTTCTTGCGGATATGGGAATTAAAATTCAAGCACCAATAAAAATGTTTTGCGACAATCAAGCGGCGAGGCATATAGCATCCAATCCCGTGTTTCACGAAAGAACTAAACATATTGAAGTGGATTGCCATTTCATTCGAGAAAAAATTCAAGCGAAAGAAATCGAAACTCCCTTTGTACGAAGCGAAGAACAATTGGCGGACATCTTTACAAAAGGATTAGATCCCAAGCCATTCGAAGAAAATATACGCAAGTTAGGGTTGATCGACATCTACACGCCTAACTTGAGGGGGAGTGTTGAGAATAAAGAAGATTAGGGACTAATCAAGCCTCAGAATCCAATTAGGATTTAATTTCATCATTGGCTTGTTTTAGAAAAAAAGGAGCAACTATATTTGTAAAATAAAGTTACTTCTACTTTTTTCCTTTTTTAGAAATTATAGGCAACCGATAGTTTAGATAGGAAACGGTAATATTTCTAACCGTTAGCTTTTCTTTTTTTCCGGCTATAAAAACAGCCACTGTACAACTCAATACTCAGATTTGCAATAACAAATTCTCAAATCATCATTCTCTATTTTCCGCACAAAACTAACAGATGTCATGTAGAAATGTGTACAGATGAAAATGAGAAAATAAAGAGTTGTAGGATTCAATTTTTTTTTTGTGTCAAAATTTGTTAATCTTTTTAGTTAATAGTTATTCACTCACAGCTTATTCTATCTACCCAACCGATAAGAAAGATTTTAAAATAATGTAAGCATAGATAATCTTTTTTTTTATTAGGTAAAAATAAATAATATGCATTCCATATTTACAAATGATCCGTAAAAAATAATGATATGATTTAATTTATTCAGTACATATCAAAAGTGCAAATAAATAATAATTACGGCTGGTAGAAATAAGCGTCAAAACTATATAATTAGTGCATCTTGATACAAAAATGCAAATAAAGAACAACTGCAGCTCTCCGAACAAGTTAACTATTTGTTTAGATGGATAGAAAATCACTTAATTTAGACTATCTCAAAAAAAAAATAATGAAAAATTTAAGAAATGAAAAATTTAGTTTTCAAGTACATTTCATGTTGAACGGTTCAGATTCACTTTTTGGACTTTAAAAAATGAGATATTGATATAAAGTACGGACCAATGTGCGCTATGCGTATTACTATAGACTCACTCATAAATATATACTATATCTTTTTTGTTTTGTTTTTGACATCTTTGCAGAGGCTGTGAAGTGGTAAGAAGGGTTCGAACTCTCGACCTTTGGGCATCCAACAATACGGACAACCTTCATCGGCTGCAACTCTATTTTTCAAGTCCAAATATATAGTTGATTTGAATCGCTCAACATGATTTCCATATTATTTGAGAAAATTTTCCCACATGCCCATCCAAATTTTCAAAATAGCTAATTTACCATGTATACATCAAAATAGCTAGCTAATATCCCATCTAACTTTAACTTTCTTTGTTCTATCCCCTTCCATTTATTTTATATTTTAGTAAATTATTTTTAAAATTGTATTGACTACTGTACCCTTTAAATTGAAATGGAGGTGTCCCTTGATAATTCATCCTTATTCAAGAGGCCAGCCAAAACCAAATGAAAAGCTGAAGTTCTAGGCCGACGGCCACTATTCAGCATCCTCTCAAGTACCTCCCAAGCATTGTGCCATTTCTCCATTTGCAAATAACCGTCAATTAGATTGATATAAACTTCTTAATCAGACACCATCTCTTGTTTAATCATGGATAGCAACAAATTGTGCCATTCTCTAAAATCTCTTTCTCTGAAATGACCAAAGATAACCGTTTTAAAAGCAACAATATCAACCTTGGCTCTTCTATCCAATAGCTGTCTCATTAGTATCCTCTCCTTATTTTGTTTTACCATATTTGCACAAGTATTCTATAAACACCTCATTTGCAAGCAACTCGTATACCTGCATCTTCACCTTCTTGGAACTAGCTCACTTCACACATGGCACAGAGGATGTTACTTTTGTTGGCCTATTCAAGGCCTATGTTATTTTATTTAGTATTTTAGTGGAAGAGAGAAAGAGAAAGGAGAAGAACTCTTATGTAGAATTTTTTTCTATTATGTTGAGATACTCTTACAAATGACATACCTCATATTTATAGGTCATATGGTGACCTTTTACAAACCCAAAAACATAAATATAATTAAACACAACACAAATATCAAGTGCATGAATTGCACTCTCCAACATGACCCTTGAAAACATAAACAATTATAAGCAACTATATTTGTAAAATAAAGCTACTCAACTTTTTTTTTCTTTTCTAGAAATTATAGGCACCCGTTAGATTAGATAGGAAACAGTCTTCTTTCTAACCGTTATTTTTCTCTTCTCCTTGGCTATCAAAGAGCCCACTGTACAAACAAGAAACCAGATTTGCATAATAACATGATAAACTGTTATGTGATCTGATAAACAAAAGCTGCTGATAACACTAATTTAACTTGTCGATATGATGCTTACAGAATGGTCGCCTAATTGCTGATCATAATTTGAAGGACTGAAAAACAGTGCCCGCATGTGTTCAAAACTGTAAGCTTTAATGACATGATTGCATCAAATTCAAAACAATTCTCAACCTTTACAATGATGAAAAAAACAGCAAGTTCCAATTGGCTGATAATATATATATTACTAAATTGTCTTCAAAAGATTGATACCAAGGTACACACAGAATAATCATCAATCAATCTCAGTAGAAGCGACATGAGAAAAGTTGTGAATGGGAGAAGGCCTCCTCTTGCAGTGATCCTTCCTCTTCCTCCAAATTAAAGCCCCTAAGCCATGTAAAATTGTAAACCATATAGAGAACAGAAAAGAACATGAAGAGAGAGAGTAATCAAATTTCAAAACTGATTTGTATTGCTTAATTAAAATCTGTTTACAAATTAAGTGATGCTTTTATAAGCAGTAACACACGCATTAATTAATATAATCAATTAGACTAACTAATGATGTTGACTTTGGTCAACATCTGAATCTAACTAGCTAACTAATCGGAAATAAATCTGCTGCGATCCTCTGGGATCGCAGGGTCCCTGCGATTCCATTCCCAGCCGTTCACATGTTTGAGATTCGTGCACAAAAACTGACTTCTCCAAAGAATTCTGGGTTTAATCGTTTGAATGGTTGAGATTAGAACCGCAGGGTCTGCGATACCTCATAATCGCAGCAGATTCGCACCCCTAACTAATCAGGCCTCTAACTCATCCTCTATTACCTTGTCAACTCGCAACAATAAGAAAGAACATAACCATTGTACCATGCACAAACAACCGCATTTGTCCCAGAAGAATCTCCTTCCACCAAGCTTGAGATTAAAGCATATACCGATTTCATTTCGCTGGAGGCAGGGCTATAAGGGAGGGATGGAGAGAGAGATCAAGAAATTTGGAGAGGTGGAAATGATACGAGGGACGAGTGGGAAGAGACAAATCAGACAAATATATATATAGGCTGTGTGCGTGATTTGAGGTTAGATCCGACGGTTAAAGTTGATCCTATTAGGGTATATATAGTAAAAGGGTGACTCAATTTATTTCAATTATTTGTATATCTTTAGGATTAAATGGTTTAAGAGAAGTGCAATGTTAGCAATTTTAGTGTATCTTAAGAATTAAATAGCTTCTTTCAATTTGCACGACATCAATTAAGCGATGTTAAGAGATGTTATAAGCCGAAACTAAATCATTTTTTAATTGAATAGTTACAAGCTCACATAAGAGGGAACAAAAGCAAATTTTCATAGCGCCAAGGATTGTTGACTTGAAATGCACACTTAAAACACAGAATAGTTCAAAACAATTAGATGAGAATTTAGGCAGTTCAGATTGCTGCGCAAACTTAATATAGATACAAATATATACAAATATTAAGTAGGATACAAATAAAATTTAAATATAACCTGACATAATTTTAAATTACACAAGTAATATAGATAATTATCAGTATCTGCATTTTTTTCCAAAAAAAAAAAGAGAGCAGATATCAGGTTATTTTACTTGGTTGCACTGCATGCTTCATTCGTATTCATTTTTTTAATATACAAAAGGTACAAGCTGAGTTCGTTTGCACATAACAGCTAATATATCAATCAAGCAAATCAGATACAACAGTGCACAACAACTATAAGAACTTTAACAGTTCTGTAACCAGTTAGCAAGAAATTTAAACAGATAAGACCGGGTTTGCATTTCAATAACCACCTAGGAAACCAAATATAAAAACTCTAAAATTTAACAACAATTCAATGACACAAGAAAAAAAAACTGAAGGAAATAGCAAATGATGAAAGAATAATGTGACTCTGCATAGACAAAAATCATCTAATTCTCCAACTGAAAAAAAAAGATCAAAAAGGAAAGAAAACGGTATAAACAGTGGCACAAAGGATTTCGTCAAAGGATTTGTGGCAAGCAAAGAAGAAAACATCAAGCAACTATGATACAATAGTACAGAAATACAAGAAAGGTTAAGAAAATGGACATCCAAAAGATCGTAAAACGCTGAAAATTGCCCCGTCCCACACAATCTCAACCTCACTAAATTTACATCGGCGTGTGATTTTTGATCCCTCAAATTAAGTGATTTAAGTACCAATGTACATTGCTAGCAGCTGACATCTATCACTCCCGCATGAAATTAATGCAAACCGGCACACAACCAAACAACTTGTAGAATTTAATTAACTGGACAGCTGAAACCGCCCTGTGTGTCTCTTCTTTCTCCATCCCTAATATAACATATATAAATGAAAATACTTTAGACAAAGGAAATGTTTTCCCTATTAAAGCCATAATTATCAAATACATCGTATAAAACATGAAATGCCCAATGTAACCCTGCACAGGCTGGAAAGATTAAATTAAAACGAAAACAAGAACTCTGACACAAACAAAATGATTTTGACCCAAAGATTGTCATTCATGATTTTGACAAATTAGATAGGGACCAAAATGATACAAAGATCAGATTATTTAAAACCAAAACAAGAACAGTGACACAAACAAAACCTGATGTTGAGACTTTTTTACTGTGTCCAGTTTACTTTCAATAGCCCCTCTGCAACTAGGGATAGAGAAAATAGATCCACTTTCAAAATATGTACACTAAGGGATCCTCTGGGTAGATTTCTCATAATTTTATGGTCATACAAGGCATATTCCACGTTTCGTAGTCTTATGTTAAATGAGGTGATAATAAATAAGATGAGATAGCTTACAAAGCACGAATAGTAGAAGAGTGTGATAATGGCAAAAGCAACAAATCCATACTGAAACACATTGTACCTGAAACATGCACAGTTCAGAATAGGTTTTGATAGAAACGAAAATAAATCACAACTAAAGATAAATTCATTTTGTGTTTTATGAGACTCACTTGTAAAGGTACTTAATTCCCCGCAAGGACTCTAGTGTGTGCCCAAATATCTCCTGAGCAGCTGTTGCTTGTGCATAGTAGCCAAAAGCGGTCGAACAGAATTGAATCACACTGGAAAGGGATTAAATTGTAAATTTGATCAAAAATATTAGGCACATATTACTTTACACAATTGCCTTTATTCCATCTCACTACCACCTAAATTGGCATTATACTTTTCGTCAAATACATTTTTTGAAGAATTATATAGCCAGTTAACTGGAAAGGTACCAACTATTTTAATATTTCAAGCTCTCACCTGATCGAGCAAAGGAGTATAAGGCCAACATTGAAGAGAAAGGAGTTCATGAGAGTTGCTCCCCATCTGCAAAAATAGAAGTAAATTATGTCAAACAGAACCTGAAAAAACAAAAAAGATTCTGAGGAAGGTTAAAGAAGATAATGGCTTATTACTTCATCGGGTGAATGGTGATGAAAACTAGTTTAAGCCCCAGCATCATTTCACCAGCAATCACCGCAACTAGAAGGTAGAAGCAAAAGAATGCAAATGCCGCTGTACCTAGAAGACCTGGTAAAAAAATGTATTGACTTTTAGAGAGAGAGAGAGTGAGTAAATTCAATCTTATAATTTTTAAGTTTATTTAGCTAAATACCCCAGATGCTATCAAGCTTAATGAAGATTTCATTTAGGAATGGAGACAAAGGAGGATCGATCAGCAAGTACAACACGATATGCACAACCCATGCAATTGATACAATTAACCTGAAAAAGAGAATTACATTGAATTACTAACCAAATCCAAATTGAGAAGAATTGCTTTCGAATATTATGAAAAAGGTATGATCTATTAAAGAACACTACCCAACAACTCCGAGTACGAGCTTCCCCATGTAAGAAAGGACAGTCAAAGCCCAAGTAGTCTCCGCCTATGCAAGAAAAAAGAGTTAAGTGAGCCCAAATTATTTACACGGAGTACTTATTAATTATTTATCTTTATTTTTCTTCTATTATTACTTTCTCTCCTTGGGGATACATCTCCTCCAATGCTTTCATATCATCTTCCAAAAGAAGCAATTCCTGCATAAAGAAGAAATATTCGATTCACATCCAAGTACAAGAACTGGAAATTTTGTTCAAAATGGTTTGTTGGTACAAAAAAAATTGAAAACTTGCCTTCTCCACAGATTTGACATTTTTACGCCATTTCCGGTCTTTTTTACCATTTCTCTCCTCCTGGTGAAGTGCCTCAGCAGCCTTCTTCAGCTCTCTTGCTTTCTTTGCCATCTCAGTCGCCTCCTAACAAAGTTCAAACAGATGGGCATATGAGTAGTGCAAGCACAAAAAACAGTGAACAAATGAATTTGAGGAGAACAAATGAGACCTTGATGTACTGAGAGCGTGTTATGACAGCCTTGGGGCGCCTTACAAAGGCGGTAATGAGGCTTAATGGAAGGCAAGCTATCCCGACTCCTCCAAATATCTATAACAGATTATTAAGAATGAAATCAGGTCCTTTGCAATAATACAATGACATTTTACTGTGCAATAAAATTTCTTGTGTTTGCTATTAAGAGCTCGCATCCCACCAATATCTGTAACCAAAACAAAGCAACTTTGTGCTACGGCACACGTATGTTTATTCAAGTATTGACAATATTACACTTAGCTAATAAGGTCATTTTCTCCCATGCATGAACTGACCTAAAACAATGCCAAGAAAATTTAAATGCTAAAATTTTCTCAAATAAACACATCAAGGACATGTTTCTCGTGTTGATTGCAAATGAGGGAAAATGTCAATTGTAATTTGCAAAATCTATGTGCTGGAATATAGAAAAAAGAACATACAGTAAATAACACAGAGCCAACGATAGTGGCAAGAGCGACGATGTATTCTGGGAAGGAGGTACGCATAGTCCAGGTTGTCTCTGATGAAGGCGGTGCCACATAGGCATCACACTAAAAGGCAAGAAAGAAAAATAGAATAAGTAGATGACAAACTTATTTATCTCATATATACACCAACAATAGTGCAAGGTTCTGCATAAGATGCATATGAAAAATCATCTGGAATATAAAATAGAAATTTAAAATCAATAGATTGGAGGTACATACGAAAAATCATCTCAGATTATAAATGTTAAAAGAAAACCTGCTTAGTCAAGGGGCTGATGCAAGGTTGGCCACTGGAGAATTGATTCCAAGTACTTGGAAAAGTCTGAACTGATGATGAGAGGTGTCTGACAGTGAAGTCAACTTTACCGATCAATGCTGATAACAAAGAAAAGATGTATTAAGTTTGCCTATTTGCAATTTCCAAAAGCAGTATGATATGGTCAAGGATTACAAATTTCTGTTTTTGTGAAGGTACTGGAATGTCCAGTACTTATACCAGGTTTAGAAGTTAGTCAACCCAATGCAGCATAGGTTACCCGGCTGTAATTGCACAAAAAAATTTGGTCAAACCATTATGGTACCATACAGGTATCAGATTCAGAAAGGTGTTACATACAAATAGTAAAATCTGGCGTAGTAATGCTTGAATCTAGATTAGTAAAATCCAGCATATTAATGCTTCAATATAGCTGTACCATGTGTATCAGTCAGGATATCTTTTTAGGAAATTACACTAAAACTAAAAAAAAAATCCCAAAAAGGGCTTCTTAACAAATTACACTATAATTTGTGACATTTTGCAGCTGGAAATTAAATGTTAACTTCTGAGGGGCAAGTCATGTCCTTAATTAACTTATCTATTTTAGTGTTAATGCTATTTGGAGATAATTCATTCCATGCATAACTTGCGCACAGAGCAGAACCATAGTGCTAAGCACTGAATGGTAAATAAACTTTAACAAATGCAGTATTAGAAAATAGTCATGTTTATCACAAACTACTATTTTCTTTCTCAATTTATCAATGTAAGCTATATTTCAGAAGAAAAAAATGGGATAAGTAAAAACAGATAAACAATAGAAGCACGTACTGTAAAGAATTCCAAGGCAGAGAGCGCAGACAAACGCCGAGCAAAACACCCAAATCAACGCACTCTTCAATCTCTTTCCAACGCTCCTGCGACAAAATCCCAGATCCAATCAGATAAATTCCGAACAAATTGACGCAAAAACTAACCAAAAAAACTGGAACTTTAAAACGCACTTGTCAAGATCTCCTTCGTAGTAAAACATCGCAAAAGGAATAACGAGGAAAACGAGCACGGCGTCGACGATGTACACGATGAGCCAGAGGGTCTTCATTGGGAGAGTGAGGTTGCAGGCCCCATTGTAGATAGCGTGTCGACACGCCTGTCGGTTAGCCACGTCAGCAGGAAGCATGAGAATGGAGATCGCCGCCACGGCGAGACCGAGAACCACCACCAGTTTGGGGAAGTACGCCTGATTAGCATCGTCGGGGTGTTGATAGTTGATCAAGAGGTAGAAGCTCACGAGAAGAACCAGTACAGACACCACCACCGCCACGATCACCAGCGCGAGATTGAAATCCCCCATTCTCTACGCGGGGTTTGCAAAATGGCCCCTCGCAGGCGGATCTGGAGGGGGGAATGTGGAAATGTACAAGGGTGTTTTTCGCAATTTGTGCTGATTTGCAAAGGAGGTCCGATAGGAGGTGGTTTGGTCGTTTGACGAGAAAGAGAGAGGGAGAAACGAGAAAGAGAAAGGGAGAAACGGGGTGGGGAGGCACTGCGAGAGGAGACACGGGAGGTGCCTACCTGAGGAGTCCATATCCTCTGAGGTAACAGGATATTTTATTTTATATATGAACCGTCCGATCCACCTTAATATTCGTGCGGATTCTGATTAGGCGTTCCAGTCTAAAGAGAAATATTCTGTTACCGTAGGTAATGTGAATTCTACCTGACGCGTGCTAAGTCTCAAAATATCAAATATACCCCTGCAAAATCGAAATATTTTTATGTCCCGCTAAATAGCTTAGAAAATGATAAGAAACATATCCTATTTAAATTTGAATAATCATTCTTGTACCCGCAGTTGAGTACCCGCATCGTACCTGCAGTTAATCCCGTCACGATTAACTTCCATAACTGTAAGGTTGCGGTCCCCAGATCTAACTAACAATGTTATCGGACCTTCCATTTTGAATTTCAAATATTCCTTTCTCTCCGTTTTTTCCTTTTTCGAAGGCTTCGGCGATTTTGAGGCGATTGTCTGGCGATTTCAAAACTGGAAGTGATTTTGTGTGCTTCTCACAAGTTTAATATGTGATTTTGAAAGGTGATCAGCTATGTTAATATTGTTTCTTTTCGATATAAATACTTGGTAGTTCATATATCAATACTTGATGTGTTCAGATATAAATACTTGGTGTGTTCAAATATAAATACTTGGTAGTTTCATAATAATATCTGATATGATCCAGCATGCTCACTCAAATATTATATAAATATTGGACTGTTTAGGTATGAATTTGTCTAAGATAATTGATATGTGAAGTTTTTTGTTTGTTATAACTCTGTAGATATAAATATTTTTTTAAGATTCTTATTCATCCAACTAGATATAAATACTTTAGTTCGTAAGTATAAATACCACACTCTTATAGTTATAAATACTTTGTTTCGTAAGTATAATACCACAAAAATAGAGATATCACATAAGCTAAGTCAATATTTTTTTGTCAACATTTGTAGTCAACATTTTTTGTTAACAATTTCAATAGTCTCCATATGTCGTTTATTACCCACACATAAGCTAAGTCAACGTTTTTTGTTGACAATTTTAGTGGTCCCCACATGCCGTTTGAGTGGTCCCCAAATGCTGGTACGACGCAAGAATTTTTCAGAAAAATGTGCGGGTACGGTTATTTAAGGAAAATTCATATATCATATATATAGTTCATTGTATATAGATATAAATATTTGTCTTGTTTGAACTATATACTTCACAATATTACTATTAATATTTGTAAAACCAAATTACAGTTTTGGAAACAGTTGCGGTCCCCACAAGCAGTTATGATAGTTTTGGTACGGGTACAGTGCAGGTACTCAACTGCGGGTACTCATATCAGCTTCCTTTAAATTTATAACTCCCTGAAACTAAAATATGAAAAATACTGGTTTAACGCTGCTCGCTCTGTTAACTTCAAAAGATGTCCAAAATGCACATCTTTTAGTTACTGTTTATACTGACAGCATTAGGTTAATTTGAAACGAAAGTATTTCAATTGCAGATCTATTTGAAATATAGAGGGTCGACTTTCAAATTATTTTTAAAATTCGTATGAACTTAAATTAAACAGTTGGGATATAACTTGACCCTGTTAGGTACCTTACCAGATCCAAATTCGTAAACTATTGAGATGGAACAAGAATAAAAATAGATGATTTGTTCAGTTTAAATAGATGGCATGTAAAAATACATATGTCATATGTGCCAATTGAATCGAACAGTTCAGATCACATATTACATTTTGTATGAAATGATATATATGACAACAAACTGAGAGTCAAATAATAACATCTATGATGAGGAGGTAGAATTAATTGGAAAGAATTACGAGGTGGTAGAAGAGAGAATGCGCTGCTCTATGAATATGATTTAGTTGTTGAGACTTGACAACACAAGCTGATAAGCATCCAGGCTGTAGGAGAGGCAGCTGATACAAAATTGCAAAAATGTAAATAGATACGGAGGAATCTGTTATTTTATTTATTATAAATTTTTCTCACTACTATTGAAACAGCTGAGTTGTCGCTATTTGCTTCAAGTTCCTTCTCAAGTCATGGGTTCAAACTTCAAAATTTCCTCTTGTTTTTAACCTAATTAGTAATTAGTATAGCTTACGGTAACTCAATTTTTGAGCAATAACATGAATATTAAAGGATCTTATGAATTTTTAAATCGGTTCAGATTGGTTTAAATTTTGATCGAATGTTCCGGATTCGAAACACAAATTTCATGTTACTGTGGAGAATATGGATTTGTTTTACAACCTATGGCATTCTAATGATGTGTTTTGAGTATAAGCCTACGGGTATCATAAAAAAAAGGGAAAATTTCCTCCATGCCACCTCAAAACTTGGAAAATACCAAATTGCCACCTCAAAACTCAAAATTTCCTATTTGCCATCCTAAAATCATCAAATTTACCCTATTGCCACATTTGTACATTTGATATACGTTTTTGAGTAAATTTATACTGAAAAGTGTTGTATAAAAAATATATTTTCGTATTTCCCATTTTACCCTTCAAGAACAACAGATAAAATAAAATGGAGGCCTACAGTCCCCTTCCCTTCATCCCTTCGCCTCTTCCCTTCGCCAAACCTCCTGCTGAACCTCCTGCTGGTTCTTGAATATGAGGATGGGGAGCGCAGCAAAGGAGGATAAAATTGAAGAATTAAATCAAGGGGCGTCATTAACATCAAGGCAAGGCAATTTGGCAACTCGAAGCAGTACCGGTACGGTACTGGTACATACCGGTACCTGGGGAGGACTAGATGACGGCAACTTAACGAACAGGTGAAGGTAAACTGTCGCAGTACTGAGAAACTAGGTATGTACTGGACTGGTACAGGATGTTGCTAGTACGGAAGAAACAGGAATCAGGGACTTCAAGTTGTTAATTTCAATTCTAGCTGGTTCGGTTTTCAACCCGTTAAGGGACTTCTTTTCTGATTTTAATATTTAGACTTATTTTTTGTCCTTTTTTGGTTTTATTTTATGTTTTAAGCTCAACTGTTTTGAGCATTTTAAATTCTTGCAAAACCATGGATACAATCTTTGTAACCGCAAAAATTTTCAATTAAATATGGGCATGACCCTTATTTTTTCTCAAAAAATCTTAAAATTTGGTTTCACAAGAACAGATGAGAAATCTTTGTTGTGTTTTCCAAATATAATAAAATGTCATGGTAAGTTTAAGAAATTCTAAAAAATTGTCCATTTCTGGTTACTGATAAATCATCATTACAAAAAAACGAGAAAAAAAAATTGGGATAACCTCAGTAGCGTACCGGTCATTTTGAATAGCACGCAATATTTGATTTTGGAAAGGAGGAAGGAGCTTAGACAGTACAGCAGCAAAGAAGAACAAAAGAAATGAAATCACACCAGAAGCAATAAATATTAATCCAGTTACAACTCTTCCATTGCAACTCCGAATTGTCAAATTCAATTTGTCTCTCATCTGCTGTTTACTCCTTATTGCTTAACCGTACCAACCATATAGTCTCCAACTGAAACAAAAGATAAAAAAATATTAAATTCTATTACAATTAAGGAATAATTTCATCAACCAACAAGTAACGACACCGTATGATCGATCCAGAGGTGATACTAGGCCCCAGATGATTGCAATTTCCTTAGAGATGCCCATGACATCAGACACGTTCTGACAGCAACAATTCTGGAACCGGTCGTGTTTTCTGATAGTGCTGATTTTCTAATTTGGTGTTGGAAAATTCAGGTTCATACTCTAGCAAATCAGCTTATGAGGCACTGGTAAACGGTGGCAAAATACGAAGGGAAGAGGCGAAGGGAAGAGGCGAAGGGATGAAGGGAAGAGGCGAAGGGATGAAGGGAAGGGGACTGTAGGCCTCCATTTTTATTTTATCTGTTGTTCTTGAAGGGTAAAATGGGAAATACGAAAATATATTTTTTATACAACACTTTTCAGTATAAATTTACTCAAAAACTTATATCAAATGTACAAATGTAGCAATAGGGTAAATTTGATGATTTTAGGATGGCAAATAGGAAATTTTGAATTTTGGGGTGGCAATTTGGTATTTTTCAAGTTTTGAGGTGGCATGGAGGAAATTTTCCCTAAAAAAAATGATGTGCTTTGAGTAAAACAAGAATGAGATGAAGTAATCAATAAGGTTCATAATATAATTTTAATTTTTTTAATCACATTAGAACGAAGATACTGAATCGTTAAAATAAATTTATTTCACTATTAATATGTTGATATATAAAATTTCTAGAACTTTTTGTTATTTTAGGATATTTTTTAATGTAAAGTAGGTTAGTAAGCTTATCGCACGAACACAACGGTTTGGAAAAGTCATTCAATTTTTAGTTGGAACAGTAGAACAATGAAGTTAGCGGCTATTTTGAACACCCCGACGATGCTAATCAATATTTGTAGCTCTCGTGTTCAAAAGCAAAACAAAATTTAAAGCTCATTATCTCACTCATTTAAATACGTTCTTAGTATAAAGTTAAGCGGTCCATAAATAAATAAAAAATTAGGTTATTATAATGCATTTACTTTTTATCCTTTTTTTTTAACCAGAATTTTTTTTTTAAATCTAGCATATTAGGGGTGTAAACGGATCCGGATTATCCAACGGATATCCGCTCCGAATCCGCTTATAATCCGTATTCGTTTGAAACGGATACGGATAATACCGGAAACGGATCCGGATAATTACGGGCTAACAAAAACTTACCCGGAAACAGATACGGATAATACAGCAGACCCATAAACGGAGCGGATATCCGCATGTATCCGGATCAATGTTTTAAAATTTTAAAAATAAAAAATATTCAAAACTCATTCCGGATCGGAATTCATAACCCGTTATCTGAGTCAGACCCGAATCCAGAACCCATTATATGAGGGTTCCGGACTTGTCCCGTTAAAAGATCAGCCCTCCCCAGCTTCTTTTATAGAGGTTCCAGCGCATTCTAGCTTCTAATTAGAAATTATGGGACAAATGTACAAACCGGAATTGTATTGGCGACTGCTGAGAGTTTAGATCTGGACCGCCGACTGATGAACCCGCTGGGCATTGGGCTACTGCTTGGCCCAAATATATTAACTAATATTATAATGCAATTGAGATTCTTGGCATTTATATGACCATTACATTCACTCCTGTATTTTGTGAGACCAATCAATGATGCTTGGCCCAAATATATTAACCAATATTATAATGCAATTGAGAGTTTAAATCTGAACCGCCGATTGAATAAAGAAATGAAGAAACTTAATAAAACTAACATAAACTATCTAATTATGTTTATTGTTTTAATTTGATTTTTCCATAGATTTAAATTATAAATTTAAATAAACTAACATAAATTATTCATTTTCATATTTGAATTTTGTTAATCTATCTTAAAGTTCAATTATCCGACAATTATCCGTTCTGTATTCGTATTCGAATCCGTATCCGTGGATTATCCGCTCCGTATCCGTATCCGTTTAAGGCGGATATGATTTTAAATTTTGATATCCGTTTATTATCCGTATCCGTATCCGTATCCGCTCATTAAAAAGCGGATACGAATTTGGTATTAGCATTATCCGCTCCGAATCCGCTCCGTTTACACCCCTATAGCATATGCATACATTATTTAGGTAAGTAGTGGATTGGTTTGAAGAGCTTGCATAACTAATTAGGCTACTTCTTGATAGGGCCGAACCGTGCCATCAGAATTCGAACCAAACCGATCCATACAGAAAATGCACGAGACTCTTTAATATTAATGCAGATTTAAATTAGACAATCCAAATATTAACTCAAAATTTGAGTTAAATTCGAGGATACAAATTCAATAGGGCCTCACGCCTAATTTGTAAAATCTCTGCATAACTAATGAAAAATCTTTGGGTCGAGATTCCTCTGCTCTTCCGCTTTTGGCCTAGGTCTCAGACTGTCTATTTGTAAAATCTCGGCATAACTAATAAAACCAATTAAACGAGACACGATGAACATCCCTACTTTCTAAGCCAGAGTCTCATATTCCAACCTGTGTTGTAAGAACCACCACGTGATAGGGAATTTTGGACTTTGAAACACATTGATTTGATTTGACCTGGTTCTTTTCTGGTAAATGAGACTCCTTAAAGAGTACCTCATTCTATCACCATGATTTGGACCAACAAAACTAAACATCACTCCCAAAGTCAGGTCAATCTCATATTGAACAGTTGAGATCAATTATTTAGACTGTCAAAATGAAGATATACATTCCTAACACAGGTCAATCTCATATTATTATATATGCATAATTCTGAAAAGCAAAAGGAAATTTGTCTGGTACAAGTAGAACACAGGAGCAATCACCAAATGCCAAATCCAAGGATTAAATATATTGCATCCTGATATAGGAGTATTTCAATAAACAGAGAACTAACTAGGGCAATGTCAGAGATATTATTCATAAAACAGAAATTCTAACTGTAATCTATCTAAAACTTGCTTTTTGGAATGGGTTAAATGTTGAACACAAATAGTAGAACCAGTCATAGATTCTACAATACATGAAAGATGGTTTATCAATACCAATCCAGCAACAAATTGCAGTACTAACTTAGAAATAGACAACAAAATTGCAGGATCATAATCCTTGACCTAAGATCTCAAAAATAAATCATACACTAGGCAATTTAATTTTCTTGATGATATCAATCAAGAGGATTCAATATCAGATAGATCCAAACCCTCCCTGTAAACTTCAAATTCATCCTCTGAGCATCTACACAGTAGGTTCAACTTAAATGTTGCCAATTTTATCCCTAGTAGTCTCTGCCAAAGAAAAACAGTGATATCAACAAAAAATAAAAAATTATATCAAATTCAGAACAAGTCCTCTAAAAGATGGGCAAATTGTGCACCACAAGTAAGAAAAACCACATCACCCTTACATAACAGTATATGTCACCTACAAACTCCTGTAAAACAGTACCCTCCTCACAGTAAAAATATTTTTTATTGGATGAAATATGCGCATGCAACACCTTGGCCACTACTTTGGATATTTAAATGGAAGCACAAAAAACTACAAGAACAACAAATAATAAAATTGAATAAAAATAGGTCCATACCAAAGAACGAGCAGCTTCGGGAGACAGGGGTTCCCCTTCTTCACACACAAGATGATCAGATATTAATTCTATATCCCCTGTATTTCAATAAAATGAAACATATTTATTAAACATCAAAGGGCAATTTGATATATATTAAGAGGAGGGTTAAAATGCACCCTTCCTTTTGTGCTCCTAACGTGCACCCTCTCCTCATATTTTCATTTTCAAAGTTCAAATAGTCGATTCGAACCTTCCAACGTGTTCTTCATATTAAAATGTGCTTGGAGACCAAATTTTACATTTTTTGGAAATTTTTTACTATTTTTTCAGAATTTTTGATTAAACTAAACAATAATAAAAAATTCAGCAAAGTGATGATTTTCAAAAATTCTAAAAAAATAGTAAAAAATTTCCAAAAAATGTAAAATTTGGTCTTCAAGCACATTTTAATATGAAGAATAATATGAAGAACACGTTGGAAGGTTCGAATCGACTATTTGAACTTTGAAAATGAAGATATGAGGGGAGGGTGCACGTTAGGAGCACAAAAAGAGGGTGCATTTTAACCCTCCTCATATATTAAACATATATATAGAATGAAATATTACAATAGATCTAGCAAAGGGCAATTTGATAATTTTTTTTACCTTTATTCAATCGAACGGGCAACCCCTGTTTACGCAAAAATGGTTCCATTTCATGCGAGAATTGATCTAAAGGCCCAGCTTTAAGCTCTATCTGTTAATCGAATCAAAATATCATTATTACTTCCAATGGTAATTAATCAAGAACTCGATAACAAAAAAAATAAAAATAACTCTAGTAGCAACCTTTTCTGTAGCAATAGTCCCTGTTCTTGCAAAGTCTTGCTCCTCAAATTCTCTGAATATTCTGAAATGTCGACAAATTTACGTGGGAATTGTTTTCTAACAAATATCCACCTTACAGAAGAAAAAAAAATTAAATCAGAGAGTATTTACCTTTCAACATCCTCTTTAGGTAGGTTAGTCAAAAAGAGACCTGAATCACCATGAAGTAACTGTAATTTTAATAAAAACAAAATAAAATATATTAAAACAGAAATATTACGGTTTTCATTATAGCATCCACTATAAAAATAAGATGGATGTGAAAACTAACCTTAGAGAGCTTATGTATACGCGGTCTAGCCTCATCAGCCGGGGACCGACCAAGTGCTACTTTCATTACTTTATTTGATCCAAGAAAAAACCTTCAATTTAACATTAGAAATTTAACTTTTAGTTCAAGCAAATAACAAGTAATAGCTAAATCAACCTATCAATGCAAACAAAACAGTACACCATTAAACTATAGCCTTCCAAATAATCATTTAGAAAATACAAATACAAAGCAGGTTTATGAGGTGTACCTGCTGCTGGATTTGAGCTGTTCTTTAAATTTCTTGAAGTTCTGGTTTCTCATGTTTTCATAAGTGAAAACATAAGCGGTTTTATACTGCTCAAGCCCTTCTTTTATGGCATTTACCAACGACTCCTTGGCCACCCTTCCCTTCTTTTTTGTTTTCGACAGAGTCACTGTATGTTTCAATACACAATTCGAAAAAAAAACAACAAAAATAAATAAGGCTAAAGATCTTTAGATAAAATCACAATAAGCAAAAATTTTGGTTCTCAGGTTATATATCCTTAAATTGTAACGAGAGCACCATGATTATTAAGTAATATAAGAAACTAATACCCGCAAAATCTATTTCCCATTAATTTGAAACAAGGTGTATGAAAATCAACTAATTCCTAAAGTCCACATCACAGGTACCAATAACAGTACTAGAATTAGAGAATAATAAACAATTATTGGTCAACTAGGGGGCAATTTTTAATGAATCTATCAAGAGAAAAACTATCAATTTTTCAAACAAGAAATAAACAAGGGATTTCTACAACTGAGCTTGATGAAAACGGATCGTAAGTCAGTGGAAACCTTCAAAATATGCAAATCTGTACTAAAATCGAAACAAAAAGATCCATTTCTACAAATAATGAGAATCCAAACTACCTTCTCGATTGCGCTTTGATAGAGGCATTTTCTCTCCTCTCGCTCCACAAGTTTGACGGCCTTTTTTCGCCCCCGCTCTCTCTCTCTCCCTCGCTCCCCTCTCTTTTCTGCGATTTCTAGGGTTTCCTCCGAAGTAACTAGGGTTTTGGGTTTTATTTCTGGCCTATAAGGCCTGGATCTGAGTTTCCGGGCTTTATAAGCCCAATTAATTGGGCTAGCGAGATAGGTCTATGTTTTGTGGGTTCCTTTAATATTCTATTTGGACGGTTTGGATCCGCCTTGTTTGGATGGAGAGCAGAGGAAGAAAGAGAATGGAAGGAAAAGAAAAGTTTTTCTGAAATTGTGTTTGGTTGATAAAATTATGTGGTGAGGAGTACAAGAGATGAAAGGTTTAACCTTGCATAATTATAATTAATATAATCGATTTTTTTTCCGATTTGGAGTGTAACAGATGGAAAAAAAATTTGTTACAAATATTTTCAGAAAAATAACACAAATATCCAACCATATATCTTACCTATATAATTTCTATTCAAGTTTCTTTATCACAAATTTACAACAACTATCAAATTTTTCATTAACCTTTTAAATTTTAATTAACCAAACAAAAAATAAGACGAGAAAGAAAGTTAAATTTATTTTCCACATTAATCATCCAAATATGAAAAGATTAAATATTTTAATCTTCTTTTCTATTTCATTCTATTATCTTCTATTTTCCACCTCTCTTCTTTCCTCTACTCTCCATCCAAACAAGGTTTTAGGTGATACGAATTCCTCGTTTAATGTATCAAAATATTGCAATGGATCTGAATTGACGGTGGAGCCGTGGCGTAAGACAAGACCTCTTTTAAAAAATAAAAAATAATAATAATAATAATAAAAAGCTAACAAAAGTATAATGCACTGTTATTAAACATGGACTGGAGCGGATGGTCCGAACCAGACCCAACGGCCTAATCGGTAAACCAAGTGATCCGAACCAGATTGATATTTGATTCGGTTATAATAACATATGGACTAACAATGAAAGAGGCAGAAAGGATTTTGGGACCATCTTCATTAATTAGTTCCCAAATAATTGAGTTAAGTTTGTGGTTACATTGCCACATCTACTAATTCAACATCATCTTTTGTATAAGATAATAAAGAATTGCGTATCATCATTCAAATACTATGCTTGTACGCCATATATAATACTCTTTGCATTAAATGGTGATACCCTCATTACATGTGAACTTTAAGATTTTCTTCAACAACATTAATTAATATGCCCATAAAGGCTATTAATTCAACTTGTTAATAAAATGAGATCCAATCTTAATTTGATATACTTTTTCATAGGAACTCGATTATATTTAAAATTATAAGACTTAATTCTTATCTGTATCTAAAAAAACTTAATTAAAAACAATATTGATGTAACAAACAAACAACTCAGTACAACAACATAGTCCCAACCACCCAATTATATAAGTGGAGAATTTCATAATACCACTCCAAAACTGTGAAATTACATATTTATCATCCAAATTTTTGTAATTACGTATTACCATCTAAAAATCTAATAACTCACATATTTATCCAATATACCTTTAGTACATATATCAATATACTCAAAAATCATATTAATTATGTTTAATATTCTTAAAACTATAATTAATCACGGATTATCTTAGCACCCTCTCTTTCTCTCCTTAGACCCGTTCTCCTTTATATCCAATATAAGAGATTAAAAATAATAAGCTGGTGTTTAATATTATGAAATGGATCTGTCCAGTGGAAACAATAAGAGGATCTTTCATTAACTCCAGTGAAATCGGGCACGGAAAATCATCAGGAATGAAAGGACCCTTTGAGTTCCCATCAGCTAAAAGACCCACACTATTTTTAACTGAGCCAGAACAAAACGTAGATTCTCAAACTCAGTTACTACTTTGATAACGGGTTGCGATATCAACATTGAATTCAGTACGAGTTGTTTAATTTGTTGAAAAAAATAGAGTGGTTACCTTATTTTTAGACCATCAAGTTGTGCCCCCTTCTCTCTGATATCCTAATCTTCGAGTTTCTAGACGAGTTGTTCTGTTGTGATATCTAATCTCCGAGTCCTTTCTCTCCAAGTTTAGCAGGAGAGACGAGATGAGGAGAAACTTTCAGCGGGAAGGGAAAAGTTACGTCAAAAAAGACAGGAGGGAAATTTGTGCGCAGAAGAGGAAGGGGTAGAGAAGGAGAAGAGACTAAATAACTTATTAATTATGTTTTATATAATATTAAACTTAATTAATCTCATTTTTCGATTAATTGGATAAATACGTGAGTTATTATATTTTTAGATGGTAAATACGTAATTGTAGAAATTTGAATAGTAAATACATAATTTCACAGTTTTTGAGTGGTATATATGAAATTCTCCATATAATTGGTCCCAAATGAGAACAAATTTTCATAAGAAATTATGTCAAGCAACTTTACAATGAAAAACTTGCAAAAGAGAACAAATTGACCCCTATACATGTTATGAAGGGGTTTATCCAACATTTTGGACCATGTTTGTTAATTTATAAGAGTTGTTTATTGGATTTCACTCAAAAAACAAAAATTTAAGTTTTTTAGAACACAGTTTACATTCAGAAAATTTTAGACACAGATAACTATATATTTTTTTCAAACATTAAAGATATATATATGATAAAAAGTACGATTAATTGTATAGAAATTCAACAGAAGAATACAAAAAGTTTAATTATTTTAAGAGTTATATTGCACATTAGACACATCAAACACATATAATTTTCAATATTTTTTTATATATATTTACATTTGAGAATGGGAGTTTAAAATATAAATTTTCTTAAATAGGAAACTTATATTTAAGGGGGAATTTTATGTATATCCTTCAAAAGTTTTAATAGTACATATTTATTCCTCCAAAATCAGTAATTACATGTTTATCCTTGAAAATTATAGAAACTCACATATTTGTCCAATTTAACTCTATAACATATCAATTACCTCAAAAAATAATTAAATAATATTTTTTAAAACTTTAAAATTAATTTTATGATATTAATTAATAATATATTGACCATTATGCTCCTTTGTTTCTATCTTTTTAGTCCGCCTGAGTTCTCTTCTTTCTAAGACGTCAAACCTCCCGCCTCTCTCCAAACGAAGATGAAAAAATTAAAGCAGCGAGGGGCAACAAAAATTTATGAGAGGGGAGGCAACGAGGGAAGACGGGGAGAAATATGTGATCTGGCACGTTTTGAGAGAGAGGCGGGAGATTTGGCGCCTTAAAGAGAAGAGAACTCAGGCAGACTAAAGAGACAGAAACGAAGGGCCTAATGGTCAATGTATTCTTAATTAATATTGTAAAATAAATTTTAAAGTTTTAAAAAATATTATTTAATTATTTTTGGACATATTTGATATGTTATAGAGTTAGATTGGACAAATATGTGAGTTTGTACAATTTTTAAGATAAATATGTAATATTGATTTTGGAGGGATAAATACATATATTGAAACTTGTGAGGGATATACATGAAATTCCCCCTTATTTAAAATGACCAATGACAAGAGTCATCTAATAAAAAAAATACTAAATTGAAGCTTGGAAGCTTAAAATGACCAAATGAAGTATCAATTTTTCTCAGTGATAAGAAGATTCACATATGCTGTATAAGAATATTCTTAGTTTTGAAAAATTATGATTTATGATTTCGTTTTCATCAATTTTGTTTTTCACATTACTTAATGAAAAACGTGTCTCTAAGTTTATGGTCCCAAATTGCACATCAACATCTAATACCCTCCTTCACATAAATAGCTATAACTAGGTATAGTGGAATAACATCCCTATCTCTTTCTCTCTCTCTATTTTCCTCTTTGGCATAAATGGCACCAAGTCCAAGCAATGAAGAGGAGGTGAATGTAACAAGAGATAAGAGGTACAAGATGCATGGAGAGGTGTTTCTAATTGTGATTGTATTGCTCTTTGCTATTTTACTCTTATTTCTTCTTCTCTGGCTCTATGTGCGCTACCGTCGACGACAGTTGCAAAGAGATGAGACCGAGCGAATCCGAAAAAAGCCGCATTCAAAGAATCAGAGAGGAAGCAAGGCCGGATCATTAATGTTAGAAAATTGAAAATTTAATTTATATATTTTGTTTCCTTCTCTCTGTTTCTCCTTTTCTATTACCCTCTGCTGCTCTAGATCTCTCTTCATTTATTTCTTAATATTCTTCCTCTTTTACACCCCCCGCCCTCAAAACATTTGATGAGTTCGGATTACTGGATTTAGGTGATAAAGAAAACATGACAAATTACTTTGCCATTAGAAATTCTTGTATATTTTTCTTTTTTTTTGCCCTTTTAGTGGTGTGACACCATGTCAGAATTGGAAAACGTTGCCTGAGTGATGTTTTGGCTACCCATATATGAGAGAAGGGCGGTATCAATACGATGGGTATCAGATTAATTTCAGTTCGATATCCAATATGTTGAGATTCGTATAGAAAATCAAAGTTGTAAACCGTCCCATAAATATATGCTGAACGTATATATTTCGATGTGAATTCAAACGGTTCAGATCGGACACCGGACTCTCTCATATATGAGATGGTGACGATATGAATAATATGAATAATAGAAACAATTTATTTTTTTGTCGTCTTTTCTTTAATCATTATTATTTTTGATTGGTTGGACCAGACAATAACTTGTGTTCTGTTGGATTTGGTGATATATTGATTGGATTGTCAATTCGTTAGGCAGAAAGGGTATGCTTCTGGTACACGTTTGTTATGAAAAGTTGTTTTTTTTCCTCTTGTTTAAAGTGAAGGGGGAATTTCATGTATTCCCTCCAAAACTATATGATTATATATTTTTCCTCTTTAAAAATTTGTAATATCATATTTACTCACATGTAAGAAGTCAAAATTCTAGTAGTGATGATTAAAGGACGAAAACACATTTTTACACTACTCTTATATGTCTGTCTCTGGTTTTTCAAAAGAAACCAGAGCTGTGACAGTGTCTGAGCAGCCATTTGCCCATTCTTACCTGCATGGCCTTGTACAGTCGCATTAATTATTATATCATTGTGGCAGGATGCATGGCAGCATTGTATCTTTGCTCTATATTTAATTATTACGGATCGGATCGGATCGACATAAGAACTGGATATGGGTCACAGACTCACAGGCTCATATTGTCCCTGTCAGTATGGATTGGGAATTGGATTTTGATTTCCCTCTGTTCTCTTCTTTATTTTTATGGTATGGATAGGGAAGTCCATAACCTCCGAGGGAACAGAATATTTATGTTTAGATCCGGACGGTTTGATCAAAATCTGAACTAATTTTGCGAGAGACAAAATTGATAAGATCTCTTTAATGTTTGTGCGGATTCTGATCGGACGGTCCAAGTCTAAATATAAATATTCTGTAACATTAGGTGATATTAATTCTGGACAAGGACATGCACCGGAAAGTCTCAAACCCTCAATTATTTTCTTGTTTTATATCTCCTGCTATGGCAGAGACATATGATAATTAATAAGATGGAACAAAATTTATAGATGAGATATAATTTTATAATTATCTTAAATGTTAAGTATATTTCTCTAATTTTTTCTGAGAAAATATAGAAACAGAAGTATGTTTTGGAAAAAAAAATTCAGAAACAGACAAATTTATAATTGTCTGAATCGAGGTATATTTTTATAATTTTTTTTTAGAAAAACATAAAAACTAAAAGTATATTTTTGAAAAAACCACTTGGCTCTATCCCCGTCTCATAAATGTAGTCAGAGGACATGATCTTTACTTGTTTCTCTATATGAGTATTCTGTTATTCACCAATTGAAGACATGGATACCAAAATCAGAAAACAAACAAGATGTCAGTGGTTATAATTATTAATCATGTGGCTATGTAAGATTGTTTCAAGATATGATGGTAGCTCAAGATAAAGGCACCAAGATAATTAAAAGTTCTTTACTCCTTCATATTACATGATTTTTGTTCAAAAAGGAATCATAGGGAATCACTTTGGAAGTGAGGAAGATGTACTGTATATCTTTCAAGAACTTAATGAAGATGTAGTTTTTTATTTGAATTAAAGAAATTATCTGAAATGCAATTGATGCAGTTTGGAAGTACATTACCAGAGTCATATGAGCTGAATTTGTACCAGATAAGTGTTTCTAAGAGATTAGAAGAGTTCATTCCCTTTATTTTCCAGTGTAGTCTAGCCTGATTGATTGGTCTATTTCTTGTTGGGAGTGTGCTTTGTTTTTTTTGTTTTTACCTGTGGAATTCTTTATGGAATGGTTCAAATTTTCACCGAACATCTCAACTGTCTCAAGTATTTATTATTTTTAGAATTTCATTTCAGAAGAATAAAGTTTCCTGTTTTGGGCTTGAAGCGCATCAATTATACCTTTGGGCCTTGAAGGCTCAAATTAGTGTCTTCAAGGCTCGAATGTTTCATATCCAATAAAATTCAAATGTGAATTTCCAATTGAAGGCTCAGAGACAGGCCGTGGATATGGTTATAACTTATGAAAGGATGCAATAGAAGCTGAAGAACATTGTTCAATGCTCCCAATTTCTCCGCAGCAATCTGTTCTGTATAACTGTATTGCCTTTTACTTTTCTCTTTAATCTAATTGTTTTAAACTATTCTGTGTTTTCAAGCATGTATTTCAACAATCCTTTGCACTAAGAGCATTTGCTTTTGTTCCCTCTTGCGTGAGCTTGAAACTATTCAATTCAAAAATGACTTAGATTCTGTATATAACATAAGATCTTTGTAGAACATGACCATACGAAAAATATTGTATAAAATCTCTAAACTGAATTCGTGCAAATTCAACGATCTAATTCAATTCTTAAGATACACAAGAATTTGCTCACATTGCACTTCTCTGATAATGCATGACTCCAATTCTAAAGATATACACTAATAAGAGCATCTCCATCGCTGCAATGGGTTTGCAATTTCATGACAGCTGTCAAGGAGAAGGGAGCGCCTAATTGCAAAACAATTCCATTGGTGAAATAATATTAATTGCAATACACGAATCTTAAAGATATCTTGAACCTTTCATTATTCTCCCACCATTCTTTCCGTCTCCAATTCCTGCTGAGGCAATAAAAACGATAACTTTCGAAATTTTCAATTAAAAAATTAATAAATTCATGATCCCTATTTCACCCCCCGATCTCTCATCAAGATCCCTTTTTCTCAAAATTAAAAAATTAATAAATTCATGATCCCAAACAATTCATAGCACAATAAAAACTTGATCTCTAAAATAAAATAAACATCATAGAACAATAAACATCATAGATCAATAAACATCATCACATAACCTTAATTACTAAGAAATTACAACAATTTATTCTCTAAAATAAAATTAGCCAACCAATGCATCTTCTCTGCAAACACCCCATACGGATCCTACAACACCAGTAGCTAACCAGCAGCGTACCAGTAGCATACTTAGCTGGTAAGAAAAACCCTAAAAAAAAAAAGAACTAAAGCATAAGAAAATTAAGTATGCAGTATAACCAAAAAACTAGAAGACAGCAAACAAGAACAGTAAAAAGTCTTCGTAGGGAAGACAGAAAGATTCACTCAAATAAAATCACACTCAAACATTGGTAATCAAAATTAAAGACAACCTGGAACCATGTAAACTGAAACATAAAAAGAAGAAATTTAATCATAAGCATCTAAGGTGAATAGAAATGAATTTGAATCCTAAAGCCCTTAAAGTGAATGCCACAGAATTCTAAGCCAATCAATCAGAATTCTAAGCCAATCAATCAGAATTTAGTAAGATGATACTGGTACTGTCTAACTTAAACTCTCAAATGCATTCAGTAAATATATTACTTTCATTCTTAATTAAGCCCTTGCTTGGCGCGATTTGCTATATATACCGTTCCAGTCATTTTCCAGCAACAAAATTAGTAATGTAAACCTTAAATAAATTTTTATTACAGATATGGCTTTACTTCGCTAATTTACCAGTGCCTTAACATCCAGCACCAAGGTATTCAGAGTTGCAGACCTGATACCAATCAGTTACAAAGACCCTCCAAATTGAACTATGTTTTAGAAAAGGAAACAGAATACCTGGAAGGGAATAGGATATGCATGAGGCTCTCCGGTTACCCCATGCGGCATTGCCGGCCAATCTGACCCTAGCTCTTCCAATCGCCTCACATTCCCCACTCCTTCACTCGACGCATCCCTTTTCAAGTCATAACCATATCCAAAATGAGAAACCAACCAGCAGCAATTCCAATTTCAATTTAGACGATAAATCAGATCAGGAGGCGCTTCGAATTCCGTACCTGGGAGAAGAGCATGGAAACGAAGAAACCGGAGAAGAAGAATTTTGGAGAAGGGACGGAGAGGTAGCGACGGAGAGGTAGGTCAGTAATTTTGGAGAGGTAGCGACGGATAGGTAGGTCGGTAATTTTGGAGAGGTAGCGACGGAGAGGTTTTGAAGGTGACAGCGGAGGAACGGGAACGGGCAAGGAGAAGGGGAAAGGACCTTCAGCTCGAACGATGGGAGACGGGGCTATGAAATCGCAGATTTTGAGTCAGCGATATCAGCGAAATGAAAGCGAAATGAAAGCTTTCATTTTATGAAAGCTTTCATAATCGCAAGGATGTCTGCATCGCTGAAAGAGACGCTGCAATTGCCACGTCGGAGCCACATCGGACTTTGCAATTGTATTTGCAAGCCGATGGAGATGCTCTAATTTAGATACATGCACCCACCCATCCACTATATGCACCCTGAAATTGGGATCAACTTTAACCATCGGATCTAAAATCAAATAATTTCCCATCGTTTAATTATTTTCCCTTGGTGCTAACAGCCTATATATTTCATCCTCAAGGGTCTCCACCAACCCCACAGCACCTCCCCAAATTTCTTCATCTCTCTCTCCATCGCTCCCTTGTTGCCCTGCCTCCAGCGAAATTAAATCGGTATATACTTTGATCTCTCTCTCTCTCTCTCTCTCTCTCTCTCTCTGATTAGTTAGATCCATCAGCACCATTTTTTCTTGTTTTGCATTCTGATTAGTGAGATTTACAAGCACCATTTACTTCTAAAAATGAACTCGTCATTAAGCATTGTGTTAAGTTCTGCTGTATTCCTATTGATACTAGCGCATTCAATATTTGCGGTAAAAATTCCTATTGATACTTGTTGCGCATTCAATATTTGCAGTAAAATTCCTATTGATAGAAATGGACAGCTCTAGTAAAAGTTTAAATTTCATTAGCATTTTAAAAATTGGTTATGGCATAAACAAATTTTTTATTCTATAGAAAGAACAGAAGTCATTGTTGGGAAATTCTTACAACCGCAAAAATGTGCTTTTTAAGTCCTCTTGGTTTAGTGGTATATATGAAAAGTATGCCTAAGTATGTCTTATTGGTTTAGTGGTACTTGCAAGTATGCTTAACATAATTATATTAGGACTATTAGCTTTGAGGTTTGCTAGCTTTTTGGTACTTGGATTACTATTTTTAAATATGTATATATGACTCATTTAGAGTTGCTTCTATTTATTTCCAGCATAGGTAAGCACAGACAATGACATGCTATCCATAAATAGGAATGTGGAAATTGTACGTTTCTACTTCGGCATGAGTGGTTTAGGAAATGCGGAGAATTTATCGAGATCACCTTGCAGGTATGTTAGTGACCACCATTGGAACTTTTTCCTACATAGATGTCACAACAATTTAGTGCTACATTTGTTTCCTTAGATGTATCTTGATTTTTGTTTTGTTCATTTTTCCAAGTTTGTGACAAGGACAAGTTGGTCCTTGAGCTTAATTTTGAAAATGACCATTAGAAGGACTTGGGTATTTTGAGAGAATCTGAAGGTTTTACGAAGTGAGTAAATAAAATTCAAGGACGACTAATTAGGTTCAAATAAAATTTTAGATCATAATAAGCTATGTATTTGAGTGCTCAATTCTTCCTTGATGTAAATCTCAACTTTAGTGCTCATCCATACTTTTTATTTGCTTACAAATAGGTTTTTGGCTATCTTGCTACACCTTCCAGTTGGCTAGCTGCATCTCTCCCTGTCTCCGATCTAGTCTTCAGTTGACTAATTGTTCAGCAACTAGATTCCATTTTTCCGCGCCATGCTCGATCTACAACTAGTCGCATGAGCTTTTCATCTTCAACTGGAGTCCAGTGGAAAAAAGAACCATTGACTTCATCATTATCCCTTTCGTTCTCTCTCTCAGGCAATGAATCATTTGCCTCCATGATCAAATACCGGATCTTTTTCAATCGAGAAAGAGGGGAGGCTGTCGATTTGTGGAGAGATGGAGATTAGAGAGAGAGATTAATTAGGGGTTTAATAGGAGATAATGCGGTGTATGGACTAGTGGTTCGTACAAATAGAAGGAGAAGAGAAAAGGTTTTGAAAATAGAAGGAAATGAAAAAGAAAAAAAAATTAACAGGAATTTAAAAGGACTTAATTGTGTCCCTTTGTACAATCCATGCCTACGGTATGTATAACTGGAAGAATCTGCTTACTTTGTCAAGTAGAAGATTGCGAACAGCTAACCGTGTACTCCAAATTTGAAAATAAAACTGTAGAGCAGAGAGAGTCGTGTGTCTCACTTAAAAACGGACAGAATTTGAGGCAAACAGATCAAAGAATTTATTGTCATGATATTTTAACCTTTGATGTCATGATAATTTAATTCAGTAAATTTGTACACTGCAAACAAATCAAAGAATTTATTGAATTACTATTTGTACAACATCAGACTGAAATAAATATAATTCTTTATACTTACATATCCTAGAGTAATTACAATAAAGTATAGAATGCTTAAGCCATCATCATAATCCTAAACTCATCAAAACTGAGCACTCCATCTCCATTCAAATCAAACCTACAAATCATGGCCTTACACTCATCCAAATCGCTTGGAGACCCGAGCTGGCTCAGCATGCGATTCAGACTCACCGGTGTGATACAACCCTTGCCATCCATCTCGTACATCCAAAACGCTTGCCTCAAAATCCTAGTTGTCTCCTCTTCCGCCTCTTCTACATACACCAAACGCATGAACTCCTCTTCATCTAGCAACCCGTCTCCGTCTGAGTCTACCGAGGCAACTAGAGCATCGGCATCATCAGAAGAGATGTGTTCGCCGGCTGCGGCTTCCATGCAGAGTTGCAGCTCGGCGGCTGAAATCTTACCATCGCCATCTCTGTCGAATGAACGAAAGATTCGATCAAATTCAATGTACGGGGAAAATGACACTGACACGGTTTCAATATTGATGGTTTCTTGCTTTCTCATCATGGCTTCTTGCGTTTCTGTTCTGTTCTTTTGTCAAATCTTTGGTGTGTTTATCTAACCTGATTGGTGTATTTATCATGTTGGGGGTGTATGTGTATATATATAAGGATTAAGGTGGTAGAGGAAAGGCACGAGAAAGTTACAATATAATTGTTGCATCCCAGCAAGTTCGGAAAAGCGTGTAAGGAGTACTTGTTTGTTGACCTGTTGAATGCTTTAATTTGTTAGAATGGTTCAGATTTTCAACGAACATCTCAACTGTCTCGCGTTAAGTATTTAATGTTTCTGGAATTTTCATTTCAGATAGAAAGTTGACTTGATATTTTGGGCTTGGAGAGACTGAATAATACCTTTGGGCTTGAAGGCTCAAATTGGGCTATGCTATGACTATGAGTAAAGAAAGAGACTGCCTTCTGTTTGCTATATATATATAGAGAGAGAGAGAGAGAGTGTGTGTGGCTAATATCAAAACGTTTGTTCCTAGCCTCCGGTGCAATCAAGTTATTTTCGGATTTTCAAAGTCCAAACGGTCGATCCAAACCGTTCAACATGTTCTCTATATTGAAATGTGCTTGGAGACTAAATTTTATATTTTTTGGAATTGTTTTGCTAATTATTAAGCGACTTTGAAAATTGCTGATCACATGGTCCAGAATTTAGTTGCACTGTTTTTACTGTTCACCCGGATCAGCAAATTTCTAAGTGGCTTAATAAATAGCAAAAAAATTCCAAAAAATGTAAAATTTGGTCTTCAAGCATATTTTAATATAGATTAAACATCTAACGGTTCGCATCGACTGTTTGAACTCTGAAAACTCGAAAACAACTTGGTTGCACCAGGGGCTAGGAACAAACGTTTTGATATTAGCCCCTCTCTCTCTCTCTCTCTCTCTCTCTCTCTCTATATATATATATATATATATATATATAGAGTAGAACTAGGGTGCTCCTAAGCTCACCAAGTCCTTCGTGAGCGCGACTCTAAAACCTATCGAATTGACTTCAAACGATATTTTCAAACCGTTAGATGTTCAATCTGTATTAAAATGTGCTTGGAGACCAAATTTTACATTTTTTGGAATTTTTTTACTATTTATTAAGATGGTTTGAAAATCGCTGTTTTTATTAAAATTCTGCACCATTGGAAAACAGCGATTTTCAAACCATCTTAATAAATAGTAAAAAAATTCCAAAAAATGTAAAATTTGGTCTCCAAGCACATTTTAATATAGATTGAACATCTAACGGTTTGGAAATATCGTTTGAAGTCAATTCGATAGGTTTTAGAGTCGCGCTCACGAAGGGCTTGGTGAGCTTAGGAGCACCCTAGTTCTACTCTATATATATATATATAGAGGAGGGATCCACTTACAACAAATTTGAGTTACAACAAAGTTACAACATTCATTTTTTTCATTTTCAAAGTCCAAATCGTCGATCCAACCGTTCAACATGATCATCTAAATAAAATGTACTTGCAGATCAAATTTTATATTTTTTTGAATTTTTTTACTATTTATTAAGATGGGTACAAAATTCAATGGTCTAAGTATAGCTATTTTTTGTAAAATACTTAATAAATAGTAAAAAAATTCAAAAAAATATAAAATTTGATCTGCAAGTACATTTTATTTAGATGATCATGTTGAACGGTTGGATCGATGATTTGGACTTTGAAAATGAAAAAAATGAATGTTGTAACTTTGTTGTAACTCAAATTTGTTGTAAGTGGATCCCTCCTCATATATATATATATATATATATATATATATATATATATATATAGAATCTGGCTAATATGCTACGCGTAGCATAGAGGGTCTCCGTACTACGGCTTAATTTTTTAGTTTTCAAAATCCTAACGGTCGATCCGAACCGTTCAACATGATCTCCATATGAATATGTACATGCAAACCAAATTTTACATTTTTTAGAATTTTTTTACTATTTATTAAGCCACTTTGAAAATCGCTGATCCAATGGTCCAGAAGATTTTACTGTTGTGTACAAATTAGTGTTTTTTCAAAGTGGCTTAATAAATAGTAAAAAAATTCTAAAAAATGTAAAATTTGGTTTGCAAGTACATATTCATATGGATATCATGTTGAACGGTTCGGATCGAACGTTAGGATTTTGAAAACTCAAAAATTGAGCCGTAGCACGAGGCCTCTATGCTACGCGTAGCACCGTAGACACTTCCTATATATATATATATATATATATATATATATATATATATATATATATTAATTTTCTCCTTCTCAGTCCCCTACTCTCTTTTTAAATAACGATTATCCAAACTTAATAAATGTACACAACCTATTTAAAATATGGAAAATATTTATGTAGTTCTACCTTTTCTTCTGAAATTATTTTGTCAATTATTGATGATATGATAAAAGTTGCTGTCAGTAACCTATTTAAAATTATCAATTGAATGAACATCTTTCTAAATATTTATTCCATATATACCGAGTTTTGTTCTTAGAGAGAAAAAGAGGCCACTTCACAATCTCTTAGTATGTTTAGTATCTTACTTATTCCATGCACACTTAGCGTTAAAAGAAGAAGAAAATAAAATGGAATATGAAAATAGAAAAGTGACAACACACTTTTGTAATGAAATGTGAATAAAATAACTATGACATATCACAATATTTATATGAACTTTATCATTTTGAAAGAGTTTTATATTTTGTGACTTTCGATGTAATTTCATATGCTGGAACCAAAATAATAACTTCTAGTATAAACTTTCGCAATTCAAATAATATATTGGAAAAAAAAGATATTGGAAAAAACCAATTCAAATTATTGAATAGTGTAATATCATCAATAATCATCAAACACTACACTATTTTTGTGATCAGGCAACCAATTTTTTTGCTACAATAGACATAAATTGGCCATATATAAATAATTTTGCGACGACAAAATTGGTTGCCAGTGGTTGTAAAAGGTTCCGTTGCAATATACTCACAACTAATTTTTGGTTGCAATTGTATTTGTTTATTGCAACTATAATTTTATTTCAAGATCACCGTAGCCATAAAATATTGCAACCAAATAAACGGTTGTTGTTGCGCATCTCATACAACCAAAAAATGATGGTAAAAAGGTAGCGTATTGTAACAAAATTCATGATTGCAACTTGTTCATTAAATGCAACCAAATTTTAGTTGTAAAACATGTGTAGCAATAATTTGTTGCAACCAAATAAACGGTTGCTATTGCGAATTTAGCGCAATCAACAAATGATAGTAATAATTTAGTGTATCGCAACGAAATTCATAGTTGTAACTTGTTAAAAATACGACTAAATTTTCGTTGCCAAAAATGCGTAGCAAAATCTATTACAACCATATCAAAAATATATTGTTACCATTGATATGGTTGCAATTAATAAATCTAATACAACGATAAATATTTTAATGTAACTTTCGATCAATATTTTGTTGCAATTAGCTACAAACAATGAATAACAGTTTTTTAATATGAATAATAAATAAAATAAATATTATCAGATTTATAAAGTAAAATATATAGTGGTGTAAACGGAGCGGATTCGGAGCGGATAATGCTAATACCAAATCCGTATCCGCCTTTCAATGAGCGGATACGGATACGGATACGGATAGTAACGGATATCAAAATTTAAAACCATATCCGCCTTAAACGGATACGGATACGGAGCGGATAATTAATTTACGGATACGGATTCGAATACGAATATAGAACAAAATAAACAAAATAAAGAAGTAGTAACAAAAGATAGTGTGGTATAGTGGTTTGTATCTTGGTTGCTTAGACTTTCACCTCACATGACATGGGTTCAAATCCCCTTTAAGGCAAAATAATTTAAAACCTCACATGATACGGATACGGATACGGATACGGATAGTAAACGGATATCAAAATTTAAAATCATATCCGTATCCGTATCCGCATCTTCTGTGGGTAATTGATAATTATCCGTATCCGCAATATCCATATCCGTTTAAATCCGGATACGGATTATATGCGGATTCGGAGCGGATATCCGCCCGGATATCCATATCCGTTTACACCCCTAAAAATATAACTATAATTTAAAATAAAATTACACAATTCAAAGAAATGCTTTCATATCTCCGTTGCATTATTAAGTATGTTGGGTGTCCTAATCCGTCAACGGCTGAGATTGAAAGATGAATTTTCGGATTCAATATCAGCCCTCCAATCACATAATCTGTCTTCTTTTGATTAACTGTATCTCTTTTATATGTAGAAGTTTAAATTTAGTTAGAGATGTACTCGCTACACATATTGCCACACGTACTGTACACCACAAATCTCTCTGATCTGGAATCTACGGAGAGATCCAAATCTCTCATAATTTTTCTGTTTCCGTAAATTCATCTCTCTGCGGCCGCCATGGTTGCCGATATTTTTATTAAAACCCCCAAAAAAAAACAAATTATCAAATCTGCTCCCACTTCAAAATTATAATTATTTCTACCCTAACCGCCCGTGGACTGGGCGGTCCACTTTTCCCACCAGACCGCCCAGCCACTGGGCGGTCCACTACCACGAGCTGACCGCCCAGCTGCTGGGCGGTCCGCTATAAAACCCTATAAAAGGGGTTTTTCTCTCTCCAGATGAGCACAGTATTCATTCCTCCACACCAGAAATTTTCCAGAACCGAATGAGAGAATTTTGAGGCGATTTTGAGGCGATTTAAGGCGATTGAGCACAGTAATTTCAGCACAGTAATTCCAGCACAGTAAGTCCAGCACAGTAATTTCAGCACAGTAATTTCAGCACAGTAATTTCAGCACAGTAATTCCAGCACAGTATTTCCAGCACAGTATGTCCAGCACAGTGATTTCAGCACAGTGATTTCAGCACAGTGATTCCCGCACAGTGATTCCAGCACAGTGATTCCCGCACAGTGATTCCAGCACAGTATTTCCAGAACAGTATTTCCAGAACAGTATTTCCAGAACAGTAATTCCAGAACAGTAATTTCAGAACAGAAATATGTTGGTTGCACTGTATGTGGGCGGGAAGTTTACCCGGGGTGCGGAGGGAGCACAGTACACTAAGGAAGCATCATATGGCTTCGAGGTAAATGCAAATACCTCATTTGTTGAACTGAAGGGTATTGTGTATGAAAAGATCGGTGTGAACCCCAACCGGTGTGATATAGATTTAGCTACCCGGATTAACACAGTAAGAGGTGGTAGACCTTACTATACCCGGTATCCAATAACAGATGAGTCGTTATGGAGGAGTGTTTACAACACTTTTGAGTCACAGGGGGTAATGGTAATGGACTTATATTCCAGGAGAGTTCAGCGTGAACCCGGGGTTGGAACATCTAGGGAAAATAGAGGTTATGATCACTCGGGTTATGACAACCCGCGTCACTCGAGTTATGACAGCTCGAGTTATGAGCACTCGGGTTATGACAACTCGGGTCATGAGCACTCGAGGTATGGCAACCCCCGCCACTCTAGTTATGACAACTCGGGTCACTACAGTTATGACAACCCCGGCCCCTCGAGGTATGACAACCCCCGTCACTCGAGTTATGAACCGCCCGTATCACCCGTTTATGAGAATTATGTACCTGATTTTACCACCGATCTACCACCACCACCACCACCTCCTCCTGAAACCCCAATCCAACCCAGATTTCCATCTGTACCACCATCAATACCTTTAGTGTCACCCATTGCTACCCGGAGAGACCTTGACCTTGATGCTGAGCTCGATGCCGTACCACAAAGAAATTTGGAAACAGGTGACGAATGGGAAGGGGATTGGAATTCTGATCACGAGTCAGAAGGTGATGGAGATTATTTACCTAAGGAAGACAGATTTCCGATTAGAGGTCGGACAGATAGGCATCCGTGCCCCACATTCAACGATACCACTGCTTTTGAAGAGGCAGACATCTCATTTTTTGGGCCTCGTGTCAGGTACAGTCAAGAGCTTGCTCCGCAGCAGATTTACACCAACATAGATGAACTTGTGAAGAAAATACATGAGGTCCATGTTCACGGCAACTGGGAGTGCCGAGAGGAAAAAAGGGACCGAAGAAGGTTGGTAATTGTTTGTAAAGACGGAGTGCATTGTCACTTCCGTCTATATGCAACCCCTGTGGGTAAGGGCGAGGCATGGATTATTAAGAAGTGTGAACCACCTCACACATGCAAGGCTGCGTCATCAAGGAAAGACCATGCAAATCTTACGGCTTCACTTATTGCCGATGTAATTGAGAATGACGTTAAGGAGGACCCATCGATGAGCCTCAAGGAGGTCGGTAGAGCTGTCAGACGGGTTTACAAGCATGTCGTCCCAAAATACAACAGGTTGTGGAGAGGGCGTGAACTTGCGATTTGCCGAATGTTCGGTAGCTGGCATGGTTCATACAGCTTGCTTGCACCATTGCTGCAGGCCATAGCAAGTACAAATCCCGGCACTGTCTTTGAATGTTGGAATATAGGCGTACCGGATGTCGACAACGCGTTACAATTCAAGGCCATAGCATGGGCGTTCGGTCCATGTATTCAAGCTGTGCCATACATTAGACCGGTCATCAGTGTGGATGCATGCTTCCTGTCTGGCCGTTACGACGGGAGACTGCTGATCGCATGTGCATATGATGCTGAAAACCAGTTGTTGCCTTTGGCCTTTGCAATTGTTGAGCAGGAGGACGGGGAAAACTGGGGATTTTTCATGAGCTTCGTAAGAAGACGAGTGGTTGGCGACCGGTTCTTTTGTGTCATATCAGACCAGCACAAAGGAATCAAATATGTTTTTGATCGCCCAGATTTCGGGTGGTCGACAGCGAACGGCGATTGTGTGCACAGGCTGTGTATGCAACATGTTACAGAAAACCTACACAAGAACTGCGGATCTGGAAAATGGGTTGCAGATACATTCAGAATTGGTTGCAAGAAGAAGAAGCCGAGAAGGGTGGAAGAGATGTTCAAAGATTTTTCCAAGGTATGTATATATGAATTATTTGTTGACTTATATTTTTTGAATTATTTAATCAAACGTTTTCTCAAGGTGGGAAAAAATTTGTACTTACTCAAGGTGGGAATTTTGTACTTACATGTTGCAGATATTTTCTGACTTATATATGAATTATTTAATCAAACGTTTTATTTGCAGTACTGTCCAAAGGCAAATTTGTACTTACTCAAGGTGGGAAAAAATAATCCCGCCGATCTGGCTGAGCCACCTCGATATGAGAAGATATTGCAAGCCCGTGATGGAGGTTTCCGATGGGGAATTATGACCACAAATGGGTCTGAGTCCTTAAATGCTGTTTTCAAGCAGAGCCGGCAGTTGCCCGTGGCAGCAATTGTGGAGGACACCTTCTACAAGTTAAATGCATGGTTTGTTGCACGGCGTGCTAAAGCCCTCGAATTACTGTCAAGGTATGTATATTTTTATTCAGAGATTTTGCTAAGGTATGTATATTTTTATTTGTTGACTTATATTTTCTGAATTACTGTCCAGGAATCAAACGTTTTCAACAAGGGTGGAGGGAAAACTAAGGAAACATAGGGAGAAAGGTGCAGCTATGAGAGTTGTCCCGTACGGGGATAACCAAATGGAATTCGAAGTGCACTGTCCAGATGAGTTTGCTCCAACCGGCCGTAGACCGGATGGGACTATGGAGTTTGTGAAAAGGATGTTCAAGTATGTTGTTATTTTTGCACCTGACAATACTGTAACATGCACTTGCCAAGGAATCCAGTTGGCCCACATACCTTGTTCTCATGTTATGGCGGTGTGCCAAGAGAGAAACTTCTCTGAGGATGATTATGTCGCTGACATGTACCGGACCGATTACCTTGCGAGTACTTGGGGTGCATCTTTCCATCCTTATCCCAACCAGTATCAGTGGCCACCCTATGTTGGTGATAAAGTCTATCCCGCAAGCGGGTGGATCAGAAAAGGAAGAAGACCCCACAAGCGTCAAGTAATGACCATGGACGAGATGGAAGGTAGGCGAATGGGACATCAGGCCCGCCGTTCAACAACTGACAGGCAGCGAGCAGGTACGGTTAATTTTATTTATTTACTTATATTTTATTTGTTTACTTATATTTTATTTTGATTTTATTTCAACTGGAATGCAATGCAGATGCCATTAACGAAGCCAACGAAAGAGAAAATGCTAGAGTTGTTGCTGAGGCTACCGGTAGTAGCCACCGCAGTCATGAAAGCCCAGGAACCGGTAGTAGCCATGGAGAGACATCCGGTAGTGCCGCACAACCAGCTGAACCCAGACCCAGACGTCGTATTTTGAGTTTGTTCGGCCGTCGTCGCTGATTACCAAGTTTTGTTAACTCTAGTTATGAAATATTTTAGATGTATATTGTGAACTATTTTAGATGTATACTGTGAACCCTAGTTATGAACTATTCTAATTGGTAGTTTGTTATTTTTATTACTTAATTACGTATACAAAAACTAACAACATAAAACATAAACAAACACAAAACTAATGAAATAAAGTCTACGACATAAATTCCTAAAAATTCTACAACATAAATTCCTAAAAAATCTACTTCTTACAACGAGCCTTGAAAGTGCAAGGCACAAAGTCATCATCAGAGTTTGCCTGATCTGGATCAGTCACAGCAGACGAAGTGGTAGCCTTACCAGTACACGGAACAAACTTATCGTCCGATGCTGGAGGCTCTGGATCAACTTTCTTCTTTTTCAAACCAAAGCCGTAGGGGTTTTCCACAAAGTCATCGTCTGAAATTTCATACTGAACATGTCGTTTCTTCCATTCCTCCAGCTTACATGTCTCACAATTAAAAAAATCACGACATATTTGACACTTGTATTTTTTTTCCTCATTTTTACCTCGATCACTAATTGACCCTCCTCTCGCTACGCCACGATCTCGGTTGCTCGCTTTCTTACCTCCACTGTTACTGTCCATACCTCAAAATCGCCTCAAAATCGCCTCAAAATTCTCTCATTCGGTTCTGGAAAATTTCTGGTGTGGAGGAATGAATACTGTGCTCATCTGGAGAGAGAAAAACCCCTTTTATAGGGTTTTATAGCGGACCGCCCAGCTGCTGGGCGGTCAGCTCGTGGTAGTGGACCGCCCAATGGCTGGGCGGTCAGGTGGGAAAAGTGGACCGCCCAGCCCACGGGCGGTTAGGGTAGAAATAATTATAACTTAAGAGTGGGAGCAGATTTGATAATTTGTTTTTTTTTTGGGGTTTTAATAAAAATATCGGCCATGGTTGCTCCCTCCAACGACTCCTCCGGCGAATCATCTCGGAAGAGGCGCCGCCACAGGACTCCTCGCTCAAGGCACGCAAGGTTCAGCGCGGAGGGATGAAGCGCCGCTACCATCTTCGCCGCCGTAGATCTCCCGTCGATTCTTCCTCTTCCTTGTCGAATAGCTACAGGTTTGCACTCTCTGTCGGCGCATCTCTCTCCTTCCCGACGCCACGATTTTGTGCGATTTGCACAATCCCTACCATTTTTCCCTTTCTTCACTCAAACCTGGGGCTAGGGTTCGTACCCCCGTGCCGTCGCTGCTGCAAGGTGACCCCTCGGCCTCTTCTGATTTGGATGCGGTTCAAATATTTTTTTACAAGTGCAAGTCCATGGATGCTAAGGATTGTGAATCGTATACTGATGTTTTCTTTATCAGTCATGACCGTGCAAGTTGAGTCGGTTATAGAAAGTTACTGTTACAAGACCTATAACTTAAAGTTCAGTACTGGGACATATTAGTACTGGACATGCAATGCCAAGCATGGTACCTGGATGAATTGGTACTGTACAGTTTGTGTAGTTGCTATGAAATTCTATATATAGGTACTACATTTCCTGAAAACCTAAATTGATTTTTGTTTTCAATTTTTTACAGCTGGGAGAACGGAAGGTACACAAGTTAAGAATTGGCTATCTAATAAGAGGTTTGGCCTTAAATTCTATTATCTTTTGCTCGTACATGTCCTTTTTGTTTCTTTAAATATGATTAAATGGGAAGACAAACACAAATCCTGAGGGCCTGACAACAACATTTGGCAACTGGGCCCCAGAAGTGGCAGCTCGCCTCCACAATAACGGCCTTTCTTGCAAGGTAAACTTGTCATAAGCAAAGTTTTCTCTTCCCCTTTTTCCCATATGGATTTTGATTATATCATCCAAAAACAATAATAACTGGTACCGGTATCATGTGTAATGTTTTTTTTTTGTAAGGATCAAGTATTCTGATTGTTACAGTATTGGAAAGTATCAAATGCAGTTTTAAGTCTATAGTTTGGATTCCTTAATTTATTTGAAAGGAAATGATTGTTGTGTCGGAACAGGACGACGCGTTGGTAGCTCAGCACATCATTGTGCTTCAGTATAGTTGCATTTTTTTTATAGTCTTTAATTATGTAGAGAAAGCTGGTAGAGATGATGTGCAGTGTTTTTGTTGCTTCAGGGACTGGAGTGGTGAGGTATCATGGCCCACGTCCCAGCATGCGCCCTCATCAGGTTTCTCTTTGTTCTAATGGATATAATTTAATGTTGACCTCTAAATTAAGAAGCAGCTTTCTACCCCCATTGAAACATGGAAACTGTCATCACCCCTTCCAATCTGTATTCTTTAAGCTACCAATGTTGTACCTTCCAACTTCACCTCACTTTATTGTGAGCAAAAATAGTGAGGAATGAGGGTATGTTGGCCTGTTGGGCATCTATCTAGGAAACTTGACTTGCATAAAAAAATTCTTTAGATTGAGAGGCAAAATTGCCTATATTTAGTAGAATGTAGCTTTACCAACGCTCATTTGAAACATTGTTGTTATAGGGAATATCACATACATATGTTGTGTGAGGGTACTGGTATTTTACCTGATCTGACATAAAACACTTTATACCGTTGTTATGAAGTCACTAAATTCATCCTTGTTCAAATTGTAGTATGATAAAAAAGTTTGTTCTGAAAAAACATAATTCTTATTTTTCAGGCTCTACCTTGTTTTAAAGTCACTAAATTCTTATTTTTCAGGCTCTACCTTGTTATGAAGTCACTAAATTCTTATTTTTCAGGCTCTACCTTGTATAGCAGTAGCAGTGTTTGGTGCTGAATTACTCGGTGTATTTTCAAATGGAATGGTGCAGTCCTTCATTGATGCTCAAAAGCATTTTTTAATTCTACAAGCAAATGACACCCAGTTATTATAATCCAAATCGACTGAATTAATACAAGCATAAGTGACTAAAATGACCATTTTGTTTTCATATTATATATGTGAATAGGTTCTTGACGGATTCCTTTAATGTGAAAACATAACATTTAGTTCACTACATTTTACTAAATTTAGTCTTAGAGCATCATATTGGCCTTGTGTTACATGCAAATGCATGTTTGGTTTTATAGCTATCTCGAAGAATGGTCAAAAATATTTTCGCATGCAAATTGCACAAGTGTGATTCTCCTTTTCCCCTTTATAAAGGTTACATATTTTACCTAATTGATTCTCATTTGATTGTTCAGATATAAGAAACCCTATAATAGCCACTGAAATTGCAAAGAGCTTCGAAGATTCCATCAGGTTTACATACCTGTTCCCAAGGAGCCCCAGTTATGGAATAATATCTTCAGGTTTCTTAAAAAATATAAGAATGAATCATAATCGTGGTTAAAAATGCAAATTATATTTTGACCCTGGGGGACTATCTTTTGTATTCTTGGCATTTGTTTGATTAACTACTGTTGAATTGAAAACTAACTAATATTTTGGTTTTAGCCGAAAAGCTTGAGTTCGATGATGACAAAAAGCAGTCCAATTATGATGAAATATCTTTTATTGAGATTCATAAGTTAACGAACTTAAGGTACTTTCATGTATACCTGTAGTTATTTATTCTATGCTTTTGGTGCTGGTAGTATTTGTTTGTTAATTTGTTTTTTATTTGTTAACAGGATCTTACCAATCTGTTAAATTCTCCCACTGTCTTTTCACACAATGACTTGCTTTCGGGAAATATTATGCTAAATCACTCGCAAGGTAATCTTCCTCTCTCTAAAGTATTTTTTTCCTCGAGATTTTTGACAGAGGTTGTTCCTCTCTCTAAAGTAGCTTCGCATTTTTGAGAAGTTAAAGCCTCAGTGATGCTTCACTTGTGCTATTAATTCTCAATTCAAAAAATGCAGGTTTGCTTTCTGACAACCCATAATTGTAGTTGTCAATTAAGAGTAACTTATGCTTTTTCCATATTTATTATTTGGATAGGTGAACTTTATTTCATAGATTTGAGTATAGCTCATACAGTTACAGAGGATACGACATTGTGAATCATTTCAATGAATATGCTGGTTTTGATTGCGACTACAACCAGTAAGTTTAAAAAACTATGATGAACTTTGTAGTCTATAGCCCAAAATTTAAGAGGCTTTATTTGACAATTAATGATATTTGCAACTCTGCTTTAGATATCCATATAAGGAGGATATTTTGTCCTTTTTTTCAAAGAAATCAGAGATATTGAATTGTTGTATGTCGATATTTGATATTAGATTCGAATCAAGCTATTATGCATGTTATGAGAAAAGTAATTATTTGATATTATATTCGCATCGAGCTATTGTTTGATATTATTGGTATTTAAAAATACAAAATCATCACATAATTAAATTATTATCAGAGCACTGTTCAAGGTAATTAAAATACATAATCATATAAATTTTCTAATAGCATGTTTCTCAATTTTTGAATAATTATTATTTTCATTGGTATTTTTTTATATAAAAAATATAATTTTCTTTTATAATATGTTTCCGTTGCAACGCACGGGCACGATACTAGTAACCTTAATATTTATCTTTCAATTTTACATTAATAATAACAAAAAAGTCATCCTAAGATACATGTTTCGATATTTTACTTCTATAAACCAACTTTAACCGATCCACCATTATCGCATTTATTTCGCCTAACAAATCCACCAACTGCTCATGTATTTACCTTTTATTTTTAAACCCAACATAAAGTGACTAGCTAGATATCTGATAATAAATATTGTATTCCATTACAGATGTGAGCCCCTAATAATATACAATCTATTACTTTTGAAAAGTCATTTATTTTAATATGGCTTGAAAAATAATTATTTCTCATTTTAACATAAACTAATAATTTGTGAAGATGTAATTTTTCCTATTTTAAAAGTTATTTGGTTATGATCAATGGTAGCACAAATTTTTTGAGATATTGTCAGTATAGTATTGCTTATTTTAAAATACAGTAAGAATTGATGATAAATTGAATTTTATAGGAAATAGCCAAGGATGTAATTAGACGTTGATATTGCAAAATTTAGCATTTTACTCTAGTATTGATTTATTAATATAGTTGAATTGAAAAGTTGTAAGATAAGAGCATCTCCAACCCAGCAATCCGTAAAAAATTAACGGTTGCTAATGCATTATCAAACAATATGAAAATTGTTTTAAATTTAATTGTTAGACTATATATTAATATGTTCAAATATAATATCTATAATTTTGTTTTTTTTTAAGTTTGTAAAAAAAAAAAACAATTGTCAAGTGATTCGTCATTAAAATTGATACAAATCATAATTAAGTCCAAATCTTTGTTGTTGTATTTTAAAGTTAAAAGGCGGCAAGACATCTTCATTGCATATAAAGCGAAGGAAAAAAAAAATGCTAGCATTTTGATATATCCTGATTCCTCGTTTTTTCTCATCACTTCCCATTTATACTACTCTCAGTCTGTTATTTTGAGAGTATTTTATGATAATGAGATATATGATCATAAAATTTCATTAATTTCTTTCTTCTTCTATGTATTAAAGGCATTACCAGTATACTGGATTGACTTATATTTTATATCAGCATCTGATTGTAAAAGCAATGCTCAAAAGATTGATTGCATTTGTATTTTTTTCTAGTCTTAATTTGCTTCTTTTAAAATATTACCTGCTTGCACCGCGTGAGATTAAATATTTGGACAACGCTGAACACATGCTAATATTTTACTTATAAAAACTAAGAAAAGAATCAATTTGGAATCTCAATGCCTATGAGACTCTACACAGTACACAAACATATATTTAATGATCCTCCAAGACCCAATGTCTAATTACTAACAATCACATTTAGGCATTGACCTTGACTAGTAAACAACAATTCCATGCCAGTCTCATATCACTTGAGAAATTTATAAATTTCTATGATACCTTTTCAGACTATCACACTCGTATGACTATTTTGAGATAGAGAGGAGAGAGAAACAGTGAAAGCATTACTCTCTCAACAATGGCATACCAGGGAAGCAACACCTCAGCAGTGGTACCAGACTGGTTGAACAAAGGAGACAACTCATGGCAAATGGTCTCAGCGACACTTGTCGGTTTACAGGGTTTCCCGGGCCTGGCCATGCTCTATGCCGGCTTGGTCAAGCAAAAGTGGGCCCTCAACTCGGTTTTCATGGCGCTCTACGCCATGGCAGCCGCGATGCCATGCTGGGCCCTATGGGCCCACAAAATGGCCTTTGGAAAAGGCTCCTTCCTTTTGTGGGCCAGCCGGGCTCAGCTTTGACACAGGATTTCATGATTCCGCAATCAATCCTCCCATCGACCGTCCATTACAAATCGGACGGTGAGCTAGAGACGGCAGCAGTGCAACCTTTCTATCCCGAGGCAAGCATGGTTTTCTTCCAATGGGCATTTGCCGGCGTGACGGTCGGGCTTGTTGCTGGGGCCTTGCTGGGCCGAATGAGCCTCAAAAGCATGGATGGTTTTTGTGACGTTGTGGATTACATTTTCTTATACGGTCGGTGCTTATACTTTATGGGTGGCGGCTTCTTGTTCCATTGGTGTTGATGGATTATTCGGGTGGATATGTGGTGCATCTTGCATCGGGTGTGGCAGGATATACCGCCGCTTATTGGGTATATATGTACTTCTATTCTGTTGTTTGTTTTTCAATGTCCACATGTACCAGTACTACAGAGCAGTTGATTTTATGCTTCAAATGTTTGCCAATGTTGGTTGTTCTCTTCATTTCACATTATGTTACCAGTACTTTAGTAAACAGGAATTACCAGTAGTAGTCCCTTGCTACTATTCACCAAAACAAACAATAAAATTAACCCTTTTATACTGTCAATACATATGGAATTCAAGTTAAACATGACAGGTGGGCCCAAGGCTCAAGCAGGACAGAGAAGACTTTCCTCCAAACAATCTCCTAGTAGCATTGATGGGAGCTGGGACTCTATGGCTGGGATGGACAGGATTCAACGGCGGCGATCCATTCTCAGCTAATGTGGATTCATCAGTCGCCGTGCTAAATACACATATTTGTGCAACTACCAGCATCTTGGTCTGGGTTTCCCTGGATTTTGCTTTTTCAGGAAAACCAACTACTGTAGGTGCAATTCAGGGAATGATCATTGAGCTTGTTTGCATCACTTCAGCTGCAGGTTTGCAACTTACATCATTTTTTATATCAAATCAGAATTGGCCTCTGTTGCATATTGCTGCTCTTATACAGCTTAATTTTTTTTTTTTTTTTTTTGTGCAATTTACATTTTGTCAACAGGCCTTGTACAGTACAAGGGTGGGCTGCTGTGGTGATGGGGATTGCCTCGGGCTCCGTGCCATGGTACACCATGACACATCTATGCCACAAATGGGCAGCATTACAAAAGGTCGATGATGCTTTAGGCATTCTTCACACGCATGCTGTCTCAGGTATTCTGGGCGGGGCACTCACTGGTCTCTTTGCACATCCCGCCTTTGCAACATGTTTCTACCAGTGACCAATTCAAGAGGTGCTTTCTATGGTGGTGCATCTGGTGGAATGCAATTCGTCAAACAGTTGGTGGGTGCATGTTTTGTGATTGCATGGAATGTGGTGATTACATCAGTTACTATGGTTTTCATTAGGGTTTTTCTTCCCTTGGGGTTGAGTCAAGAGGAGTTGTCAGCTGGAGATATTGCAATTCATGGAGAAGAGGCTTATGCTATTTTAGGGTTTCCTAAATATGTCCGAAAATGGCCATGGTTTGGACCAAACTCATGATCAAAGAGGTTAATCATCCCCAGATTTATATAGAGTATTTCAGTATGAAATTGGGTCCAGTTCAACGAGTGCTATAGTACTATGCATAGTGCAGATCCATACTACAGATCAATATTATTTTCGTTTTCAAAATTCAAATAGTCAATCGGAACAGTTCAACATATGAAACTTGCTTGCAAACTAAATCTTACATTTTTTAGAATTTAAAAAAAAAACTTTAGATAGGTAAAAAATCACTACTTTTGAATAGTCTAGATTCTAGAACCTTTAAATCAAGTGATTTTGTGACTTTCTAAAAATATAATAAAAAAAAAATCCAAAAAATTTCAAATTTGATTTACATATCCATAGTACGGACCAATATGCGCTATGCATATTACTGTAGCCTCACTCCAGTTCAAATTTAAAAAAAAAAAGAGGAGAAATATAAAAATTTGAAGCACAGTTATGTTGATACAAAGATTTCCTTGGGCACGCATGATATGTAGTTTTTAACGAGTATCAATGAGAATCCGAAGTACAAGAATTGTCTCCTTTAAATGGAGAAGTCTGATGAAAGAACTATGTCTAGTCAAAGCGCTCCCAATTTTCTGTAATTTGAGTGGCGGGTTGTGGAGCATGAGGTTGTGGTGTTTGACCCGACCCAGAATCAAATGTCGCCCAATCAGTCTGAGGTGTCGCCTGGACAGACCTGCCTTGGTCCACAAAAGGGTTGTTATATCTCACTTTTAGTACATCTGTTGCCTCTACCAAGTTTTGAATGCGTTTCACCTGAGGGCAAAAAGGGCAAAAAAAATTGAAACTAATTTCAAAATTATTTGCACAAATAGTTTTGATATTCCAATATGAATGATCAATGCTAAGAAAATACATATATATTTTACGTGAAATTAAAATATTAAGTACCTCGTTTTTTCTTTGAATTCTAGCCTCTCCTTCGGCCTCGATACCATCCAATTTTAACAACTGGACCATAAGCAGTTCTGTCAGTACTATAAATTCTTTCTCGTCTACCTTCTTATGCCCGTTTACAGCAGCTTCCAATGTAGAAACCTAGTAAATGTGATATTATTATGAAATCCAAATTAATTTCATGAAATGCCTGTTCAAAGAAATAGCTCATAAAAGAGTTCCAAAACTAGAAATTTTTCACATGGTTATCTAAATAAGAAAGCAATGTTGCATATATGTCCTCTTAATTTCATTAAAATAAAACCCTTTTCCTAACCAAATTCTGAGCACATAAACAGTAAAATAGGGGTAATTTGTAGATAGGATATATTTCGGCTTTCTAGGTGCAGGCATAATATTCCCATGTTCCCATATTTTTTAGGGTTATATGTGTTATGATTTCAGATTTTGATGATAAACTAATGGAACCCCTATTATAACATTAATCTTTGAATTTGCATTTGCACATGATTTAAAATGAGGCTTACTTATTTGCTTATTGTACCAATATACCTTATCTGCAAGCTTATCAACCTCAGCTCTGACACGTGCAATGGCTTCGCATGCACGTGCAACCTCTGGGGTTATTTTCTCCTCCTGGGGCTTTTCTTCTTGGCTTCTGGGAGCTTCTAGAAGAACCAGCCTAGCCATGTCTTTTATTCCAGATGTGTGCAATCGTTCACTATCCTCCTTTTCCTTTCCCCTAAATAACAGCTTTTGATTGGCCGGATCTAAACCAGACTGCTGTGCTAGTACTTTCTTCAAGTCACCTTTGGACCAAAACAAATAATTGAAAAAAAAAATAGTAAGCAAATATTAAAGAGTGAGGCTATGATACTAAGCATAGTAAGCATAGCACCGATTGGTCCGTATTACAGATCAATATTTTTGTTTTCAAAGTTCAGTTAGTCGATCTGAACCGTTCAACATGATTTCCATATAAAAATGTACTCGCAGACAAAATTTTATATTTTTAATTTTTTTTTTTTTACTATTTTTATATAGGTAGAAAATCACTATTTTTGAATGGTCTAGAATCTTCAGATCAAGTGATTTTCTACCTATCTGAAAAAATAGCAAAATAATTCTAAAAAATGTAAAATTTGATCTACAAGTACATTTTCATATGGAGATCATGTTGAACAGTTCAGATCAATTGTTTAGACTTTGAAGATGAAGATTTTGATCCATGGTACAGACCAATATGCGCTACGCATAGTACCATAGCCTCACTCAATACTAAAACATACATTAATTATCATGTTCTCTATGCTGGTACAGATTGATACGATGCATGTACCAGTAATAGATCTTCCAACATTGCTTGCTTTGTTTTATCAGTTTATACTTAGCTCCTTATGTAATTTCTTTACACCAGTATTATCATATTTTATTCATTTCCTGTTTTATTACTACAACAAAAACCTTGCATTTGTATTTAGAAAGGTTTCCAGTAACATATGGATCTACTCAAAAGGACAAGGGTGAAGACTTAAAACAAAGCTACAAGGAAGCATTTGATCAAACACTTTGGCTACAATGTCAGCCCCGCAAATCACAATGTAACTTGGAGTGCATATAATTATTAGATGCAAGCAAAACTATTAATAAATGAATACTAAAGCATGTCTATTCAGTTACTCTACCTCTACATTGGTGCAGAATCATACCAATTTTATAAAGGTAATCCAAAAACTTTTGATTTCTGTACTGGACAGGCATGAATCCAGGGATAAATTATCAGTACCAATCCCAAGAAATACCAAACTAAGTGTATTACATCAGTACAGTCTAATTATTGTTCTGATTGTATACCAGATCAAAAATTTCACTTTATACGCACACAACATTTCAGTACAAGAAGCATTTCAACAAACAACTTGCTACAAGATCAATTAAAACCCTCGACATCTAAATTTAACTACAACAAAAAGAAAAGAATAAATAAATCTGAAGGATGTATAATTAGAGTAAGAATAACCGAGGCATTACCAATGCTGATTTGGGGAGGTACAGCGACATCGTACTGCTTGAGTCCATGAGTGACTGACAGTCTGACACTAGGCCCCACATGACAGCCAATTGCTTCTTGCGAGCCCGCTAGATTCGGATTCTGAGGCGGAATACCTAAATTCATCGTGTAATATTTCCAGATCACTCGACAAAATTAGAATAGAAGGGAGGATAAAAATGTATAATAGCGATATGAGATCGGATGAATTTAAAAGCCTATTTTTCCGAGAGAGAGAGAAGAGAGAAGTGTTGAGAAAGGAAAGGATGCTTTCTATATATGGCGAAAGATCACCGAGATCTGGTGCACGGTCGCGCAGTTTAAACCATCTCGTATACCATTTTAATATTTTTCTGGTGTTCAATGTACGGTGTAGAACCGAGTGTAACTTAAATATCTAGGTTTTTAACAGTTCGGTGTATGATGTGAGATTTTGCCTTCTCTGATCGGATGGTAGAGCGGTTCACGATCCTGCAGTATAACTATAAAGTATAAACCATTTCGGCAGCCATTCTTGACATGATAATAATATGGTGTTTAATGTACAATTACGAACCGAGTGTAATTGGAAGATCTGTGGTTTGATCAGTTCGGCGTAGGATGTGAGATTTTGCCATCACTGATCTGATAGAGCAGCTGTTCAGAAACTAATTCGGATCTTAAAGGATCCTAAATTCGATCCGGACTGTCCGTTTTTTTTTTTGACACAAATAAAATGAAATTCATTTTTTAAATTGGGTCGGATTGACTAGGATTCTAATGGGACGATCCAGAGCGAAACTCAAAATTTTAGTTATTTTATAGAATCTGGGCCCAAAAAAAAACGGGCCTAATTAATTAGTTCTAATTTTACATCACAAATTTGGGCTAGAATTTCAAAATAAATCGATTGACAAATAAAGAATCAAAAATTGGAACAATATATTTAGGGTATGTCGGACATATATTTCAATGATATTTGAATCATAAATATAATTATAATTTATTAACAACATCAACAAAAACACACAAATACGAGCCTACTTAATTAATCCTAATTTTACTCTATAGCTGCATCACAATTTTGGGCTAGAAATAAAAAAAAAATGAATAGATCGACGAATCAAGAATCAAGAATTGGGTTGAATAATTGAAGTTCGTATAATTTATGCATGCCAGAAAAGAAAAGGAATGAGGTTCCAAAGGGAAGCCCGAATTTATTCGAAGCACCAAAAAGTTACACAATTGTGCCTTTTTCAAAATCCAAATTTTAAAAGGTGCATTAGGTTAGGTACTTGAGGATAAATAGGTTTCATTTTTTTTTTTTTTGTTCTCTAAATGTGCAATCCATGAAAAAGACTTCCCTGACAGTTAATGCACTATTAAATGCTCAATTTTGAACACGAAATTATCAAAATATCTTTGAAGTGATCAAAATATCTTTTGTTGGTTTATAGTATATTATTTAAATAGATGTGATTTTTTTATACTTATAGTATATTATTTAAAATATATGTAAATATGACGTTTAATTTATTTAAATTAGTAAGAAGTTATTCAAAAGTATGGAAATTTTATTACATATTATAATACATAAATACGTTTTAATTTATATTTTTTTATTTTTGTATGCTTTATTTTATTTCTATATAAAATATATATAGTTTCATAAAATAATAAATAGATGTGACTCTGAAATATCTGAACAAGGATAGATAATATGAAAAGATATTAAAAATGAAATAAAAAATAATATGATAATTCCCAAAAATATCTGAACAAGGATAAGCTTATCATAGTGATTGTCTCCAAATATTAATTAAGTTAGGTTAAATTAGCTGGCATTCGAGAGGTGATTGTCACATTGAAATTTTCTTAAGTATTTGTTTAAATTGAAAGTTTGATACTTTGATGGGTTAATTGCCATGTACCAAACTTGGAAGTTCTCATGATACTATCTCATAAAATTATATAAAATGAGATCATGCAAATGATAAAATATTAATTAGGTTTGGATTCCCCACAATTTGAAATCTATGTTTTTCATACAGTAGTGTATATATTATATATAGTAAGATAAATGATGGATACACTCTATTACTAATTTATTTGTCAATAGAGCATATTGGAATTAAAATCTGATTTAAATCTAATATATATTTATAGATACATATGGGCTGTCAAGTGTGGGCACTAGGTAATATGTGGATTATGAAATTCAGATTGTTAAGGAGAAACAACCAGAAACCGCAGAGTTTTTGTGCAGCCTCTAAGGGAGCGCAAATTTAATCTGTGCTCCACTCAAAACAATTCGGATCCAGTGAAGTAACTCAATCTTTGGATTTTGGATCGAGACCGGGCTATACGAATCCGTGAAAATCCATCTGCGAAGTGAGCGCACACATCCCGACGACTAATTTAAATTCCGAGACGATCTCGAGCGACGAATTTGAATTGGAGGTTTCAATCCAAAACCCAAAGATTGGGTAACTTTAGAGGATCCGGACCCCACTCAAAATGGGATCATAAATCTGCATCTCGGGTACATTTCATTTTTTTTTTAAACCATGTTAATTTGGTTTATTCATTTCTAGCGGATGGTAATAAAAAAGTGAAATGTATCAGGAAATCTCATCTGTTCACGGAATTGCAACTCGTACTGCCTATAATTCGTATTTCATTATTTTATTTTCTAAAGATTTAATTTTAAATTAAATATTAATAAAAATAAAAAAAGTTGCAAAAACAAAAATAGAAGAAGAATAGCTATGCATGTACATAAGAAGGATAATTAAAGAAAATCTAAATATCATTAACAAATAAATATGAACACTTTTAATTTTAAGCATCAATCCTTTTAGATCATTGGCGCAGCTTAGTGCCAATCAAAAGATGGACGCAACCCTACTGTGTATTTTAACAACAATGCATGCATAAATTAAGAGTAAAAAAATCTATAGTACATTCTATAATATAAAAAATTTAATTGTTAAATCCTTAATTTTCAAAAATTTAATTGTATCACTGCATGCTGAAATGCAGAGAAAAGTTTTGGTAGACATTGCATATCAACTAAATTATGAATAATTTAGAACAAAAGACAATGTCCTCAATATCAATATAAGAGGTTAATTACATGTTTGAAACTCAAATAGATGTCCATTATATATGAATATTATAATTTGGAAGATTAAATTAGGCCTCTATTTTTCCATCTATCTTTCAAAATTCTCCATCTTTCTTTCAAAAGAAAAAAAAAATGCATTAATTAGTCAATACTTGTAAGCCATATGTTGGTATGTGATCATCAATCTTTTATCTAATTCGACTTAGAAGATGGAAAATGTTTTATATATGAGTCTAGTTATCACTATAAAAGACAAAATATTATTGGCCTTGTTAGCACCAGCAAACAAAATAAAAATGAAAAAAAATCTAGAGCTAATGTGGTATTAAAAAGTCCAATCATCTTTCTTTATTTATTTGATTTATCTTTTGACTTAGTTTAGTCTACTATTAAGTGTCTATCTGTCAAGACCTAAAAAACCTTAGAAAAAGCTTAAGGTTGCTAGATGTATTTGTACATGAGGAGGGTTCAAATGCCTCCACCACGCCTTCATTTTTTAAAACTTTAATAATTCAAAATTTAAAACTTAAAAGTCAAAATAAAACCGTTGGATATGATCTACATCATTTTATCTATACACATGTAAAAAATTATGACATTTCAATTTTATTTTGGTTGTCATCAAGAGCTTGTAAAAAAAGTACTAATGTGGATAATTTCTAGACGTTGATTTTTCAACTTACTGATTCACATAAAAACAAAATCGAAATGTAATAATTTTTTATGAGCACATACATAAAATGATGTAGATCATATCCAACGGTTTTATTTTGATTTTTAAGTTTTAAATTTTGAGTTATTAAAGTTTTTAAAAATGGAGGCATAGTGGAGGCACAAAAAATGGAGGCATTTGAACCCTCCTCTTTGTACATACTTCTTTTATGCTAAATTTTATTACTTAAACAATTTAATGCCAGATGTTATTAATAATTGATGCACGTTCAATTAATTGTTTGTTTAATTATTATAGCATTAATTAAGATTGTCTTCTTTCTTTCTAGCTCTATGACCCTTGCTTTTTTATTAATTATACAGCTATTCAATCTCATGGACACAAATTAGTATTGTGTTAACACGTGACATACTTGATCTTGACATGTTTTTAAATTTAAAAAATTACACAAATTAATGTGTTGGTGGTCCAATATTAAGAAATTACACAAATTAATGCTTACTAAATTGTATTGTAATTAAGAGTAGAACTAGGGTGTTCTTAAGTTCAGCAAGTATGTTGGTGAGCTTAACTTCAAAACTTATCAGATTGACTTCAAATGAAAAATCCAAACTGTTGAAACTATTCTACTCTACGAGTGAAGCGTTTACATGTTAAATTTATAAATTTTCCGATTAATTAATTAGTATAAAGTCAAACGGTCTAAAAGAAGTTTGATAAATTAATTTTAACGCGTTCATTTTTTATCGATCTTTTGACCTCTTGACTTTATACTAAATTAATTCTAAAATTTATAAATTTTGCATGTAAATGCATCACTTGTGAAAATAGATCGGTTTCAATGGTTTGGATTCGTCGTTGAAGTCAATCCAATAAATTTTGAAGTTAAGCTCACTAAAAACTTAGTGAGCTTAAGAACACCCTGGTTCTACTGTGTAATTAATCAAGCTTCTGTTAAAAAATATAAAATTAATATGTCAGTAAAAAATATAATAGTTAATGTAAATTTAAATAAATATTACATAAATGAGAATTCTTGGATGTGGTTCTAGGCTAGCTGGGAAATAGGAAAATTAATTTGTATCTAGAATATGGTATAGATTAACGAAAGTATTAATTAACCTATGATAATATGAGTTTATAATTATGTTTTTAATTTTTAAATTATTTTTGAATTGATCTGAAAAAAGCGTGGTCTTCGATGGTTACTCTATTTTAAATTGGTCTTGTATGTGTAAAAAATAAATCCATAACAAAAATCTTTGGCGTCTGACAGGGATCCATATCCTCCCCGGTACCGTAAGATTCCCTTCACTTTACGGTTTGAGATTAACTCCCAGCTGGTTTGGGATTCGGGCTGACAGAGGGGGCAGTATTATTGGGCTTTGAGATTCGTGCCAAGTTAAAAAGACGGTCCAGATCAAGTAATTGTAAAAGATTCACTATTACGGTACCGGGGTGAAGTGAATTCGTCTGACAGTATCTAAATGTCTGACAAACTTGAGAAAAAAAATACATTTAAGGATCTAGATGTCTGACAGTATCTAAATGTCATTGGATGTTGAAAATTAAAAGTAACTTAAATTCTTTTAAAATAGAGAATCCAACATTTTTTATTTATAGAAATTATTTAAAAATAAATAGGATGATAGATGGGTTGGATGGAGATATTTTGATCTATAGAAAGAACTGAAAACAAATTTTATTTTATTTTATTTAGGTATGTAGTTTCTTGTAGCATGAGGTGGATGGTACGTTGAATCTAAAGAAACCGAAAAAAAATCCAGTTCTCTCTATGAAATCAAAATTTTCATACAATTCATTCATTATACTATATTATTTTTATATTATTTCTACAAATAAAAATTTTGAATTGATGAAAGTCAATATTTTTCAAAGTAATTCTATCATACCAAAGTCTTAAAGCATCAAGTCGCAAAATCTATGAATTTGGACCCACCAAATAGCAAAATCTATGAATTTGGATCACCTCCGGTATCGTACGTAGAATTACTAAATTTTAAGCTTCTAAATAACAATTATGGAGTCATCGCCGAAATGTTAAAAAGCGCTATTGTGCCGAAAACACTTAATAGCGCTATATCTTAAATCCAAAAACACTATAACACGCTATTTTGAACACTGTTAAATTCAGACCATTTTTTAACTGTGGTACGAATCTCAAAAACGAACTCACTATGTTTAAATAGGCTCCGAATTCTAATTACTCGGTTGAGAGTTAATTGCAGCTTATTGAACCGAGTGCGGTACCGCAAAGAATACGGACTCATCTATTGCCAAATTCCCTGGTACTACTTGTACAGTGCCACAAAAGATGATTGGAATCCCGCACCTTTACATAAGCAAGATGTATCACCAACTAATTCCTTGTTAAGAAAATTATTTCTTGTTAAATTATGTTTCTTTTGGCCAATCAAAAGAAACACATAATTTTAAGTTGATGCACTAAAACAATTTATATATCAACTGGTACCCTAACACTACTAAAATTAAAGGAAAGAATAAAGAATATAACAGTAAAATTACCAGTTTACCCCCTCCCTCCAGCCAAGCAAACATTATTTTAGTGCATCAACTCCATTCTTGAAGGACAACAATTTGCCAGTACAGAAATCTCTTCTTCTTTTTTAGAGCAAGTAATCTTTTGTCAATCAGCTAATAATTGACCACTTAATTTTTGTCAATCAGCTAACAATTTGTCTTCCATGCCTCTTGAATAGTCAAGTTAAAATTAGTATCAGGGATGGAACTAGAAAATTTTATTAACAAGAATGAAACTTAAAAATACACAATATGTGGTATACGGAATCTGAACTCAAGTCTCCGCAACAATAAAGTGGAGCTCTAACAACTAGGCCACAAATAAACATTTAATAATTTATGAAGATGGTGAAATATATAAAAAGTTTTGATAAAATAAAATTCAATTAAATCTCAATATGCATAATTAAAAAAAATGAAATTATAGGGGTGGCTAACTATCTCTGTGAATAAATGTTGATCCTCCCCTGATTAATATATTATCTAAGAATAATTTTGAATGCAAAGAAACTAAGGATATATTCCTTAATCATTATCTGTCATTTCAAAATGAAATCTGAGTACCATCCGTGTTACTTTAGAAATCTCTAGATTAACTAATACCTTTTGTTTGTGTAAATGAAGGAAGTGGGGAACCTCTAAACAGTGAAATTTTCCATATTAAGAAGGAATAATTTTTTTCTTATTTACAAATAGCTTGTCCCAACTTTTATAGGGCATCTGATTCATCCGACTCAAATTTAGGGGCAGACATGCCTCCAAAAAATAAAAGGTATTTTTCAATTTTACATAAAATCTATTTCAAACAATAATCTTATTTGGACCTAATATGATCAATTTCTTTTCTCATCCAAATGAGGTTACATTTAGAGAAATTGATGTTGGGGAATCATAAAGGTCAAACAATTACGTCTTATCTAGATATCAAACAATTACATCTCATCTAGGGGTCAAACACTTACACTCCGGGGAAGGAGAAACAGTTCTCCACCTTAACCTAAGGACCGTCCTATGTCAAAAAGACCCAAAACGTAAATCAGAAAGTGTGGAACATAATACCTGATTCTATGTCGTTTGTCATGGAATATCCAAAGCCTTGGTAGAGCAACAACCGTCTCCGTGATCACGAGACAAGTGTTCAATGTCAAGAAGCCCTTCTCGCCTTTTCCTCGTATGGTCGTAGATCAAGTCTTCAAAGACAACAAGATATGGCCATTGAGAAATTCTCTCTAAATTTTCTAATAGATTTCTCTTCTCTATTCTTTGATATTGGAAGAAGAAGAAAAAGAACACAGAGCTATATTTTTCTAAAGAGAAAAATGTCTGTTCAGTTTTTGTGCTTTTCTATGTTATCTTGTGTCTTGAGGATCAATCCTTATATATGGTAACATATCTGGTTATCTGCCAACTTGAAAAAGATATTTTGTGTGACTGCATCAAAAATCGTGCTGTCACATCAAAATCCGTGCAGCTGCATTGATATCCGTGTGGCCCCACACAAACCTCTGAAATAACAGTTTTCTGAATTGCAAATCTCAGAATCAGTGCATCAATGATTTACTGTCAAATCTGCTTATGAAGGTCTAAAAAATCAGCCAACTTTCAAAGTACACATACATAGAGTTTGGAAGATGAAAGTACCTCCAAGGATGAAGATTTTTGCATGGCTGTTATTCTATAAGAAAATATTAACAGCAGAAAACCTGATGAAGAGAGGATGGAATTTACCAAGCATGTGTGTCTTATGCAAAAAAGGACAAGAAACAATAAAACATTTGTTTTCAGAATGTACCTTTACTATAGAACTATATGAAGAAGTAACAAGGACAATGGGGTTACCACTTATAAATTGGAAGCAAACACTCCAGCAGAGGGCAGCACCTAAGTGGATTGTTGACAAGATTGGAGAATTGAAAACAAGAGAGATCATATTGATAACCATGTTCATTGCTTGGAGGGAGAGATGTTCAAGAATATTCAGAGATGAGATCAAGCCAACAAATAGGCTAATAGAAGAGGTGCATGATCAATGGCATATTACCCAGTGATTGATCCTTCAGAAGAGTTTTAGATTTCGGCACTATTTTCTTTTTTAGTTCTTATTTCATTGCGATTTTCTTATTTTTAAAAATTTTATTTTTCGGTTTTGTTTTTTACTATTTTAAACCAAGCAGGCTCAAAATTTGAGCTTACAACCTCATTTTGCATGTAATAGGTTTCACCTTGAAACCTATAAATGGTTCTCTTGATCAATAAAATCAAATAAGGACATTGATCCTTATTTTTACTCAAAAAAAAATTGTTCTACACGTTTATGGACCACACCCTATTGAATACATAGATTGTCTAATATCTTAATTTCATATTAGATCACTTAATTGTGACAATCATGACAGTATACAATTCATAATTATATTACATATATGCTCAACGTTGGATTATGATCCAATAATCTCCCACTTGAGCAATATGTCATACTCTTTTAATTATGTATTGTTAACCTTATGTGCGCACATACTTTTCTATCATCCTTCTGTATTCCTAAACCAATTCCGTCCATTAATTACATTAGCAAAGGACTAAAGCAGCTTCCGTCCCTTTTATTTTAGTCGTAACTAAACTATCAATAATCACAGTACTAATATAACCAAATGACATGAATTATGATGTGGATGTGTAGTATAGAAATTACACACAATTGTGATCTTATCGTTCTAACTTGGTCTCCAACTTAAAATTTAAAACTGAATTTCATAAACTTGTTGTGAAATGCATATCCAAATAAGCCATTTGCAAAACACATATCCAAAACTGAAAAACTGAAACTTGTTGTAAAATGCATATCAAAATAAGCCCTTTTGCAATTTACATATTCAAAACTTAAGAACTGAATTTTATAAACTTCTTGTAAAATGCATACATATAAAGCTCTTGCAAATTACATATATTAAGTTTATATCATTGTAAAATGCATATTCATATAAATCTTTTGCAAATTATAAACCTTAAGTTTAAATCATATCTTAATAGAGACAAAATGTAAACATAATATCATTTTGTGAAACATGCATATTCATACAAACTTGATGCAAGTTCACATATTCAAATTACAACAATAGACTCCCACTAAAACTTGGCATCCCTAATGGAAATTACACTCATATGAGCAACATGCTCGTGAAACTATTTGGATGTCAATCCTTTAACGAGTGGATACGCCAACATGGAGTCTATTCCTTTATACAACCAACCATTATGGACTCTTTCTTTTACTTTACCTTACTTAGTTTAGCATTGTTCTATATTCTAAAGAATACTCGGGGCACTGGTTAAGACTAAATTTGTCTCCTTTTGCTACTGAGGTATTTTCTGGTTCACTGTTTTACTTGTCATACCTAAGGAGAACCTTATCGATATAATTCTTTTGGAATAAACTTAGAATACTTTAGGACCTTATCCCTTAGTATTTCAATCCTTAGGCTAAATGATGCATCACTAAGATCTTCCATCTATAAATTCTTTATCAGAAAGTTTTTAGTTTCTGGCAACATATTTATATCGATATTGGTAAGCAATATGATATCCACATATAAAACCGGAATACAAATTTAAGTTACCTCACTCCTATCTTTATGCTCGCCTTTCATCCCGAACGATCCACTCAGGCAGCGTGGAACCTCGGGAGAGGAACCGAGAATCTCTCGTGGTGCTTCAACTTTGAAAGCGAGGGAGATTTCGGGGTCACTTCCCCTTAGCAACAAATAACAACTACACGAGTTTAGGTCACAACACCTAAACGAACACCAAAACAAGCAACTAAAGCAAGATATGATAGGCTGGAAGCCTTTCTGAAATGCGGAGCTCCCAACTCAGAGAGGTGGTGAATGAAGACCGCCCTCGTCCTACGTCCGGGGCTTCTACATATTGTACTACATTAAAGCTATCTATATAAAACTATAACTATCACTAAGACGTACACTTTAACTAAAGTGTACCCTATTCCAACCTACATAATATAAGTATAAAAAAAGGAACAAGAGCAGATAACCTTTATATAATCGTTATCACAAGTTGGACATACGAGAACAACAACACCCACATAACTTAAGGTATATAAATTCATTCAATAAATTTATCTAAAAACCAAACGAGATAATCTCACTATGAATTTTACAATATCATTGTTGAGACACTTTCTTTAGTTCATAGATGGATTTCTTAAGTTTGCACACCATAGACTTTGCGTCTCCCGACACATAGTTTTCTAGTTGCACCATATAGATTGTTTCATTAATGTCACCATTTAAAAATGTTGTCTTATTATCCATCTACTAAAGCTCCAAATTAAAATGCGTAACTAATGCCAATATAATCTTTAAAGAGACATTCAAAAATATAGTATTGATGATTCAAATAACATATCAATTAATATGCCTTCCTTTGGGCCGACAATATTGATTATATGTAAAACATAATAATCATCACTATACTCTATGTACACATAATTTTAACAATCATCAACCTTTCTTTGGACCGGTTAATGCTTGCATTCATTAAATGAAACCAAAGAGAAAATCTCTAAAACATTAAGTGACAAGACGAGCTTTATATTACTCCTCATTACTTTTCGAATTCCTTTTAGTTTTAAATATTCATTTGAAACTAATGGGTCTCGTATCTTTAGGTAATGGGGTAATTTTACCAATGTCATTGTTAGCCATTGATTATATTTTCTTATTGGCACTTCTGAATTTTCTCGAGAAATTTTAGCATTGTCTGAAATAATCTGGCCTACAACAACATCTTTCAGAGATTCTAGTATCTGACTTTTTTTGTTTGATTATGTTGAGTTTGGCTTCAATAATAGTTCTATTTTTTATACTTGTATTTTGAGTTAAAATGAGATCTATGTTCATAAAACTCTCAACACCTGTGGAAATATTTGCATACTCCTCTTCGGATTCAAAATCCATTATTGTATCTCCCTCCGCAAACTCAACATTCTCAAAAAATTTGTATTTTTCGTATCAAATACTGAATGTTCTGTAGGATTATAAAACTTATAACCCCTTTAGCGCTAGACATACCCAATAAAATAGCAACTAACATTTCTTTTGTCTAGTTTCATCTCGTGCGGCCTTATAAAACCTTACCTTATCTAGACATTCTCATACACAGAAATGTTTCAAACTAGGTTTTCACCCAGTCCAAACCTTAGGTTTATGTTAGACGCTTTAGTGGGTATATAAATTTGGATATATGCTACAATTCTTAAGGTTTCTCATCATAAAAAATGTATACTGAGACAAAAAGCCACATTTATCTATGAATTGTGTTTGACATTGTTCACATAATCCATCAAATCTGTCATATTTTTCATTAAATGATCAGATTTAATGGCCTTAATGCGTTTGTCAAGTTGTAACTCAACTTTTGCTTTGAACATTTTGAACATGTCAAGGTCTTGAGCCTTTACCTTAAACAAACACGTGTAGCCATATCTAAAATAGTTGTCTATGAATATAATAAAATACCACTGTCATTTCTAGTGGTCGTTCGAAAGGGTCTACATATATCGGTATGTATTAATTTCTAGACTTCTGAACACCTTTTGGCTTCATATTTTCTTAAATTGGTTTGTTTCCCTTTTATGAACTTAACATAATTATTAAGATCTGAAAATTTAAGGGTTGAGAATTTCATTAAACACAAGACGTTCAATTCTACGTCTAGTATTACTTAATGTCTTGTGCCATAATGTGACCGAATTCTCATTTGTCAATTTTTTCTAATACTACTTTTTATCTATATACAAGGCTTCTAAATAGGAGCTATTGACATCCAAAAGATATAGATTATCATAATCCGAATGAAAACCAGAATCAACTTGTTTTGAATTTTAAAACAAACTAAATTTTTGTAAATAAAATTACAGAAACCAAATTATCATAAGTTCAAACTTGTTCAATATAGAAAACAAAAATTTTATTCCGTTTAAAAGACAGTACCATAAATATCTCATATAAATTCAAATAAAATCTAATTTTTTCAAAAATAATATATATATAATTACCAATAGCTTTACCTTAATTTTATTACGGTTGCCTATAAAGATGAGTCTTTCATTATCACTTAGCTTTGGTAATTTATGCAGCCTTGCAAAAATACACTTATGTGAATAGTTTCAATCTATCCACCAATTGTATCCAGATATATAAGTTAATTAACCTCCTTACAAACTAAAAGAAGAGACATACCATTCTCAACACGCCAAGCATGAAAATAATGGCTATGTTCTTTCTTGTGTCCAACTCCATAACAAAAGAAACAACCGGTATCATCCGACTTGGAAATTATCTTGTCCTTTTCCGGTTCCTTTTGAGTGTACTCTGCAGCTTCTTTATTATTCCTTATTTTATTTGATTGTTTCCTCTTATCTGAAACCTTAATTTTGGAGGTTGTACCAACATGGACCATTTTTGTCTGAAATTTATTTCAATCTTTCCTCTTTATGCACACAATATGTGTGAAGGGATATCAATGCTAAGTTCACTAAAAGATCATCAGAGATCTTAAACTTGAGTGCATCTTAGATTTGAAACAACATTAGACATCTCCATGATGTACTTCCTAATATTTCAGTGAGGTGAGTTTAGTTAAATAATGTACCAATCTAAAACTTTTTATTTTTTAATGAATTTCTTCTCAATATCCTCCAAAAAATTCCTTAATGGTAACAATCAAATATGAAATCGCGCCCCTTAATGCCTCTTGATGGACCTCTTCATTATCATAAGACACATGTGATTTGATTTGTCCCATTTTTCCTTCTCCTTCTGATCATCAGAAGTACTCTTATCCGTAAGAGTGGGACATACCTTCTTAATACAAGGCCCAGATTCTTGACATCGAAAACTATTACTATGTTCTCATGTCAAAATTTGAAGTTGATTCCATTCAACATAAAAAAATATTATTTAGGCCTTTAACAATGCTAACTGAAAAATTGCGAAAAAAAATCACAAAGAAACACGATTTAACATAAATTATGAAACTTTATTTAAATTACATTCAAATAAAGGCTCAACTTGCTCACAATATATGAGATGATTTTCCCTTTTGTTACTATACACACGAATTTCACAATCAGGTAAGTTTCCAGGTAAGTCAGGGATCCCTAAGGATACACTTCAAATTCTGACTTGCCTAGACATTGTTACATTCATAGTATCGTAATTTATCTTAATAAATCATCACATTTTAAGAACCTTAAAACCATTTTAAAACAAAGCATCGTTTTTCTATTAATTGATCACCTTTGGACAACAAATTAATTTCTTATGATACTTTGGCGCAACAATAAAATATTGATAACTCAATAACATGTCGAACAACATGTTTTCCTTTGGGCCGACAATATTGACACATGTGAACACATAATAGTCATCACTATATTTTATCATCACTCAATTGTACAAATAATTTCAATAACCATTATCTTCCTTTGGGCCGATAAATGATCGCATCCATTAAATGCACACCTAATATCCTTCTGTAAAATGAATTTAAATCAATCTTGTCAAAAGAGGTACCTTTAGGTACAATTAGGACTCCAAGATACATATAACTTTAATGCCTTTATAAGAATTATAATTTATACCTTAGCCATAAAATAAATGTGTAATTAAATAAATATATATAATTGCATCATAATAACTGTAATTTATTTGATCTCAGAAAAAATAAAGTACTGGATAAATAGATCTGCTACTGCATAATTGATGATTTGGTAGAACACGTCTACAAATATAAAATGCGCAGTATAATGGTACAACTCCCATGCGCGCCACGTGTAGTGTTGGAGTTGGCAGTCAACAACGAAACGCACATGTGTGCGTCATCTCTTTGGGAAGCATCTGAAAAGTTAAAATCATATCAACTAACTAACTCTTTTCATCCCAAAAATAAATTAAAAAAAAGGTGGGATACTGACCAAAAACGTTTACCTAACTTTTCCAGTTAATACGGCCATTTTTCTCACTTGGTACTTGTTCTTCACGCTTGAAATAGATTTTTTTTAAATTAGAATTAAACAAAATTCTTCAAATGAAAGACGCATCTGCTGGAAATTTTTTACAAAAAACAATTCTACTGAATCGTTAGTAGGAAATTGATTTCTCCACCGAAATTACGATACGGTGGACCACAAATTTGACCTAGCTATAAGTGCAACACACTTGGCCACATTGAATTTTCTTCTATCGAACCATTGTTACGGTGGAGTACCATCTTCATCAATTTAAGGTTGTATAAATAACCCCTTTTTCTTTTCTTCCACACCCACCATATTTTTCCCAAACTTCATTTTCAGCTTTTTTTTTCATTATTTTCTCTCTTCAAAGTATCTGTGGAGTAGTTATATCAACATATCGCCTTCACTATTGTGTTCGTCATCCTCATCTGATTATTATTGTAGTTTTTTTTAAGCTCGTACGTTTATATTTAGTGTTGTAAAATTCAAAACCTAATTATAGTTAAGTTAGTGTTCATTTTTTTTTCAAGAAAATGTCCATGCTATTGATCAATGTGTGTTACGGTTGTAACATCCAAATCACTCAAACAAGTGTTGGTTGTGACATAGAGTTGCATGCATAGAGTTGCATGCATTATCTTTACTATTTCCGACGATACCAGTTTTGTTGTTGTAAGACGACAAATATATGTTGGACTTAAATTGCTTCCCAGTCGAGTCAAATTAACAATCAGGGTACGAATGAATACAGAAAAGACCCGAATCGTACCATTTCTCTCTATTTCGAATTAATAGAAAATGAGAGAACTTGGGATACCATTAAACAAACTACAACTCAAGTGGCTAGATTTAAGATCATAGAATAGTAGTTGAAGCGCACCAACATACAAACCAAACCTGTTATGATTCCTCATTTTCGGTTTGGAAAGAGGAGAAAAGAGAAGTAAAGAAGAAGAATACTGAGGAAGGAGATAGGGAACCCGACGGAAATTTTGAAATAAAGAGTCCCCTGGGTGGGATTTTTTGTGGCAAGTGTTTTGGCTGGGTCAAAAATTTAGTCCATCGAACCGTTGTTTCAGTGGATAAATCTGTTTTCTGCCTCTACCGAACCGTTGTTTTGATGGAGCTGTTTTTTGTAAATTACATCCAAGCGGTGCTCATTTTGGTTTGAAGAATTTTGTTTAATTCTAATTTTAAAAAATGCTTGAAATAAATATATTACAAAAATATCAAATCATATAAGTTATCAAAGCCTAGCAAATTGGCTTCAAACAATGAATCAAAATCATTGAAACCGATCTACTTCACGAATGATGTATTTACGTGTAAACTTTTTAAACTAATTTAGTATAAAGTCAAGCAGTCAATTTTTTTTTATAATTTAATTTTAATACAATCATTTTTCATTATTTTTTAGATGTTGACTTTATACTAAATTAATTGAAAATTTTGTTAATTTTATATAAAAAGTCATAATTCTTAAAATAGATTGGTTTCAATAATTTGAATTAGTCGTTTGAGAAAAATCCAATAACTTTTGGAATTAAACTCATCAAAAAGGTTGTTGAGATTAAGAACACCTTAGTTCTAGTCATGATTAAATAAATATTTGACAATTAACATTTTAATTCTTCGCATATGACATAGAACATGATAGAAGGTATACAAACATGATCATAGGAAAATGACATGCTAAGTTTTTCTTGAAATGGAGGGGAGCTGGTTTCTTAGGGGAACTAAATAACCAACGAATAATTCAAATTTGATAACATAAACGTCCCATCTGAAGGGGGGAGATGCAAGAATAAAACAAAGAAATGCGCTTCTGGCAAGGCTACTAATGTTCTCCAATGAATTCCCTAGAATAGGTTATTACAATAATAATTCCTATGCTTTTTATCCAAGAAGTTAATTTCACTTTCACTTAAAAAAATTGAGAAAAGGATTGACGTTATGTATGAAAATTTTATGTTGGGTAAATCAACCCAACAAGATTGGAAATATTAATATGAACGTTTCCAAGAAAAGTAAATAGATATAGCAACCATCTATTATATATTGTTGATAAATTAAAAAAGAAAAATACTCGACTCATTAGTAGTAAGATTATTATGTAAGATGATATAAAGATATCAGAAAAAAAAATTATTGGGCAAATAAATCAGAATATATTATATACGATGATGTTTGCCAAAAGCAAATGAAGTAACCATAGTTCTTGTTCCATAAAATGAGATAGAGAAACTGCAAAAACAATATAAAATCAAGTCCACAATGACCTTGAAATCGATATATTTAATGAGTGATGTGCTTATATGCTAAAATTATTATTATTTAATTATATTTACTGTAAAGTCAAACAATAAAAAAATGATGAAAATATAAATGTATTAAAATAACTTGTAAACCTTCATTTTTTAAGCTTGACTTAACAAATTGAATTTTTTTAAATTAAGATGTAAATGTATTACACATGAAATAAATTGGTTTCAATGATTAAGATTCATATATAGTTCGAAACATATTTAATAAATTTTATAGTTTAACTCACTAATCATCTTAGTAAACTTAAGTACATATCTATAAGCGTTACTCTTCATAATTTAATATACATCATGAATACTTTTTCTTGGTCACTAATGATCAATTGAGAGGAATGATTTCTTTTGCAGTGAAAATCTGTTTTTCCTTAGAGATAATTTATTAATTAATATACGTTTCACAAATCCATCATTCTATTTGCAGGGATCAATAATGTATTTTAGATTATAGGGATCAATATTGTATTTTAGATTATGAAGAAACATTTTTTTTAGCCCTTTCCTGTTAATTATTTAGAGATCGATCAAATGGGGGAGCCAAGTTGAGATACAAATCAGTTCCCATAGGGATGTGGGTTTTTTTTTTTTGAGGGAACGGCCCGTAGGCATATAGGGATGTGGTTAGAAGAACATGTAGGGTATACAAAAAAAAAAAAAAAAGCTTTATAGGGGGGACCTCTAAAAGTGTAATCTTTTGTTTTATTAAATATAATTGATTAGAAAGCAAAGTTTCATGGCAATGAAGGGGCCTGATCGGGCCATAGAAGAGAGAATCCCAGAAACTAGAAATATAAAACAAGGGGATGATATAGTAGTAGTATGTGGCATGGGATTGAGACTTTAGAGAATGATATCTAACATTGATCAACCCTAAAATAATACTAATGGATAACTACTCCTTTCAACAATTAATTGAATAGACTTGGTCCAACATGTACAGTACACCCAGGTCCAATTTGTTTTTTTAGCTGAAATACCTAAACAGTCTTACCTAATTTATACTTGAATGTTGTGTATTAATTTTAAATGTTGAGAAAGTGTAGGCATTATTGATATATTGATTTTACTAATATTTATTATTTTGATTTTGAGCAAACCTATAATTAATATTCACTGAGTGATGTTACATTTTCAATTAGTATGTAGTTTCTTCTAAGTGAACAACATTTCTAAAACATCAAAGGTTGAGGAAGTACTGTTCATTAATTAAAATGTCGAACTAATAATAATATCATTATAAAATTAGTAATTAATTTGTACTACTCATACTTAAGACATCTTTCTCCATAACTTTTTCAGATGTCGATACTTAAAAAACTTACATATATTTAAAAAAAATTATGTTGGTTTTCATCCAATTTTAATCATATGGGAAGAAAATTTTGCTTTATTAAAATACATTTCTGTTTTACTTTCGGTGATATAAAATAGACAAAAAAAAAAGTAGATGGCTCATGATTAGTGCCGCTAAGGCGATTCTGGAATAAATAATTTGAATGTGCTTTTTTTATCTTCATAATCTAGCAAATTTTAAGATGTAGAAGAAATATTCTTTTAAATATTCAATCTTGATATGAAATCTTTTTCTAGATGTTGATTAGCGGCCTTAGAAATATATATATGTTATCCACTAAATTTTATAGATTCTGTGATTTGTGTATTTTGAAAAGAAAATAAAAGGACTTGTTGAATGTAGAATATTGAAGCAAACCTCCATTTCTTTTAAATAGTTTTTAGAGTGAAAAAAAAAACAAGAACATAATCACACTCTCCTTTCATGTTTAATGTTCCTTAAGAACATTTCAATTTTTCAAATTAAAACTCAATTGATATTTTTTTTACGAAAATTGAACATGCATTTCAATTAGTGTCTAAATTTGGGTGGTAAATTTTCAAGCTTCTCTGTAGTTATTACGTCATGCCATATATTGAAGGAAATAAATCTGCTGCGATCCTACAAGATCGCAGGGTCCCTGCGATTCTAATGTCGACCGTTCATATATTTTGAGATCTGTGCACAAAAACTATCTCGTTTTAAGATTCGTACATTGTAATAAATGAAGGGTTGAAATTGAAATCGCAGGACCCTGCGATCCTGTAGGATCGCAGCAGATTTGCTTCCATATATTGAATCATGGTGTTAGAATTAAATGCTAGCTTTTGGGTCAAATGGCCATCACTTTCAGAAAGAAAACAAAAGCAAGAAGAAAACCACTTCTATTATTATATGTCTATTTCCAAAAATGATTGGGTTACCTTCATTTCCAGCTCTATAAATAAGAAATGCAACGGCTGCCAACCAACTCTACTTAGCAAATGATTATAAGGGTATACAAGTGAAAGGTTTAATGATGTCAATGAGAAATGAGGAAGCTAGGGACTATGTAAAAATCCGGGCTTATAACAAGGAAACAGATTTGGAAAAAGTTTTGGACTTGGAGAGAAATTGTGAGGTTGGTTCAAAGAAGAGACCAATTTTGGTCACAGACTGTTTAGGAGATCCTCTGTGTCGGGTCCGAAATAGTCCACTCTATCATATGTTGGTAATTTTTCTTTCTAACATCAATATATACTTTTATGTAATGAAATACATGTTCATAATAATGTCCATTAATTGTTAAAGTTTTTTTTATTTCACTAGACAGTTTCTTGGCAAGAAAATAGTTTTCTTGTTAGACATTAATTGCATTAATATGTATATATTATGACTTACGCTACAAAATATCTACTAAGCTTCTCATCTTTTAAAAAAAATGAAACAATTTGCACTGAAATTCATACATCATATCAGACTCAAGGTTGCAACTACAAACTTATTTATTTATTTTTTTCATTTTTGTAGGTTGCTGAATCAGGGAATGATTTGGTGGGTGTGGTGTGTGGCTCGATTAAGGTAGCAACGATCGGTGGTGGTTCGTTAGATAGTCGAGCCAAACTAGGGTACATCCTCGGCCTTAGGGTTCCTACATGCCATCATCGTAGAGGTATCGGGAGGAGACTTGTTCTCGCAATGGAACAATGGTTTTGTTATAACCAAGTAGATTACGCCTATATGGCCACTGAGAAAAGCAACGAGGCCTCGATCAAGCTCTTCACATACAAGCTAAATTACACCAAGTTTAGAACCCCTAGAATCCTGGTGAACCCTGTCGGGCACAAACCCAAACGAATAGACCCAAATGTGGCGATCACGAGGTTAGAGGTCGGTCAAGCCAAGTCACTCTACACAAAGCACATGAGCTCTCTTGAGTTTTTTCCTCAAGACATTGACCAAGTATTATCAAACAAGCTATGTTTGGGGACATGGGTCGCATGCCGACATGGTGAGTCATGGTTGAATGCGTCGAATTGGGCCATGCTTAGTGTGTGGAATTGCCCATACATGATCAGGGTTGCGAGGCTTCCGTTTGTGTGTTTGTTTAGAGCAAAGATCTTGAGGCATCTCGAGCGGTTGCTTCCATGCTTCAAGGGGATAGGGATTCCAAACATTTTTTCTTTCTTTCGGTTTTACATTATATACGGTGCACACATGGTTGGCCCTGAGGCGGCTCCGCTCATGCGAGCGCTTTGCGAGCATGTGGACAACATGGCGGTGAAGCAGAAAGGTTATAGAATTGTACTCGCTGAGGTCGGAGGAGACGATGGCATAAGATATTTCATACCTCATAGAAGAGATTTGTCATTTTCGTCAGATATTTGGTGTGTAAAAGATTTAAGAAAAGGAGAAAGAGAAAGCTTTGATTGGAACACTATGCCTCCATCTACCAGTATTTTTCTTGATCCAAGAGAGTTCTAGAGAGAAAATCAGATATAAATATATGGAGAGTTGTTAATATAATGGAAATTAAAAGAGTTTAGTTATTTCTTGATGCGATTGTGAGATTTTCCTCTAAAAAGAAAACAACTAAGAAACATAAACAAAAAGATTTGGTTGCTTTTCTTTCTTTACGAAGATCTTTAGATTCCACAAGCATCAAATTGTAGGGGGTTGCTTCTTCTTTTCTCTAATGCTCTTGATATTTTATTTTTCTTAAAGAAAGAGGGAATATACTAATTTAACAAACTGGGTTTTTGTATGGTTGTTAGGGGGTGGACTGCTACAGATCTTGTACAAATTAAAAAAAAAAATCAAACTAACTGGTAATATTTAAAGGATCAAGCAGATCTTTAATTGTTTACAATATATAGAAGAAAAATAAAATATTGAAATTTTGTTTGTATTTCTTATATTAATTAATTATGATTCTAATTAAATAGCGCCGCTATAGCATTTTTAGACCATAAAAGTTACGGCGCTATTAGCTCTATAGCGGCGCAATATGAACATAGCGCTGTTTTTTAGCCGTTCCACTATGACGCAATAAACGTTATTTAAACCTTTATATTTAATTTATAATACATAGATTATTTAGAAAGATCACACTATATATAAGTACTGCAGAGAATTCAAATATCATCTCTTTTTGAAGTTGTGCTAGTTTTAAGACATTCTCTAGCCAAAAAAGTTTTATAATTTCACTAAATCATGCAATCTCTTGGATTATAATAATTTTCCCAATTTATTCCTCAACTATTTTTCAGTGTTAGTGGAAATCAATGATCGATAGTACTATCTTTGCACCAAACATGCAATCAAAGAAAATAAAAAATGTACTATCTTTGCACCTCGATAGTGGAAATCAATGATCGATAGTACTATCTTTGCACCTCGGATAAATTACCTTTGCACCAAACATGCAATCAAAGAAAATAAAAAATGTTTACTTGTCAAAGAACATATAAAGTTGTTTTGCACAGATAGTTGGATTCAATGAAATCAATCTATCTAGTAGACAAAACTAGTTAATTAAAAATTAATAAAATATGTACTGAACTTAGATAGGATTGGTTTGTCCACCAGTAATTTTTATTTTAATGAAGAATGTAACAGAAAGAAGACACCCCCCCCCCCCCCCCCCCCCCCCCCCCCCCCACACACACACACACACACACACACAACATGCGTTGAAGTGCTATTGGCATGTAATAAACGAGCATCCAATTATGCTTTACACATTTTTTTACAAATATATATATAGTCAAAGATCGACAAAAGTCCAGAAAATTAAATTAATTAGGTTGTGCATTTGCAGTTTGCTATCCCAAAATTAAAAAAATACGCTTCGCCAACTCTTATGGTTATAAAATTCTCTTCTTTATTTTAATTAACTTATTATTATATATATAACTGACTAATAACTAATTAACACTAGTGCTAAGTAGTAGATAAGCGCGTACCTTAAATAAAACCGTTGTCTTTTTCAATCAAATATTAATTAAAACATCATGATCACTAGTTGCATAGTTAAATGCTATGATAGACCAATAATTTTCTAGATTGCATCTAGTATATAGATCTGCGTGTGATAATGGGGACACCTTATTTTAACAAATAAGTTTGTTGATTATCTATATATATACAATCTGATCTTGGGCTTATAAAAACTATTTTGACATATTTTAGTACATGTGATTATTAAACAAATTGATAAGCATCCCTTTAACTGTCTCAAGCATGTGTGTGTGTGTGTGCATTGTATATTTTTAGGATTTAAAAATCAAGTGAAACTTTCACAAGTTGCATAGTTAATTGTTATGATAGACCAATAATTTTCTTGATTACATCTATATAGTATAGATCAGTACGTGTGAAACTTTAGTTTCTTGATTGTTATGATAGCATAGTTAATTGTTATGATAGCTTAGTTAATTGTTATGATAGCATAGTTAATTGTTATGATAGCATAGTTAATTGTTATGATTACATCTATATAGCATAGTTAATTGTTATGATAGACCAATAATTTTCTTAATTTTCTTGATTACATTTAAAAATCAAGCGAAACTTTCACAAGTATGTGTGTGTGCCACTTATTTTAACAAATAAGTTTGTTGATTATCTATACTTTCTGATCTTATGCTCATAAAATTATGTGGCATATTTTATTAGTAAATGTGAAGATGTGATCATTAAATATATAAATTGATAAGCATCGCTTCAACTGTACATGTCTCAAGCATATATATGTAGAGGAGGGATCTAGTTACCACAATTTTGAGTTACAACAAAGTTACCACAACTATTTTCTACATTTTCAAATTTCAAATCATCGATCCAAACCGTTCAACATGATTTCCACAATAAAATATGCTTCCAGATTAAATTTTACATTTTTTTGAATTTGTTTCTATTTATTAAGATGGGTACAAAATTCAATGGTCTGGATTTGACTAGTTTTTGTAAAATACTTAATAAATAGTAAAAAAAATTCAAAAAAAATATAAAATTTGATCTAGAAGCACATTTATTGTGGAGATTATGTTGAACGGTTTGGATCGACGATTTGAAATTTAAAAATGTAAAAAATAGTTGTGGTAACTTTGTTGTAACTCAAAATTGTGGTAACTAGATCCCTCCTCATATATGTATTGTATTTTTTAAGGCCTTACAAATTTAAGTGAAACTTTCAGGTGAGGTGTCCTACTCTTTGTAGCCAACTGAGGCCAAAATAGGCTCCAAACTTATTATGTCTCAATATGTAATCATGCATCATGCCAATTTGGTTTGGTGATAAACTGATAATTCGCATGATGCCTATGTGTCAACCACCCTTTCAATATTAATACTAGCTAGCTTGTTCCAAAGTGACAGTTTACTGCATGTGTATTGATCTTATTTTAGTAGTCTCTTAATGTGAACAATGGCAGTTTGTATAATATATTTAATGCAAAAAGAAAGCAGAGACAGAACTAGAAAATTTAAATTGGAGAAACTGAAATGTAAAGTGCATAATGTGTGAAGCTGAAATTAAATTAAAGTCGTTACAACTATAAAGTAGAATTCTAACCACTAAGCTACTTTCTGTTCATAATTTGTGTTATTATTGTATTAAAGAGCTTTTTTCTGTTCATAATTTGTTTAATGGCAGTGTGAGTAAACAATGTACACTGCCTTGTTACATTTAGTACAGACAATAACTGGGTCAGGTTGATTGTTTTTTCATTTGTTGGTACTGGTACATATAATCTTTGTGTGTTTAATTTGTGTTTATATATACAGAGACAGACCGATTCTGTGGACCACTCTAGGCCCATGAAGCTAATTTTGGGCTTATTTATAGGCCTAATAAAATATTTCAATAAATAATAATCTAGCCTAATTTTATAATACCTTAATTATATTTCTGGCTTGAACATGTTTCTCACGAGTTTTAATCCCATTTCCTTGGTTGCTAGTGCTCAAAAGCTGGGACCCAATTTTCAGAAGTTGAATATTTTCATCTTTTGTTTTTCATGTCAACTTGGGTTTTCTTTAAAGCTTACAATAATTTTAATTCACACTTTACAAGGGCATAAGACCAAATTCTGTCCATTGCAGACTATTTGATATTTACTGAGATTTGAGCAGACAATTAAAATTATAAATTGTTTCATGAATTTAAACATGGCCTTTAATTGAATTTGGTTCGATACCCATTATAGCTCTTTCGCGAGTATAATCATATATTTATGACATGATAGTCATGTTTTATATGTATAATAAAATGATAATTTTGAAAATCTATAGTATACTGAGAACTAATTTTTAGTCTAGTGGCAAAGACAATGTTCTCTATGTGGTTGCAGGTTTGAATCTCGGAAAGGGCAATCCTTTGTAGATATTTAATAATTGAGTGGCTTCTCTAACCTTTACTTAAAAACAAATCTATAGTATATTATTAAATATACAATGCATATTTCTTATAAATATGATCTTGTACTACATAAGCAATCAAATATGATCTTGTACTACATGAGAATTTTTTTTTTGCAATTTCTGAACACTAAAAGCAATCAAATTAGTTAGATGAATATAGTCCTTTTAAATTTAACTTTAAACTAATTTCGTTATTTCATTTTAATTTTAATCTAATATCATGAATGGTCATTTATTTTCCCCGTTGACCAACCGACACGCTGATTGAAGGCAGCTGGGATCAACAGAGTTTGCATCCTCTGAGATATCTCAAACTTTGGAAAAGAAAGAGAAAAAGATATATATCAAACTTTGAGTGTTTTTCTGAAAATGGCAACCGTTTCAAATACATTCTCCTTGAAGTACAAATAATACTGGCCCCTGCGCAGCTGCGCTATCCCGAATTACGCACTCGGACCAACACAGGACTCCTGCTTTTTATAAAAGTTTCTAGATCTCCTGCTTCGATCGACAATGGACATTCATGTTGTTTTCAGTTTCCACGCTAAATCAAATGGACTAGATTTGAGGCGTTACAATATTGACTTATTCGGAAGAGAAACAGAGGACCTAAGTTTTGGTCCTCTTCATTTCCCCATTTTTTATTAATAGAAAAATAAATAAACACCGAAATAGAGATAGAATTTCGTCAAATTGTGAAATATAAAAAGAACATAATAGTTTATAACGTCCAGCGAAAAGTACAATGTTATCATGTTCACCGGAAAGTACAACATGATATTTATTTATCACCTTCATTTCTATTGTGGAAGTACAATGTTATCTTACTCCATAAAATATTTTACCGCCTCGCTAACAAATTTTTAGTTAGAAATTAAAAAATTAATTTTTCAGCAAAGAATTGATATTTATTTTTTAGTCTGACTAATATAATATCAATATTATTTTTTAGCCACACTGGTACTGACTCTAAAATATATCAAATAAGCTTGAAACAACAATCCAAACTGTTCATACGATCTACTTTACGAGTAATGCATTTTCATGCAAAATTTATAAATTTTTGAATTTATTTATTATGAAGTAAGTTGTAAAAAAAAAATGCATTAAAATTAATTTAAAAATCTTTTTTTTACTGCTTGATTTCATACGAAATGAAATTCGAAAATTTATAAATTTTACATGTAAATGCATCACGTGTAAGGTAGATCGGTTTGAACTGTTTGGATTCGTTGTTTGAAACCTATTTTGATAGATTTTGAAGTTAGTATTACTACGACTGAAATAACACTATGGCATAGTAGCCATATTCTTTATTTTTCTTTCAATATAGTAATAATCGAACATTGATTCATTTCATCTGAAAATAACAGAATAATTATTCAGGTCACTCTTTTGTCACACCTTTACACGACTGATGCCACAGAAAATTCAAAAGGAGTGATAAAAAAATTGTTTATTCGATTCTTATGTGGAACCATCCAGTCAAAATTTCAAATGTTACTTGTGGCGGAGGGACTGGATTATTGATTTGGTTCAGAGTGAACGAAACTAATGATTCGGACCTTACTATTTTTAGAAAAAAAATAAACAATCAATCTGTTACTTACAAATCGTTTTTTCACTTGCTAAGAATGAAAAAAAAAATTGCCTGGCAGAGGAAGTGCAAACATGAAATTTTAGATTTTTGTACGAATGCGAAAAAAGGGAACCTAATTCGGAATGACACAACACTGAAACCCAAATCCGGCCCACAAATAAATGAGGCCCAATAAAAAGGAGGAAAGGAAAACTAAAAGTAAAAATAATATTTTTGCAAGAGTGAGGCTAGTCAATATTTGAGTTTTCAAAATCCTAACGGTCGATCCGTACCGTTCAACATGATTATAAAATGAATATGTACTTGCAAACCAAATTTTACATTTTTAGAACTTTTTTACTATTTTTTTAGTTAGGTAGAAAATCACTATTTTTGGATGGTCCAGAATTTTCAGATCAAGTGATTTTTCTACCTATCTAAAAAAATAGTAAAAAAATTTGAAAAAATGTAAAATTTGATTTGCAAGTACATATTCATTTTATAATCATGTTGAACGGTTTGGATCGACCGTTATAATTTTGAAAACTCAAATATTGAGCCGTAACACGGACCAAACCGTGCTATGCATAGTACCGTGGCCTCACTCTTTTTGCAATACGAAAATTTATAGACTTAGTGGGGCCATATGTGCTCATCCTCTTATACATACACAAAAATATCATTTTTTTTTAGGGTAAATTTCGCTCGAGGTCACTAAACTTTGTCATTTGTTACGAATTGGTCACTCAAATTTAATTTCTCCAGTTTTAATCACTCAACTTTATCATTTGTTCCAATCAAATCACTATGTACTTTTCCGTCCAAAATCTTAACGAAATATTCCCATTCCGTTAGTATTTTGAACAAAATATGCTTATTCCGTTAGTATTTTGGATTGAATGAATATATTCTGTTAATATTTTAAACGGAATAGAAATATTTCGTTAAAATTTTGAACAAAAAAGTATAGAGTAACTTGATTGGAACAAATGACAAAATTGAGTGACTAACAAAAAATAGACAAATCAAACTTGAGTGACCAATTCGTGACAAATGATAAAATTTAGTGACATCTAACAAAATTCACCCTTCTTTTTAGGAAAAAAGAAGTTGATTGTCAGATTGAGGCAATTTATCATGCTAGGTCCTACTTGCTTCCCTGTATATAATAGTAAACCAAATGCCAAGGCAATTTATTATTGATTAATGCTTACTATCCAAGCTAATTAAGCTTTAAGCCAAAATGAACAGGTCATTTATAAACCAAACATTATATAAGGAATTTTTAGATTGATTTGATAAGTTGATTTGCGCTGTCCGATTAGAACCGGACGACCTGAAGTGTCTTGTTCATTTTGCTAATGATATTGAAAAGCAACAAAAACATGTCCAGTTGTATATAAAAAAAAAACACAGAGAACAAAAAAAGACTCAAAACTGTTGAGTCATTTGACAAAACAACATAGAGGAAAAACTAAAATCAAAGACTGAAAAAGAAAATTAAAAATATGAGAAGGTAATTTTAATTAATGAACTTCCAATGAATATGTACTTCACCAGAGATTGTAACTGCTTGCTCTGATCTCGGGATGTCCTGGAACAGGTTTCCCTCGAACAATGAACTCCGTAATCAATGTTACTTCCCTAGCTAGTTTCCTTGCAAAGCACTGTCTTGATGAAATCAAATTGCTACCCATTGACAGTTGGATCGGTCAATGAAAATCTGTGAAAAACCATGCTGTGTAGATTTGAGTTATACATCACATGCAATGATTGAACATGTACGTGGTTGGCTGTCTCGCAAGCTCTCTGACATCATAAACAATGCTTGGGAGATTTCATCATCTCTTAATTAGTTTACCTGCAGTTCCAGATATTGTATAAAATTATAAATATATTTTTATTCAAGGGCCACTCTGAATTGGAAGTATGCTGATATATGGAGACTAGATAAATTTGCTTTAAAAGAAGATGAAAATTGAGAATAGATAAATCAAGTAAAAAGTACCTAGGCATGCGGTTTACACGAATAATTCCCACCAAAATAAAGTGTCATTAGAGAAGGCTGTACCAGTGAATCCTGATTTTAGTAGAAAATCACATAGCACAAGGTCAGGATTAATGGAATTTGCAAAAATAATGATCATGTCCACTAGTTATATATAACATGAAGCTGTTAATCCTAGAAGCACACTTTACCAGTTTACCTTACCTTGGGAAAGACAAAGGTTATATAATACATAGCTGCATGATCGATGACCCAAACAGCACTACCACCATTCCTTTCCAAATCTTTAATTGATTCATTGATTTAATCTCCTCAGCAGTGCCTCCTATATATAATCTGAAAATAATCAAAAAATGAAACGAGTTAATGAAAACCCCTTGCCTCAGTAGGTAGTTAATGAATGCTAGATTTTATCTATAATCATGCCTTTTTGGATTCAAGAGAGATACTTAATTATCCAAGTAAAGACAACAGATCACTCAAAGAGCCCAAGAAAGCTTCCTCATCTGGTACCAAAGGTCAAAGTTACACTAGCAGTACGAAAATGAAAGCAGGTGCCGCCCACCTCACGTTATAGTTATTTCAGTTCTTTTTTGCAAACATTTTTTTTTAAATTTGAATTGCTATTCATCCAATGAACACTTTTCAAAAAAAAAATATTTTCCCTACTTTTATCCGAGCTTGGTACCGGCTATATCGTTTAGACATAGGCGGAGTTAAAAATTTGAAAATGTGTTACCATCTCTCAAATTTAAATAAAAGAAGTATAAGAGAGAGCTTGGAAACAAGGAGAGATATATACCTGCACGGAATGCAACTCTAGTAGCTACTTGTAGTGCATATATGGCATACAATTGTTTGTCTTTTTCCTCATAATTAATTGCATGAATCTTGTGTGTATTATAATCATGTATTCCTCTCAACTATCACAACGGAAAGAACTACAAAAGTTGAAATTTGAGAGGATAAGAGATGGAAATGAGAATATTATTATGTGATGAAAAACAAATTCCAATTTATTGCAAGACCCTTTTATTAATTTCAGAATTTAAAAAGGAAGTACCTTGTGAATACAGAGTTGTCAAATCATGAATCATCATCCCACTGAACACATATGTTTCTTCAACTTGAGTTGGGGATCCGTTATGAAAGCATAGTGTCCTTACAATTCAGAGCCATCGGCCACCACGGCCTTGAATGTACTTTTCTTTTAGAGAAGCAGGTAACTCAGGAACCTCCTCCAGCAAGTCAGCATTGTAGATACCTTGTTCCTCAAGGGCGGTGAGCGTTGCCAATGTAGCAGGCAATGACTTCAGAGAGCTTGCATTATCGATATCCAATGACCTTAGAGAAGCAGGTAAATCTGGGAGATGCTCCAACAAATTAGTGTTGAGATTTAAAGTTGTATTAGGGGTTATATTGTAAGAGTGCAATTATACAAGAATGTAGGGACCTATATGTAAACGGGTATATATATATATATACCCAACTGTTGGAATAAACTATTAGGTTTTTCACTTTTATTAGCTTCCCCGATTTTTAGCTCTTCAAGCACAGTGAGCCTCGCCAATTGTAGCAGGCAATGACTTCAGAGAGTCTGCAAACAAGATAATCAACTCCCTGAGGGTATTGCTGTTTTGCTGTAACCATTGTTCAAGTAAGGCCTCTGTCGTTGAACAATACCATAAAATCAGTTGGCCTACAAATCTTAGGCTTCTCAATGGTTCGATAAGAAGGAGGGAAGTGTAATCAATGCAAAGACAATTGATCTTTAAGGACACCAATCTGCTCCCTTGGTTAACACCACGTGCTTGTTCCCTAGATGAATGTTCAACGAGCTTGTCACATCCATGGATATTCAAATTACTAAGAGATCTGAATGCATTTTCTGAGGAGGGAATACGAGAAATGTTTGCACAGTACATAATTGAAAGATGAGTGAGAGTGGCAAGGCTTGATGCTGATTCCAGCAGTGGCACATCAAGTTCACCGCAGTTGTGTATTGTAAGGCCTTTCAGTGCCAGGGGCAGAAGGTTGCTCTGGTTATCAACTGCCATCAGCATTGGGCAATGCCTGATAGTTAATTCCATTAGAGACGCAAATTTCCCAAAACCACCTACTAGAAAATGTACAAGATCCATGCAGTTGCTGACTTCTATATTCTCAATTAACAGAAAATCTGTGTTGTCTTGCTGCAAAAACCCACGCAGAGATGTTAATTTTGGGCAGTTTTTTATCTTCACTTCTCTAAGTGACGATTTTAGTGATGATTTTGATGGGCTGTCCCTTGGGTCAGAACCTTGGTAATATTCTGGAAGAGCACTCACTCCTATGTTATCTATGCAAAAGTCAGTCAGAGAAAGTGGTAGCCCAGGACATTTGGTTAGGTTTTCGCAATTTTTTATGCTCAAGTGTTTTAGTGACAATAAATTTCCAAATTCACCTACCGGTGCCAGCTTCTCACAGTCACTAATGGTTAATTCCATAATATCTTGCAAATCTAGGATGCCTTGCTGCAGAAATCCAAAGGATATTAAGTTGGAGCATCTTTCTATGTGCACTACTCTTAGTGATGATCTTAGGGATAATGGTGTGGGAGTGTTATTACCAGAACTTCGGTACAAATTTGGAAGAGAAGTCAAACCCACATTATGAATTCGAAATTCAATTAGAGAAAGGGGCATATTAGGTAACTTTTCTAGGTTTACACAATTACTTATATCAAGAATTTTCAAATATGGCATTTGCCAAGAAAACAATTGGTTTTTCCACACCGGACATGAAACTAAAATGAGGGATGACAGGTTTAAAGGGGGTGATTCCTCCATCCAATTGGGAGATCTTTGGCCATTATAATTCCTAATTATCAATTTAATGAGATTAGGATGGGGTTGGAGGTAATCAATGATTTGCTCGGAGTTATCAGGATTGCTCTCTAAGGTCCATTCTAGAGAGAGAGATATGAGATTATTCTTCTCTAACAGGTTGGCACTCTTAGATTCAGCAGGATCTCCAACATTTTCCATATTTTCAATAAACAGGTGTCGGAGGTTCTTTAGTGTGCTTAGTTCATTTATACGTTGACCACTCCCTTGTCCAACAAAAAAGGTCAACTCTTGGAGAGATGTCAGCTTGTGGACTCCATGAGTGGCTTGCACTATATCCTGGGGAAGACTCATATAACGCAACCTAAGTAGATTGGTCATTCCAGTTGTTTCAATTCTCGAATGGGATGAATTATCACCAGCTAATGGAAACTCTAGTACTTGCAAATGGTAAAGTTTGTAAAGTGGAGCAAGGGTTGAGTAATTAAACGGTTTAGTGTGACCATCAGTTTGAATGGATAGGTAGCGAAGGTGTACCAAACAGCTCATCTCCTTGGGAAATTCAGAGATACGCCCTCCACATATTTTCAACAAACGTAAAGATTTCTTGATTAAATCATTCCGTAGAAAAAAAATAAGAACGAGTATCCTCCATAGAAGTGGTTATAACCAAGGTACATAAATTTTTAAGATGGGACACCTTTTGGATTTCACTTTCATGTACAGAAAGATCTCGTATAGAAACATGTCGTACAGTGCTAGGTATGGTAATAGATTTATCATCGGCCTCTATTCTACAACATTCTCCATAGGAAACATTTTGCGCCAATTCATGCACCAGATCATGCATAATATACCATTCACCTTCACCTTCACCATCGATATACCATGATTTAGAATATTCAAAGAATGATTTTCTCAAAAGGTGATTGAAGTAATCTTCTCCAATATCCTCAGGCCTTTCTTCCTGACATAATTGTTGCCGGATGAATCCAGAAGCAATCCACATTTTGATCAAATCATTTTTATCAAATAAATGATCTTGAGGAAATATGCTACAAAACCTAAAGCATACCTGCAAATCTGCTGGTAAATAATAGTAGCTCAACTTCAAAACCTCCACCACATCCTTTGCTTGCTCTAAGTTAAATATAGAGCCGTGATTCAAAATTCTTCTCCAATATTGGTGATCCATATGCGAGTTTAGCAAGCTTCCGATCACCTTTGCTGCTAATGGACTACCTCGGAACATTTTTATTATTTGATCTCCAAATATTTGCAAATCTATATGATTGTTCGGGTTAAAACCATAAAAAGCATAGCTATAGAAAAGCTTTTGCAACTCTTGCTCCCCTAAGCCTTGTAATGCTAGAGATTCATGCTGCATACTTATCACAGCGGTAAGCAAGTCTGCCACTGATTTCATTCTAGTAGTTAATAAGATTTTACTCCCTTCTTTTACAAACCTCAAAGGAGCAATCAATTGCTCCCAATTGCTCCTTTTCTCATCTTCCCATATATCATCTAGAACGAGAAGAATTTTCTTTAAATGTATCTTTTCTTTCAAGGTCTCCTGAAGTGCATTTAATGGTTTATTACAACAATTATTCTCGTCTAGTTCACTGAGCATCTTTCTCGTTATATCTTCAACACTGAAGTTAGTAGAAACACAAACCCAAATTGTTTTGTCGAAATGGTTCGATCTGCGCATCTCTTGATATGCAAATTGCACAAGGGTGGTCTTTCCCAGTCCACCCACCCCGACAATACCAAAAGAAGAGAGACAAGCATCAGTTGGTCGCTTCAGCCAACCAATTATCTTGTCCTTCTCAACTTCCCGACCAAACACCTCTCTTTCAGCTAAAAAAGAAGTAGTTTTACGGCTTAAAACCTCGCCAGCTACTTTCCGTGATTCAGAAAGATCTTGAATACCTAGCCTCTTGGCAAGTTGGAGGAGATGCTCGGTCTCAACAGCAGCTTGATCCAACATTGTTACAGCTTCCTTCAACCTCTCCAAAGTATTATCATTGATAGTACATGGTTTTCTCTTCTTTGAACTAGAACTGGATCCACATGCCTCATCTCCATTTTTCACCATATCCTCCAGTTTTTTGTACTCCAACTCATCAAGCATGTCTTCGGATGCTTCAACAGCCTGCCTAAATTGGTTGACCCATAAACTGGCACTCAAATTCTTCATCTTCAGAGCTTCAGCAATATCCATGACAGCTGTGATCTTGGGAAGAGTTGTCTGTAGCCTCTTTAGCTCGGCTTCGCCATCAGCTGGCAGCATACGGTCACGCAAGTACGAAGACGCCGTGCTGACAAGGTTCTCAACAACAGAGGACCCTGCCCAATCGGCAATGGTCAAAACAGCAGAACCCGCCCAGCTTGCAATGGTTGAAAGAGCCATCTTGAAGTTCCTTCTTCTTCTCCTCAAAGCTGCTGGTGTTTCTCGATATTTTAAATAATTTTGTGGCTATCTTTTTTGTTTTTTCCTTGCTGGGACTGACAAAGAACAAGTAGCAAATTGTTATATTTTTTGTTTGTTTGCTGTAAATACATACCAAATTGTTGGTTGAGAGAACATATTGAGAAATAAAGAGAGCATATAGACAGTGACAAGTTTGAATCTACAGGCAAGTGGTTGGGCATCAAATACTCAGCATCCAAGAAGAACATAAACACGGCTGAGATTTACAGATTTTATCCAGTGGCATAGATTTCATTGTTCCTGCTATATATTGCTATGGCTTGATTTCAGCTGTATAGATCATGCTATGTATATCATTCATCCTTTGACGCTCAAACCATATGTTCACACTTGAATTCAACAAAGTTAATAAGCTCAATCAACACTAAATAAGCTAAGATATATATTTAAGATTGTACTCTTTTGTACAACACTGAAAGATGAAAATGTAAATCTCTATTATCTGAAAAATAACAGACCAGCACAGTATTTAGGTAACTCAAAAATCTGTTTTTAATCAATACTTATACTGTTACCTCCAACAAAATAAATTAGGCACTATTTACTAAAATGAAAACCCTTTAAATGTAAAGGTGTCATAATAAAATTGTAGTTTGAAATTTTGGTCATAAGAAACAGGAAACAGCTGACACATACATGACAGCAGTACAGCACCTTATCTTCAAATATTGACGACCACCAAAATACCCTTGTAAATTAGATTATAATCAAACGCCCTGTAAACCACAAAAACAGCAGATTATCCAACATAGAACAAAATAACGACTTGTGTGTAAAATGCAGGAAGTCTTAACACACATTTTCCACCTCCTCTCGTTTTCTTTCTGTCCTTTCCTCAACAATTAATACACTTGATTCCGATATTTGTTAACCTGACAGTACAGCCATAACTAAAGTCAATACAGGTTTACTTCATAAAAAACTAATTGACGAAAAACATCACTTCTAAAGCAACCAGTAAGGATCCTCAAAGTTGAAACCATGCATCACTTAAAATAACAGTGTTTTACAAAATCACAAATAAACTCAATTAAATTTGTTCATAGTAGTTGCAACCTTGTATCACTTATAATTAACAGTGTTTTACAAAATCACAAATAATCTCAGTTAAATTTGTCTCATATCCTTATAATTTTCTCGACGACCTTGCATGAATTTTCAAAAGAGCAATCTCGTAGTATCAAACAGTCTGTACCTGGGTTCTCATGCTCCTGTACCAGTAGAGTTGTTTCTTGTACCAGTCTGTACATGGGTTCTATCGCTATTGTACCAGTAGAGTTGGACTTCCTCTCGCTCTGGGTTTGTCCGAAATAAGCGAGGTCGAGGAGATCCTCGACTAAGAAGCCATCCCCGCATGCTCCGCCAAAGGAATTCTCATCCTCTGAGATATCTCATATTTTGCGTGACTTTTTGGAAAATTGCAACCGTTGAAATACGTTCTGCACCAATCTCAAAGCAAAAATAATACTGGCCCCCGCGCTATCCCCGAATAGGCACCGGACACGTTGGTCACGCAAAATATGAGATATCTCAGAGAATATGCACTACCGCCAAAGATGGTGTTCGTTTCCTTAAATCCGGATCCAAAATGGACCCGTCCTGGTTTCCCCCTCTCTCAGTCTCTCTACGGTAACAAAAAAAACAGAATTGTGGCTGCTGGGATTCGAGCCCAGGTCTCCACGGCCACAACGTGGAATTCTAACCACTAAACTACAGCCACTTTGTTGAATTAATATGTAAAGTTATGAATCATATAATATAGTACGGTTAGCTGCTCATTTGAACTCTTCTTTTTATGCCAATATACCGAAGGGTCAAGCTCATCCATTTTCATTAACCCTTAACAGGTGCTCAATTTGGAACATATAATCTCTCGAGAGCATTATTTTACAGAGGATACACTAAATATTGAAATCATTAGATAAGTTAAAAAACAAAACCATCATTTAAAACAAAAAATATACCCAAAGTGAACCTTAAGAGAGCATAGAGACTTTACCAAATGTTAATTGACATACTTGTCGCATGTTAAGCATAATCATTTCATTGCATTAAATAAATTACGAGAAAAATTAAATATTTTAGTACTTAATTCGGTTCTTAAAAATCTAACTTTTTTACTTGCCTCATACCAAATTATATATAAATACAAGACCCATTATTTACATTTTTTTTTTCTCTTAGAGGAAACAAGACAAGTATCTTCAAAGTGAGATGATGCCCATCATAACCGATACTAGACTTATTATTCAAGTTATGTGAATAAATTTATTCACACTAACTAAACACAGATACATTAAATATTTATTTTTAGTTAATTTTGTCATATTTTTTATTCTAAAATTACTCAAATCAATAAAATATTTTAGTTTAGATTCGAATTGTCCAATCAAAATTCTGGTCAATCCAGTTCTAAGTAAAATGGACGAAGCCACTTTAATAATCGTGCCAAAGCAGACGGACTCCTATATTGTTAGATACCGGATTGCGGATTGAGTTTGTTTCCACTGGTATTAATGCACGCTAGGAGAGAGAAGAGGGCAGCAAGAATTCATATCACCGACGGTACCGTAATAGGGAATCTTTTACAATTACTTGATCTGGACCGTTCATTTTAACTTGGCACGAATCTCAAAGCCCAATAATACTGCCCCCTCAATCAGCCCGAATCCCAAACCGGCTGACAGTTAATCTTAACCGTAAATAGCTAATTGTAAAAGGGAATCTTTTACGGTACCGTCGAGGATATGGACTCAAGATTTTACACCGCTGCTCCGCATCGATTGAGAGAATAAATCGCAACCGGTCATTCTTCGAATTAGACGGTCCAGATAAAAGACAGCAGGAACGAAGCCAAACCTAGCCGCAGCCCTCACTAAACCCGAATTCCACTAAACCCCTGCAAACCCTTGCGCCGGCCTAAAGCCCAATAGCCCATATCTCATCGCCTCTTCTTCCCAGACACCCTCAAGTGCCAATCGCAAAAGTCGCAAGTCGCAAGTCGCAAGTCGCAACCCTCGACTGAAGTATCGGCCAATCGCAAGTCGCAATCCTCAACTGAAGTTATCGCCAGGCGCTCTAAAGGGAGAGCACCAAGGGAGAGAGAGAGATGGGGGAGAGAAAAGGAGTGTTTGTGACGGTGGGGACAACGAGCTTTGACAAGCTGGTGGAAGCTGTGGATTCGGCGCCAGTCAAAGAAGCGCTCTTTCGCCGAGGTTTCTCGCATCTCCAAATCCAGATCGGTCGCGGCACCTACCTCCCCTCCAAGGTCTCTCTCTGTCTCTGTTGTGGCAATTCATTTTCTCTCACCAATCTACTGAATTCCATTTTTTACTGAACTCCCTGGCAATTTTAGTTATTTATCTGAAATAATTGTAAAATGTTTCTTTCATTCGTCTGTATTGTAACCACACAGATATAGTGTGGAACTAGCTAAAATTAGAGCCCAGCAGAGCATTATTTCACAACAGTAGATCATTTTGTTCCATTTGTTTCGTATTGTTAAAGCCATTTCTTCTGAATTTTTTAAAGTGAGAAATTTTGAAAATGTTCACTATTTGTTGGATGATAGTGGGACCTTGGTGCAATTACAAAATAATTGTGTGGTCCTGTTATGTAGTTCAAGTTTACTATAGGTTCAGTCAAGTCGGTTTATTAATTGGTCAATTAGAGTTCGGACTTCAGTTCAATTCTGACTGGTTTATTACAGTACTGAATAATTGATTTGGGCTTTTAAATTAATTAGAGTCTGAACCAGTTTCTTGCCTTGACGAAAGTTTCATCAAGAAAATAATTTACAATGGGTCAGCATTAGTTGTTTTTGTCAAGGACAGTTATTCTTTTTCATATTGTTTGGTCTCCCTAACTGTCCAATTTAATCTTTAGTTCAACAAGTAATGATGTCTTTTCACTTATTTGAGAAATAATGAGAAAATTTAATTCAGGTATCGGGACAGGAGGGGTGCCTGGAGGTTGATTATTTCACATTTTCACCTAGCATTGCTGATCATTTGAAAGCCGCTTCTCTTGTTATAAGCCATGCTGGTAAGCTGATACACTTGTTCAAGGTGTTAGATTTGAATTGATTGAATAAAATGACTTAGCCCTTGTATAAATTTGATTTAATATATAGATATTGAAGTGCTGTTGGTTGTTGGTGACAGGATCTGGGAGCATATTTGAGACGTTGCGATTGAATAAACCCCTAGTTGTTGTTGTGAACGAAGATTTGATGGACAACCATCAAGCTGAGCTGGCAGAGGAGCTGGCAAATAGAAAGCATCTCTTCTTTGCCCATGGGCCCCACCTTCTAGCCCAAACCATAGAGTCGATGGATCTGGAGTCACTCGTCCCATACACACCTGGAAATCCCAATGATATCGCCGCCCAAATCGATGCTTCCCTTGGGTTAAACTCCACAGCGGAAGGCTCTGTCAAAAAGGGAGGTGAAGGAGAAGGCGAAGGAGAAAGCGAAGGAGGTAGCGTAAGCAAAAGCAAAGCAAAGAAGGACGCGAAAAAGGCTGAGAAAGCGGAGAAGGCGGCACAGCGGCAGCAACAGGCAAGAGCAACCGCTGCTGTAGCAGGAGGGTCTGAATCTAGCGAGGCTGATCCTCTGTCATCAAATTACGGCGACGTACCTGTAGAAGACATCCAGTCTAAATTCATCAGTGGGCGTACCTGGACAGGTGAACGAAATTAAAATAGTCAAACCAAAATTTTATTCGGTTTTCAAAAATCTAACTGCCATACCTTCTTTTATTTCATTGCTCGTATGATTTTTCATCTTCTTCTTCTTCTTCAATTCCTGTTATAATATATTCAAAATTAAAATGATAAAGGTGTGGGGGAGCTGTGTGCTGAGATGAAGAACAAGAGCGTGCTGATCAGAGGAGCAGCACAGGTTATACGGCCAGTGAGCAAGAAAATGGCGTTTCTGGTAATACGGCAGAGCATGAGCACGGTACAGTGTGTGCTAGTCGTCAGTAAGGATCTCGTCAGTCCCCAAATGGTGCGCTTTGCCACCTCACTCAGCAAGGAGTCTATTGTCGATGTCGAGGGTGTCATCTCTGTCCCCAATGAGCCCATCAAAGGCACCACCCAACAGGTACTCTCTCTCTCTCTCTCTCTCTCTTTAAAACCTTGACAGCCGCTGTCAAGTTTTTGTGGTGATACTCTCTCTCAATCTCTCTTTAAAACCTTGACAGAGGCTACCTTGTTCTTTTTTAATTATTAATTATATCTAATTTTTTAAATTTGTCAAATTATTAATCAATTTTTTTTTCTAAATTTGTCAAACTTTTAATCATTTTTTTTAAATCTTATAACTTGTTTTTATTTAATTATTAAATCTATCTAATTTTGAAAATTTGTCAAACTTTTAATCAAATCTCTCTGTTTTTTTTTGTGAAAAGCTTGGCAGTGGCTGCGAAGATTAATATTAAATCAGAATTAGTCTTACAAAACATCAAATAAAAACATCACATCTACCTACTGTCACTAGCACCTCACATCCTAAAAACCACTACCTGGCACATAAGATCAAAACATCCTTGTGCTTAATCATAGCACCCCCACATCTACCGATATGCAAATACAAACAACCTGAGGTACAAATGAACAAATACAACAGAAGTAGTAAACGGGGAAAAAAAAATTAGAAACTATTTGCAGCAAACCCTAAACCCTAAACCCATTTTAACCAAAGATTTGTGTCTTCAACAATACTCTCCATCAGCTCCTTTGGTTGCATCCTTCTTAACCAAATCTCTCTCTCTCTGCGCATCATATAGAGCCTCACTTTCTCCTCTAATATCCTGATCTGCTTATATCAAAATTATAGGTTGAGATCCAGGTGAGGAAGCTATATTGCATCAACAGAGCAATACCGAACCTCCCCATAAACATAGAAGACGCATCACGAAGCGAGACCGACTTCAAAAAGGCCGAGGAGAAAGGGGAGCAACTGGTACGTGTGGGCCAGGACACCCGACTCAACTACCGGGTTCTCGATTTACGCACCCCGGCTAACCAGGCAACCTTTCGCATCCAATGCCAGGTCGAGAATGTGTTCAGGCTGTTTTTACTGTCAGAGAATTTTGTTGGGATTCACAGCCCCAAGCTTACTCCTGGTTCTAGTGAAGGCGGTGCGGCAGTGTTTAAACTTGACTACAAAGGGCAACCAGCTTGCTTGGCGCAATCGCCTCAGCTTTACAAACAGATGGCACTTTGTGGTGGATTTGACCGTGTTTTTGAAGTGGGGTCCGTGTTCAGAGCAGAGGATTCGTACACTCACCGGCATCTGTGCGAGTTTGTAGGTCTTGATGTTGAGATGGAGATTAAAGAACACTATTTTGAGGTACTAACAGTGATCACTACAATTTTTATTTCTTTCGTTTATTATAATTTATTGATTTAATTGATGCAATTCAGGTTTGTGACATAGTGGATAGATTGTTTGTGGCAATGTTATTTTTGTTGTTCCTTTAAATTCAAAACCAAAACTAAACTCTCAGATTATTTCACTGATTTTGTTAACCAAGCAATAGTATTCGTTAGGTGTTCAAATTTTAAACTCCTGACAATGATGTGAAACTTTTCTTTTATAATAGTAGTAACAATTTCCCCATGTTCTAAAATGCTCATTGTATGTTACTACTTACTACTGATGTAGGTATCCAATTTTTTTTTTTTTTTTAAATGCTCATTGTATCTTTCTTTGATTTGAATTTATTAATTTAATTGATGCAATGCAGGTTTGTGACATAGTGGATAGATTGTTTGTGGCGATGTTTGACCACTTAAACAAAAACTGCAGTAAAGAGCTTGAGACAATCAATCGTCAGTACCCGTTTCAACCTCTTAAGGTAAATGTCTAGCATCTCTTTGTTTCGGAGTTTGCTTTTAGTGGTAAAGAATAAGCATTGCATGTAATATTTTCTCTTAGGGATGCCTTTTCTTATGGTTTTTAAACTTATTTTGCTTGCAGTACTTGCCTAAGACGCTTCGGCTAACTTATGAGGAGGGTATTCAAATGCTCAAGGTGCATTACATTTTTCATTTATACTTGATATCTGCTCCATTAGATGGATTAATTGTTACTAGCTCGGTTTTTTATGACTAAATGATGCTTTGTTATTTACTGTCTCTCTGTGTGGTTTTAAACATAAAATAGATAAGTGTTTTCTTTCTTTATTTGCTGTATCCATGGGATTTTTATCTGATTGCAGAAGACATCCCATGGATTAAATAATAGCAAAAGCTTTATTAGTTAGATGTGTGACAACTATGGAGATATGTAACCTGTTTAAGAAAAATATTTAGTCTTCTAATTGGTTGATTTTGAGAGCAAATGATTCATTTTCTTACTCGTGATGCACACACAACCATATGCCTAAATGCCACTGAGTATGCATCTCAGGTAGTGAAATGAACAATTCATCCTCGAAAACAGATCAATTAGAAGACAACTATTTTTCTTATACAAACTATATAGTTTTATTTTTTAATAAAGGATAAAATGGGTACTTTATAATTTTAAAATGAGTTTTAATAGAAAAGTCAATAAAATGATTAAATTTGTGATTTTTTAAAATTTAGAAGGGTAAATATGATATTATGAATTTTAGAGGGGGGAATACGTGATTTCAAGGTTTTTGAGGGGTATACATGAAGTTCCCCCCAGTTATAGTTAATGATACGTTGGTACATAAGCAGGAAGCAGGGACAGAATTGGAACCAATGGCAGACCTTAACACCGAGTCTGAGAAGAAATTGGGGAAGCTTGTTAGCGAGAAGTTAGTTCTCTTTTTCTCCTCTACTTAATGTAACAAATTAATCGATTATATCATAGCAAGCATTTGACATTGCTAGCTATAAACAGATACAATACAGACTTCTATATACTGACGCGGTATCCACTGGGAGTGCGGCCCTTCTACACCATGCCCTGTTATGATAACCCTGCTTATAGTAACTCTTTCGATGTCTTTGTTCGAGGTAACCCTCATTCCTTCTCCATTCATTTTATCATCTTTAACAGGTCTTGAGTTTTTATTTTTTATTTTTTGTGGTTTAATAATCTTTTAAACTGCTAATGATAGGTGAGGAGATCATATCTGGAGCGCAAAGGGTACACCTGCCAGAGTTACTGACAAAGCGTGCAGAGGAATGTGGTATTGATGTCAAGACTATTTCTACCTATATTGACTCTTTCAGGTACCGCAGTATCTTACAATCTCCAGATTTCCCCTATATATTCAATGGTGTATTTTTGGAGCTTATTTGTATTCTGGTTATACTTGTGTAGGTACGGTGCACCGCCACATGGCGGGTTTGGAGTGGGGTTGGAGAGAGTTGTCATGCTGTTTTGCGGCCTCAACAACATCCGCAAAACTTCTCTCTTCCCTCGTGACCCCCAGAGGCTTGTCCCGTAATAATTTTGAGTGTTTTATTTGATATTGACATTATTCTCCTCCTTTTTGTTTCTGTTTTCCGCTCTAATAAGTACAGCTGTCATTTTTGTTGCTTTGTTATTTTTGTTTTCTCGAGAATTAGGGGTTTTTGATGTACGTGTAAAGTTATATATCTAACCTTATCTGATTCTGTTATTTTATGGATTTTTAATTAATCAGCATCTGTTCACACTTGCTGTCATATCAGTACCAGCATTTCACTTCAGTGATACAGAAACAAATGCAGTATATAAGATTTGTTAATCTGATTAGACATGGTAACTAATTTCTGGTTGAAAGAATGGAAAGAAGAGGAAAAAAGAAGAAAATATTATTCAATATAGGCAATGTAATAGCTTTTGGCAAAATCTATTGTCAAGTGTTTAGAGTTTAGGGATGCTGTTCAACTGTGGAATGTGATAATATGTATATTTTACTTGGCTCTTGTTTGCAAAGGGGGACAAGAAGACATGATACTGAGGGGAGAGGAGGGGTTCGAGTGGGAATCAGACTGTTCAATACCTGGTCTAAGCTGTTCGATCTGCATTGAGATATGTGCAAAATAGTTTTGATTCATTGTGGGTTGAGATTAGTGACATGGATTGAACGGATTTCGGTCCAATGCCCACTGGTAAACTGTTGTTCCCTATCTTGAGCCATCTGTCACCACAACTTTGGTGACACGAGGGAGCATGACAACTGCCTCAACTCATACCTCTCCTTCTTTGTCAAGCATACGCAGCATCCCTGTAAAATCAAAACCAAACTCTCAGATTATTTGACTGATTCTGATAACTTTGCAGTACTATATATGTTAGGTGTTCAAAATTTCTTCTGACAATGATGTGAAACTTTTTTTTGTAGTAGTAACATTTTCCCCATGTGCTAAAATGCTCATAGTATGTTACTGCAAAATTTTATTAATAGAAAAAAGAAAAAATATATCGATAAAGGGGTATATTCCTATGAAATCTCGTTTCATAGGAAGGACGAGAATGTCTATCGTATCCACTATAGTGTATGACATTGTAGGAATGTATCCCTTTTTCGATATTTGTTTTCTTTAAAAAAATTGGATGTTACTGCTGAATAGTGCTGATGTAGGTATTCAAATTTTTGGGCATTGATGTGTTTTCAGGTCTTGTTTGGTTAAATCTACTGTCACTTGCCACTTGCTATCCATAATCTTTTAACATCCTCAATTAATCTAACTATTATTATCTAGATGCTATGATATAAAAGATTCCTTTTCTAATTTATATCATTTCAAGTTTTCATGTTATGTCGTAAAAATAACTTTTTTATTCGGTACTTGAACATAATGGGTCGGTAGGATAGCCATCATGACTGTCGTAGTCGCTATTTGGGTCTGTAAGATGGCCAGTTCGAGGGCAAGTCATGCCGTTGAACTAATTGAACTTGAACTCAGCTCAGACTCTGGTCCGGTACCGTTCTGGTGCCAAAAGACATTCTGATACCGCTCTGGGCCAGTAAGAGCGCGAGCCCTTCATGTAGATTTATTTAGATATATATCTTCCAAATTAAACAAAGTTATATTAAATATATTATTATAAAAAAAAAATTGTTCTCTCCATTAAATAATTTTCGAGTTAAATCCTCCAACCCAGCCCATTTGTTATTTTTATACTATCACTATTAAAAAATATATTATCTTTTTCAGAAGCGGAAAATTATTTTCTAATATTCTGTGTTTCTTCATTAGACATAAATACAAAATTGTAGAATTTGGATTAATAAGTGTTAACAGTTTGCCGTTTTCTTTATAGAGCCCAACTTTCTAAAACATTTAGTTATTAATTAGGACATTTATCTATACCTTAAATTATTAAGGTGTCAGGCCCACTCCAGATTTAATTTTACCCGCTTGAGATAACTATTGAGATAAGATCCATAAGATAGGAATATCATTAATATATAGTGAACTTAATTAGCTTTGTGATATCTATAAGAATGTAGTTTCTAGTTGTCATCAAACTTTGTTTTAACAAATACAACAGGTTTGGGAAATTGGGTCCGGATCCCTTAAGGTAACTCAAATGTTGAGTTTGGAATACGAACTGTCATATGATCATATCAGATTGTGGGCCAATTTGGAAATTCACGGTACCCTTTAAAGAGACGGATGGTCCTGATTCAAACTCAAATTTTGAGTTATTTTAGGGGATCTGAACTCTGAAAACTTTGCACTCATGATGTCACAAATTGGAAGGGCCTTTGTTCTACGTTTCAGTTTTTGGAAGATCAATATAGACCCACATTCGCTTTGTTTTAGTTTTGATTCATTTTTTTCCATCCCTGTTTGCTATTTAATATGGTTAAAATATGTATTTTAATTCTTCCAGGAAACAAGAAGATGTGCTGATATCAAAATAGAGAACCCAAGTTCTCGGGTAAGTTCTCAATCTGCAAACTCCATTATCACTTAATTGAAAATGGGGATCAATTGACCCCATTCTTTCTCCAAAATTTAATGATCATATATTATTATATATTCATTTAATTTTAAGCAAAAACACTATTAAGTACTTTAAAATTGATCTCCACAGTTGATGACATCTTTTAGCTTGATTTGGGCTTGGAGATCAACTTACAATAAAGTTTCTATAGTAATATAATAGGGTTTAGAGACAATATTTAAGGAAAGTGTAATTCTATATTTGCCAAATTTTGTTGAAGTCTTCTTACAAATGTTTCCATAATTACGAAAACTGAAATAAGTTTATATAGAGAATAAATAAAGAAATTGCTAAATTTCTATATTTATTGCTAAATCACATCTATCGACTGACATCTTTTATTGCTAAATTTTATCTGAAGTCTTTTATAAATATATATTCAGAATAAATATAGAAATTGCAGAACTTATGTATATATTCCAGGACATAAGAACAACTAAAATTTTTGTATTTTTTGAAGTTCTTAGTTGGATTCAGTTTTTGTACCAGACAGGTATTCTGGTATTTTCTGGTATAATTGCCAATTTAGTAAAGAATATATTTACAAAAACTTAATTCTTTTAAAAGCTAAAATCAGAGACCAATATTCTTCCCTGCATCTGAAAGAAACCGAGAAATTGCTCCATGAAGAAACAGAAAGGAGGAAAGTAACAGAGGAACAATTCACATGCCATAGAACTGAGCTAAATGATATTTGAAAATTAAATCAGGAAATGGTAAATGAAATTGAAGGATTAAAACTGCAAAACACCAGGCTACCTTCGCTCCTTCTAGCAATCATTTGGATGCCAACTTTAAAGAGTTTACCTATGCAGAGAGCAAGGCAGCAACCGATGATTTTAATGATTCATATATGATTGGAGAGGGCGGGTACGGTATAGTGTACAAGGCATTCCTGCAGCATACGACAGTTGCTGTCAAGATTCCAAAATGTGAGGAATCCCATGAGGATAGTGAGTACAATCAAGAGGTAATTTATATTACAGATTTAGTTAATCTCATTAGTTACCTCACTAATTTGGAGAATTTATAATGGTAGAGACTAATTTGTTACGGATGCTAGTTATTGTAATGTTGTCTTGTCCAGAACATTGCTCTACAAATAATAGAAAATAAATGAAAAGGAAACCATCAATTGACCCAAAAAACTAATGGCAAAAGGTACAACAAAAATAATTCAAATCTGTCTTATTTGTTACACACACACGCACGCGCGCGCACACACGTTCTTCCAAATGATTACCCCATACATTTAAAGGGAACAGCTCCATATATGGATCCAGAATATTTTAGTTTCGGTGAAATGACTACTCCATTTTTAAATACGGCCACCAACCGCATATGCATATGCGGTGACTTTTCGTATACAAAATCTCATGCAGTTAAGTTAATTTATGCAGTTTTGAATATGAGGCCGCATATGCGGCCCATGCGGATTTGATATGCAGCAGCATGATCCGCATATGCGGTCATGCGAATTTGAAAAAAAATCCATAGATTATTTTGCATTGAAGGAGATTAGAACCCATGATATTTACTATGATGTGTACTCTTTTGATGTTGTATTGCTGGAACTAATTACTGGGAGAGACGTGATGGGATCAAGAGGGTGAAGGATGCACTAAAATTGAGGAAAATTTTTGTTGATGCTTTCGCTGCGGATTGGCCAATTGAGGAAGCTAAGAGAATGGTGCTATTGGGTCTTAAGTGCAGTGATCCTTTGAGGAAGAACCGGCCAGACCTTGTGAAGGAAGTGTGGGTTGATATTGAGTCGATGCGGTACGCTTCTCTTCATTTTTAGATAGGCATTTTTCATATTTTTCTTTGCTAGAGATATATTTATTCGTCTAGTTGTCTTTCATTTTATATTGGTTGTCGATCATGTTCTACTGGTTGACTTTCACTGATCTACTGGTTGTCTGTCATCTACTACTGTTGTATTTCATCTTCTTCTTGTCTTTCATCTTGTACTTGTGGTCTTTCATGTTCTACTGGTTGTCTATCTTCTTCTAGTTGTCTTTCATCTTGTATTGTCATGTTCTACTGGTTGTCTTTCATTTTCTTCTAATTGTCTTTCGTCTACTACTAGTTTCCGCACAACTTGTCCCAAGCCTGAAAAAAAGAGGATGGTCGTGATAAGCGTGGCGAGCCAGCGGTAAAAAAAATAATCTTTTTATGGAGAACCCAAAAGACTCTGATTGGGTATCATTTCTAGCCTACTACTAGTTATTTTTCATCTTCTACTAGTTATTTTTCATCTTCTTCTAGTTGTTTTTCATCTTGTCATGTTGTCTTTCACGTTCTACTAGTTGTCATTCATCTACTGCTGGTTGTATTTCATCTTCTTCTAGTTGTCTTTCATCTTGGATTGATTGTCTTTCGTGTTCTACTGGTTGTCTTTCATTTTCTTCTAGTTGTCTTTCGTCTACTACTAGTTTCCGCACAACCTATCCCAAGCCAGAAAAAAGAGGAGGGTCGTGATAAGAGTGGCGAGCAAGCAGTAAAAAAATAATCTTTTTATGGAGAACCCAAAAGACTCCGATTGGGTATCATATATAGCCTACTACTAGTTGTTTTTTATCTTTTTCTAGTTGTCTTTCATCTTGTCAGGTTGTCTTTCACGTTTTACTAGTTGTCTTTCAAGTTCTACTGGTTGTCATTAATCTACTATTGTTGTATTTCATCTTCTTCTTCTTGTCTTTCATCTTGTACTGGTGGTCTTTCATGTTCTACTAGTTGTCTTTCATCTTGTATTGTCATGTTCTACTGGTTGTCTTTCATTTTCTTCTAATTGTCTTCCGTCTACTACTAGTTTCCGCACAACCTTCCCAAGCCAGAAAAAAAAGAGGAGGATCATCATAAGCGTGGCGAGCCAGCGGTAAAAAAATAATCCTTTTATGGAGAACCCAAAAGACTCTGATTGGGTATCATTTCTAGCCTACTACTAGTTATTTTTCATCTTCTACTAGTTGTTTTTCATCTTTTTCAAGTTGTCTCTCATCTTGTCAGGTTGTCTTTCACGTTCTACTAGTTGTCATTCATCTACTGTTGGTTGTATTTTCATCTTCTTTTAGTTGTCTTTCATCTTGTATTGGTTGTCTTTCATGTTCTACTGGTGGTCTTTCATTTTCTTCTAGTTGTAGTTTTCTTTCTTTTGTTGTATTTCATCTTCTTATAGTTATCTTTAATCTTGTACTTGTTGTCTTTCATCTTCTTCTAGTTGTCATTCATATTCTACTAGTTGTTTTCCATCTTGTATTGGTTGTCATTTATCTTCATGTTCTACTGAATGTCTTTCATCTAAGAGCATCTCCATCGGCTTTCAAATCAAATTGCAAAGTCTGATGTGGCAATCACAAAATCTGAGTTGGCAATTTCATTTTTGTTTTCAGCGCTGCGGAGACCTTTTATAATTTGAAAGCTTTCATAATATGAAAGCTTTCAAAAGCGCTTTCATTTCGCTGAGTTCCGTCACTCTCTCTCTCTTTCCTGAAACATGAGAGCCCTTTTAAATTACTCCTCTTCACTGTTTACATTTCTAGAGAAAGCGAATTACAAAAGTTCCATTGAAAGAGAATTTCATAAATATAAACGATCTACGGGCTGATGCGAATTACAAAAATATGGGAAGTAATTTTATTTTCCATTTCAAACGGAGATTCATCTTGTATGATTTTTTTTTCGTCGTAATTCCCATTTTCGCCATTAATGGTTGTCTCGTTGCATTTTTAAAAAATTAAGCTTTAAAACTACAAGAAACAACAAATATCAGATGGCACGTGGGATCATGAATTCTTTTTTTTAGAAAAAGGTATCATGAATCGAGAGAGAGAGAGAGAGAGAGAGAGAATGGTGTCATTTCCATGTCTCAGTTTTGAAGTTACTGTTTTCATCGGTATGAGTGAATTGGAGATGGAGAAAGAAAATGGAAGGTCCGATCGTAATTTAAGATTCGTATTATATAGACTTTTGCAATTAGTATTATTTCGGCGATGCAACTAATTTGCAATTAATTGATAATTTTAAATTAACAGCTATTTTGAAATTGCAAATCACTTTCAGCGTTGGAGATGCTCTAATACTTGTTGTATTTCATCTTCTTCAAGTTATATTTCATCTTCTTCTAGTTGTGTTTAATCTTCTACTAGTTATTTTTCATCTTCTACTAGTTATTTTTTAGCTTCTTCTAATTGTTTTTCATCTTATACTGGTTGGTTTTCATGTTCTACTGGTTGGTTTTCATGTTCTACTGGTTGTCTTTCATGTTATACTAGTTGTGTCTAATCTAATACTGATTGTATTCATCTTCTACTAATTGTTTTTTCATCTTCTTCTAGTTGTCTTTCAAGTTCTACTGGTTGTCTTTCACGTTCTACTGTTGTCTTTCACGTTCAATTGGCTGTATTCCATCTTATTCTAGATATTTTTTATACTTGTTGTCCTTCATGTTATACTGGTTGTTTTTTATGTCCTATTAATTGTCTTTCAACTATATGTTATATTTCATCTTCTTCAAGTTGTATTTTAACTTCTTTTAATTGTCTTTCATCTTCTACAAGTTGATTTTCATCTTCTTCTAGTTGTCCTTCATCTTGTACTAGTCTTTCATGTTCTACTGGTTGTCTTTCATCTAATACTTGTTGTATTTCATCTTCTTTAAGTTGTAGTTCATCTTCTTCTGGTTGTCTTTCATCTTGTGATGGTTATCTTTCATCTTCTTTTACTTGTCTTCCATCTTGTAATGGTTGTCTTTCATATTCTACTGGTTGTATTTTATTTTTATTCAAGTTGTCTTTCATCTACTACTAGTTATTTTTCTCTTCTACTAGTTGTTTTTCATCTTCATATAGTTGTCTTTCATCTTGTATTGGTTGTCATTCATATTATACTGGTTGTCTTCAAGTTATACTAGTTGTCTTTCATCTACTACTGATTGTATTTCATATTCTTCTAGTTGTATTTATTCTTCTATTAGTTGTCTTTCATTTTCTTTTATTTGTATTTTTTTTTCTTTCTCTAGTTGTATTTCATCTTCTTCTAGTTGTCCTTCATCTTTTTCTAGTTGTCATTCATATTCTACTAGTTGTTGTTTCAAGTAGTTCTTTTTCATGTTGTACTTTGTTGTCTTTCATTTTCTAGTAGTTGTTTTCTAGTTGTTTTTCATATTGTATTGGTTGTCTTTCATGTCCTATTGATTGTCTTTCAGCTACTACTGCTTGTATTTCTTCTTCATAGAGTTGTATTTCATCTGGTTCTAACTGTGTTTCATTTTCTTCTAGTTGTATCATCTTCTACTAGTTGTTTTGCATCTTCTCAAGTTGTCTTTCATGATGTACTGGTTGTCCTCCAAGTTCTACTGGTTGTCTTTCACGTTTTACTTGTTGTCATTCATCTACTACTGGTGGTTGTATTTCACCTTCTACTAGTTGTTTTTTCATGTTCTTCTAGTTGTCTTTCATCTTGTACTGGTTGTCTTTCAAGTTCTACTTGTTGTCTTTCACGTTCTACTGGTTGTCTTCCATCTACTTAAGGTTGTATTTAATTTTCTTCTAGTTGTATTTCATATTCTACTAGTTGTTTTTTTATCTTCTGCTAGTTTTCATCTTGAAATGGTAGTCTTTCATCTTCTAATAGTGGTTTTTCATCTTCTTCTAGTTGTTTTTCATCTTGTACTAGTCGTCTTTCATGTTCTACTAGTTGTCTTTCATGTCGTACTAATTGTCATTCATCTACTACTGGTTGTATTTCATCTTCTTCAAGTTGTATTTCATCTTCTTCTAGTTGTATTTCATCTTTCATCTTGTACTGTTGTCTTTCATGTTCAACAAGTTGTTTTCATGTTCTATTGGTTGTCTTTTATCTATTACTGATTATATTTCGTCATGTACTTGTACTTTTGCATCTTTTTCTAGTTGTCTTTCATCTTGTACTGGTTGTCGTTCATGTTCTACTGGTTATTTTCACGTTCTACGTGTTGTCTGTTATCTACTACTGGTTGTATTTAATGTTCTACTGGTTGTCTTTCATTTTCTTCTAGTTGTCATTCATCTACTACTAGTTTCTGCAGAGCCTATCCCAAGGTAGGAAAAAGGTGCAAGGTCATGATAGGCTTGGCAAGCCAACGGTAAAAAAATAGCCCTTTAATGAGATGAAGCCCAAAAGACTTCGATTAGGTTTCATTTCTAGCATACCCTAACTTGTTTTAGACTAAAGGCTTGATTATTGTTGTTGTTGTTGTTGTTGTTGTTGTTGTTGTTGTTGTTCTCTTATAGTGGTTGTCTTTCACGTTCTAATGTTTGTCTTTCACGTTCTATTGGTTGTCTTTCATCTACTACTGGTTGTATAAAATCTTCTTCTCGTTGTCTTTCATGTTCTACTGATTGTCTTTTATTTTCTTCAAGTTGTATTTTTTCTTCATCTAGTGATATTTCATCTTATTTCAGTAGTCTTTCATCTAGTATTAGTTGAATTTCATCTTCTTCAAGTTGTCATTCGTATTATACTAGTTGTTTTTCATCTTCTATTAGTTATTTTTCATCTTATACTGGTTGTCTTTGATCTTCTAGTTTTTGTTTTTCATCTTCTAGTTGTTGTTTTTCATCTTCTACTAGTTTTGTATCTTTTTCTAATTGTCTTTTATCTTGTACTGGTTGTCTTTCACATTATGCTGGTTGTCATTCACGTTATGCTGGTTGTTTATCCTCTACTACTTGTTGTATTTCATCTTCTTTAAGTTATTTTTCATATTTTACTGGTTGTCTTTCATATTTTATTGGTTGTCTTCAATGTCCTACTTATTGTCTTTCATCTACTATTGTTATATTTCATCTTTTTGAAGTTATATTTCATCTTCTTCTAGTTGTGTATAATCTTCAACTAGTTGTTTTTCATCTTCTTCTAGTTGTATTTCGTCTTGTACTAGTTGTCTTTCATGTTCTACTGGTTGTATATCACGTTCTACTTGTGGTATTTCATCTACTATTGGATGTATTTCATCTTCTACTAATTGTTTTGCATCTTCTTCTAATTGTCTTTCATCTTGTACTGGTTGTCGTTCACGTTCTACTGGTTGTATTCATCTACTATTGCTTGTATTTCATCTTCTTCTAGTTGTCTTTCATCTTGTACTGATTGTCTTTCATGTTCTACTGGTTGTCTTTCATGTTCTACTTATGTCACTCATTTACTACTAGTTGTCTTTCTTAACTAGTTGTATTTCATCTTCTTCAAGTTGTATTTCATCTTCTTCTAGTTGACTTTCATGTTCTGCTAATTGTTTTTCGACTTCTTCTAGTTGTCTTTCATCTTGTACAAGTTGTCTTTCATTTTCTACTGGTTGTCTTTCACGTTCTCATGGTTGTCTTTCATCTACTATTGAATGTATTTCATTTTCTACTAGTTGTTTTGCATCTTTTAAGTCTTCACCTTGTACTAGTTGTCTTTCATGTTCTACTGGTTGTCTGCAACATTCTACTGGTTGTTTTTCATCTACTGTTGGATGTATTTCATCTTTTACTAATTGTTTTGCATCATCTTCTAATTGTCTTTCATCTTGTACTGGTTGTCCTTAACGTTCTACTGGTTGTCTTTCATCTACTACTAGTTGTATTTTATCTTCTTCAAGTTGTATTTCATCTTCATCTTGTTGTCTTTCATCCCTAGTAGTTGTTTTTCATCTTCTTCTAGTTCTCTATCATCTTGTACTAGTTGTCTTTCATATCTACTAGTTGTTGTCTTTCACGTTCTATTGGTTGTCACTCATCTACTATTGGATGTTTTCATCTTCTACTAGATGTATTGCATCTTCTTCTAGTTCTCATTCATCTTGTACTGGTTGTCTTTCATGTTCTATTGGTTGTCTTCCACGTTTTGCTGGTTGTATTTCATCTACTACTAGTTGTATTTTGACTACTACTAGTTGTTTTTTATGTAGTACTGGTTGTCTTTCATCTACTACTGGTTGTATTTTATCTTCTTTAGGTTGTATTTCATCTTCATCTAGTTGTCTTTCATCCTCTACCAGTTGTTTTTCATCTTCTTCTAGTTGTCTTTCATCTTGTACTAGTTGTCTTTCATATCTACAAGTTGTTGTCCTTCACGTTCTATTGGTTGTCTTTCATCTACTATTGGATGTATTTCATCTTCTACTAGTTGTATTGCATCTTCTTCTAGTTCTTTTTCATCTTGTACTGGTTGTCTTTCATGTTCTACTGGTTGTCTTTCACGTTTTACTCGTTGTCTTTCATCTACTACTGGTTGTCTTTCACGTTCTGCTCGTTATATTTCATCATCTTGAAGTTGTATTTTGTCTACAACTAGTTTTTTTATGTAGTACTGGTTGTCTTTCATAGTCTATTGGTTGTCTTTCATGTTGTACTTATTGTATTTTATCTTCTACAAGTTGTATTCATCTTCTTCTAGTAGTTTTTGATCTTGTACTAGTTGTCTTTCACGTTCTACTGGTTGTCTTTCATCTACTACTGTTGTATTTTATCTTCTACAGGTTGTATCCATCTTCTTCTAGTAGTCTTTAATCTTGTACTAGTTGTCTTTCACGTTCTACTGGTTGTCTTTCATCAACTATTGGATGTATCTCATCTTCTTCTAGTTGTCCTAAATCTTGTACTGGTTGTCTTTCACTATTGGTTTGTCTTTCATGTCCCACTGATTGACTTTCATCTACTACTGGTTGTATTTCATGTTTTTCGAGTTGTATTTAATCTTCTTCTAGTTTTGTTTCATCTTGTACTTTGTCTTTCATCTTATTCTAGTCGTCTTCCACTATTGGATGTATTTCATCTTCTACTAGTTGTTTTGCATCTTTTTCTAATTATTTTTTATCTTGTCCTGGTTGTCTTTCACATTCTACTAGTTGTCTTTCATCTACTCTTGGATGTATTTCATCTTCTTCAAGTTGTATTTCACCATCTTCTAGTTGTTTTTCACCTTGTACTGGTTGACATTCATCTACTACTGATTGTATTTCATCTTCTTCAAGTTGTATTTCATATTCTTCTAGTTGTCTTTCGTCTTCTACAAGTTATATTTCATCTTCTTCTAGTTGTTTTTCATCTTGTACTTGTGTTTCATTTTCTACTGGTTGTCTTTCACGTTCTCATGGTTGTCTTTCATCTACTATTTGATGTATTTCATCTTCTACTAGTTGTTTTGCATTTTCTTCTAATTGTCTTTCATTTTGTACTTTCATGTTCTACTGGTTGTCTTCAACATTTTACTGGTTGTTTTTCATCTACTGTTGGATATATTTTATCTTTCATCTTGTACTGATTGTCCTTAACGTTCTACTGGTTTTCTTTAATCTACTACTGGTTGTATTTTATCTACTAGTAGTTGTGTTTCATCCTCTAGTAGTTGTGTTTCATCTTCTTCTAGTTGTCTTTCATATCTACTAGTTGTTGTCTTTCACGTTCTATTGGTTGTCTTTAATCTACTATTGGATGTATTTCATCTTCTACTAGTTGTATTGCATCTATTTCTAGTTCTTTCATCTTGTACTGGTTGTCTTTCATTTTCTACTGGTTGTCTTTCACGTTCTGCTGATGTCTTTCATCTACTACTAGTTGTGTTTCATCAACTACTAGTTGTTTTTTATATAGTACTGGTTGTCTTTCATCTACTACTAGTTGTATTTCATCTTCATCTAATTGTCTTTAATCCCTCTAGTAGTCATTTTTCATCTTCTGCTATTTTGTCTTTCATCTTTTACTAGTTGTTTTTCATGTTCTACTGGCTGTCTTTCACGTTGTACTGGTTGTATTTCATCTAGTATTGGATGTATCTCATCTTATTCTAGGTGTCTTTCATCTTGTACAGATTGTCTTCAATGTCCTACTTATTTTTTTTCATCTACTACTTGTTATATTTCATCTTCTTCAAGTTGTATTTCATCATCTTCTAGTTGTTTTTCATATTTTACTGGTTGATATTCATCTACTACTAATTGAATTTCATCCTCTTCAAGTTGTATTCATCTTCTTCAAGTTGTCTTTCATGTCATACTAGTTGTTTTTAATCTTCTTCTAGTAGTTTTTCATCTTGTACTAGACATTTCATGTTTTGCTACTGGTTGTCTTTCATGTTCTACTGGTTGTCTTTCATCTACCAATGTTTTATCTCATCTTCTTGTAGTTGTCTTTCATCTTGTGCTGGTTGTCTTTCATATTTTATTGGTTGTCTTTCACGTTATACTGGTTGTCTTTCATCTTCCTCTGGTTGTTTTACATTTAGTACTGGTTGTCTTTCATGTTCAATTGGTTGTCTTTCATGTCCCACTGATTAACTTTCATCCACTACTGGTTGTATTTTATCTTCTTCAAGTTGTATTATATCTTCTTCTAGTTCTTTGTCATCTTCTACAAGTTGTTTTTTATCATCTTCAAGTTGTCTTTTCTTGTACTAGTTTGTCTTTCATGTTCTACTCGTTGTCTTTTATGTTCTACTGTTTGTCTTGCATCTTCTTCAAGTTGTATATCATCTTCTTCTAGTTTTGTTTCATCTTCTACTAGTAGTTTTTCATCTTCTTCTAGTTGTCTTTCATCTTGTATTAGTTGTCTTTCATGTTCTACTGGTTGTCTTTCATCTACTGTTGGATGTATTTCATCTTCTACAACTTGTTTTACATCTTTTTCTAGTTGTGTTATATCTTGTACTGGTTGTCTTTCATTTTCTACATGTTGTGTTCTACTAGATGTCTTTCATCTACAACTGGTTGTGTTTCATCTTCCTCATGTTGTATTTCATGTTCAATTAGTTGTTTTTCATCTTCTTCTAGTTGTCCTCCATCTTGTACAAGTGTTCTTTCATGTTCTATTGGTTGTCATTCACGTTCTCATGGTTGTCTTTCATCTACTATTGGATGTATTTCTTCTTCTACTAGTTGTTTTGCATCTTCTTCTAATTGTCTTTCATCTTGTACTAATTGTCTTTTATGTTCTACTGGTTGTTTTCAACATTCTACTGGTTGTCTTTCATCTTGTACTTGTTGTCCTTCACGTTCTACTGGTTGTCTTTTATCTACTACTGGTTGTATTATATCTTCTTCAAGTTGTATTTCATCTTCATCTAGCTGTGTTTCATCCTCTAGTAGTTGTTTCTCATCTTTTTCTAGTTGTCGTACTAGTTGTCTTTCATATCTACTAGTGTCTTTCACGTTCTATTGGTTGTCTTTCTTCTACTATTGGATGTATTTCATCTTGTACTATTTCTATTGCTTCTTCTTCTAGTTCTCTTTCATCTTGTACTTGTTGTATTTCATGTTCTACAGGTTGTCTTTCACGTTCTGCTGGTTGTCTTTCATCTACTACTAGTTTTATTTCATCTTCTTCAAGTTGTATTTCGTCTACTGCCAGTTGTTTTTTGTGTAGTACTGGCTGTCTTTCATATTCTATTGGTTTGCTTTCATGTTCTACTTATTGTCTTTCATCTACTACTTGTTGTATTTCATCTTCTTCAAGCACATTTCATCTTCTTCTGGTTGTGTTTCATCTTCTACTAGTTGTTTTTCATCTTCTTATAGTTGTCCTTCATCTTGTACTAGTTGTCTTTCATGTTCTACTGGTTGTCTTTCATCTATTGTTGGATTATTTCATCCTCCACTAGTTGTATTTCATCTTCTTCTAGTTGTCTTTCATCTTCTACTAGTTGTTTTTCATCTTCTTCTAGTTGTCTTTCATATTCTACAAGTTCTTTTTCATCTTCCACTAGTTGTATTTCATCTTCTTCTAGTTGTCTTTCATCTTCTACTAGTTGTTTTTCATCTTCTTCTAGTTGTCGTTCATATTCTACAAGTTCTTTTTCATCTTCTTCTTGTTGTCTTTCATCTTGTACTAGTTGTGTTTCATATTTTACTAGTTGTATTTCACGTTTTCTAGTTGACTTTCATCTACTAGTTGTTTTACATATTTTTCTAGTTGTCTTTCATCTTGTACTGGTTGTCTTTCGTGTTCTACCTGTTGTCTTTTATTTGTTGTCTTTCATATAATACTGGTTGTATTTCATCTTCTCAAGTTGTATTTCTTATTATTCGAGTTGTCTTTCTTGTTCTACTAGTTGTCTTTCATGTTCTACTTGCTGTCTTTTACGTTCTACTGGTTGTCTTTCATCTGCTATTGGATGTATCTCATCTTCTTCTTGGTGTCTTTCATCATGTACTAGTTGTCTTTCATGTTTTACTGATTGTGTTTCACGTTCTACTGGTTGTCTTTCATCTACTACTGGTTGTATTTCATCTTCTATGGGTTGTTTTCATCTTCTTCTAGTTTCTTTCATCTTGTACTAGTTATTTTTCATGTTCTACTAGTTGTCTTTCACATTCTACTGGTTGTATTTCATCTACTATTGGATGTATCTCATCTTCTCCTAGTTGTCTTTCATCTTCTACTGGTTGTCTTTCATGTTTTACTGATTGTGTTTCACGTTATACTGGTTGTCTTGCATCTACTACTGGTTGTATTTCATCTTCTACGGGTTGTTTTCATCTTCTTCTAGATGTCTTTCATCTTGTACTAGTTATTTTTCATGTTCTACTAGTTGTCTTTCATATTCTACTGATTGTATTTCATCTACTATTGAATGTATCTCATCTTCTCCTAGTTGTCTTTCATCTTCTACTGGTTGTCTTTCATATTTTACTGGTTGCCTTTCACGTTATATTGGTTGTCTTTCATTTTCTTCTAATTGTTTTTCATTTTGGATTGGTTGTCTTTCATATTCTATTGGTTGTCTTTCATGTCCCACTGATTGACTTTCATCTACTACTGGTTGTATTTCATGTTCTTCAAGTTGTATTTCATTTTCTTCTAGTAGTGTTTCATAATCTACTAGTTCTTTTTCATCTTCTTTTAGTTGTCTTTCATCTTGTACAATTTCATGTTCTACTGGTTTTGTCCTTCACGTTGTACTGGTTGTCTTTCATCTACTGTTGGATGTATTTCATCTTCCACTAGTTGTATTTCATGTTCTTCTAATGTCTTTCATCTTTTATTTCATCTTCTTCAAGTTGTCTTTCGTATTCTACAAGTTCTTCTAGTTGTTTTACATTTTCTTCTAGTTGTCTTTCATATTTTACTGGTTGTTTTTCATGTTCTACTGGTTGTTTTTCATGTCCTACTGGTTGTTTTTCAGGTTCTACTGGTTGACTTTCATCTACTATTAGATATATGTCATCTTCTATTAGTTGTTTTACATTCTACTAGTTGCCCTTCATCTTGTACTGGTTGTCTTTCATGTTCTACAAATTGTATTTTATATTCTTCTAGTCGTCTTTCATGTTCTACTAGTCGTTTTTCATGTTCTTCTAGTTGTCTTTCATCTTGTACTAGTTGTCTTTCATACTCTACAGGCTGTTTTTCACGTTCTCCTGGTGTATTTCATCTTCTTCTAGTTGTCTTTCGTCTTCTACAAGTTGTTTTTCATCTTTTTCTAGTTGTCTTTCATCTTGTAGTAGTTGTCTTTCAAGTTCTCCTGACTGTCTTTCACGTTCTACTGGTTATCTTTCATCCAGTATTGGATGTATCTTATTTTCTTCTAGGTGTCTTTCATCTTATACTTGTTGTCTTTCATGTTCTACTAGTTGTCTTTCAAGTTCTACTGGTTGTCTTTCATGTTCTGTTGCCTGTCTTTCATGTTCTACTAGTGGTTGTCTTTCATGTTCTTCTAGTTGTGTTTCATCTTCTACTAGTGGTTGTATTTCATCTTCTTCTAGTTGTGTTTCATCTTGTACTGGTTGTCCTTCACGTTCTACTGGTTGTCTTTCATCTACTACTGGTTGTATCTTATCTTTTTCAATTTGTCTTTCATCTTCATCTAGTTGTCTTTCATCCTCTAGTAGTTGTTTTTCATCTACTACTGGTTGTATTTCATCATCTACTACTTGTTGTATTTCATCTTCTTCAAGTTGTATTTCAACTTCTTCTAGTTGTTTCTCGTCTTCTACAAGTTATTTTTCATCTTCTTCTAGTTGTCTTTCATCTTGTACGTCTTTTATTTTTTACTGGTTGTCCTCCATGTTCTACTAGTTGCCTTTCATCTACAATTAATTTTTTTTTTCTTCTACTGGTTGTTTTACATCTTTTTCTAGTTGTCTTTCATCTTGTACTGGTTGTCTTTCATGTCCTACTAGTTGTTTTTCATTTTCTTTTTGTTTTCTTTCATCTTGTACTAGGTGTCTTTCATGTTCTACTGGTTGTCCTTCACGTTCTCCTGATTGTCTTTTATATTTTTCTAGTTTTGTTTCATCTTCTACTAGTTGTTTTTCATCTTCTTCTAGTTGTCTTTCATCTTGTACTACTTGTCTTTTATGTTCTACTAGTTGTCCTTCACGTTCTACTGGTTGTCTTTAATCTACTGTTGGATGTATTTCATCTTCTACTACTTGTTTTACATCTTTTTTTCTAGTTGTCTTTCATCTTGTACGGATTGTCTTTCATGTTCTACTTGCTGTCTTCTACTGGTTGTTTTCCATCTACTACTGGTTGTATTTCGTCATCTTCAAGTTGTATTTCATCTTCTTCTAGTAGTCCTTCATGTCCTACTAGTTGTTTTTCATCTTCTTCTATTTGTCTTTCATCATGTACAAGTTGTCTTTCATGTTCTACTGGTTGTCTTTCACGTTCTCCTGGTTGTCTTTCATCTAATATTTGATGTATTTCATCTTCTACTAGTTGTTTTGCCTTCTTCTAATTGTCTTTCACGTTCTTCTTCTAATTGTCTTTCATCTAGTTGTCTTTCATGTTCTACTGTTTTGTCTTTCATGTTCTACTGGTTGTCTTCAACATTCTACTGGTTGTTTTGCATCATCTTCTAATTGTTTTTCATCTTGTACTGGTTGTCCTTCACGTTCTACTGGTTGTTTTTCATCTAGTTGTCTTTCATGTTCTATTGTTTTGTCTTTCATGTTCTACTGGTTGTCTTCAACATTCTACTGGTTGTTTTGCATCATCTTCTAATTATTTTTCATCTTGTACAGGTTATCATTCACGTTCTACTGGTTGTTTTTCATCTATTACTGGTTGTATTTTATCTTCTTCAAGTTGTATTTCATCTTTATCTAGCTGTCTTTCATCCTCTAGTAGTTGTTTTTCATCTTCTTTTAGTTGTCTATCATCTTGTACTAGTTGTCTTTCATATCTACTAGTTGTTGTTTCACGTTCTATGGTTGTCTTTGATCTACTATTGAATGTATATCATCTTCTACTAGATGTATATCTACTAGTTGTTGTCTTTGTCTTTCATCTTGTACTAGTAGTCTTTCACGTTCTACTGGTTGTCTATCACGTTCTACTGGTTGTCTTCGTCTACTAGTAGTTGTATTTCATCTTTTTATGTAGTACTGGTTGTCTTGCATATTCTATTGGTTGTACTTAATGTTTTACTTATTGTCTTTCATCTAGTACATGTTGTATTTCATCTTCTTCAAGTTGTATTTCATCTCCTTCTAGTTGTGTTTCATCTTCTACTAGTTGTTTTTCATCTTCTTCTAGTTGTCTTTCATCTTGTACTCGTTGTTTTTCATGTTCTACTAGTTGTTCTTCATGTTCTACTGGTTGTTTTTCATCTACTGTTGGATGTATTTTATCTTCCACTAGTTGTATTTCATCTTCTTCTAGTTGTCTTTCATCTTCTATTAGTTGTTTTTCATCTTCTTCCAAATTGTCTTTCATATTCTAAAAGTTCTTTTTCATCTTCTTCTAGTTGTCTTTCATCTTGTACTAGTTGTGTTTCATGTTTTACTAGCTGTCTTTCACATTCTACTAGTTGTCTATCATCTACTATTGGATGAAATTGGTTGTCTTTCATATTCTACTGGTTGTATTTTATCTTCTTCAAGTTGTATTTTATATTCTTCTAGTTGTCTTTCATGTTCTACAAGTTGTCTTTCATGTTCTACTTGTTATTTTTTACGTTCTACTGGTTGTCTGTCATCTACTATTGGATGTATCTCATCTTCTTCTAGGTGTCTTTCATCTTGTACTAGTTATCTTTAATGTTTTACTGATTGTCTTTCACATTATACTGGTTGTCTTTCATCTACTACTGGTTGTATTTCATCTTCTACAGGTTGTATTCATCTTCTTCTAGTTGTTTTTCATCTTCTACTGGTTGTCTTTCATTTTCTACTAGTTGTCTTTCACGTTCTACTAGCTGTATTTCATCTATCATTAAATGTATCCCATCTTCTTCTAGTTGTCTTTCATCTTCTACTGATTATATTTCATCTTTTACTAATTCTATTTCACGTTCTACTGGTTGTCTTTCATGTTTTACTGATTGTGTTTCACGTTATACTGGTTGTCTTGCATCTACTACTGGTTGTATTTCATCTTCTACGGGTTGTTTTCATCTTCTTCTAGATGTCTTTCATCTTGTACTAGTTATTTTTCATGTTCTACTAGTTGTCTTTCACGTTCTACTAGCTGTATTTCATCTATCATTAAATGTATCCCATCTTCTTCTAGTTGTCTTTCATCTTCTACTGATTATATTTCATCTTTTACTAATTCTATTTCACGTTCTACTGGTTGTATGTCATCTACTATTAAATATATCTTATATTTTTCTAGTTGTCTTTCATGTTGTACTGGTTGTCTTTCATGTTATACTGGTTGTCTGTCACGTTATACTGGTTGTCTTTCATTTTCTTCTAGTTGTTTTTCATTTTGGACTGGTTGTCTTTCACATTCTGTTGGTTGTTTTTCATGTCCCACTGATTGACTTTCATCTACTACTGGTTGTATTTCATCATCATCAAGTTGTATTTCATCTTCTTCTAGTTGTGTTTCATAATCTACTAGTAGTTTTTCATCACCTTCGAGTTGTCTTTCATCTTGTACTAGTTGTCTTTCATGTTCCACTGGTTGTCTTTCATCTACTGTTGCATGTATTTCATCTTCTACTAGTTTTACATTTTTTTTCATGTTGTCTTCGATATTGTAGTGGTTGTCTTTCATGTTCTACATGTTGTCTTCAACTGGATATCTTTCATATACAACTTGTATTTCATCTTTTTCAAGTTGTATTTCACCTTCTTCTAGTTGTCCTTCATCTTGTACAAGTTGTCTTTCATGTTCTACTGGTTGTCTTTCACGTTCTCATGGTTGTCTTTCATCAACTATTGGATGTATTTCATCTTCTACTAGTTGGTTTGGATCTTCTTTTAATTGTATTTAATCTTGTACTAATTGTCGTTCATGTTCTACTGGTTGTTTTTCATCTACTGTTGGATGTATTTCATCTTTCACTTGTTGTTTTGCATCATCTTCTAATTGTCTTTCATCTTGTACTTGTTGTCCTTCACGTTCTACTGTTGTATTTTATCTTCTTCAAGTTGTATTTGATCTTCATCTAGCTGTCTTCCATCCTCTAGTAGTTGTTTTTCATTATTTCTTCTAGTTGTTTATCATCTTGTACTAGTTGTTTTTCATATCTACTAGTTGTTATTTCTCACGTTCTATGGTTGACTTTCATCTACTATTGGATGTATTTCATCTTCTACTAGTTGTATTTCATCTTCTTCTAGTTGTCTTTCATCTTGTACTAGTTGTCTTTCATGTTCTACTAGTTGTCTTTCGCGTTCTACTGGTTGTCTTCGTCTACTACTAGTTGTATTTCATCTTCTTCAAGTTGTATTTTGTCAACTACTAGTTGTTTTTTATGTAGTTACTGGTTGTATTTCATATTTCATTGGTTGTATTTCTTGTTCTACTTATTGTCTTTCATCTACTACTTGTTGTATTTCATCTTATTCAAGTTGTATTTCATCTTCTTTTAGCTGTGTTTCATCTTCTACTTGTTATTTTTCATCTTCTTCTAGTTGTCTTTCATCTTGTACTAGTTGTTTTTCATTATCTACTGGTTGTAATTCACGTTCTACTGGTTGTTTTCATCTACTGTTGGATGTATTTCATCTTCCAGTAATTGTATTTCATCTTGTTCTTGTTGTCTTTCATCTTCTACAACTTGTTTTTCCAATTCTTCTAGTTATCTTTCATATTCTACAAGTTGTTTTTATTTTTTTTCTAGTTGTCTCATCTTGTAATAGTTGTTTTTCATGTTTTACTAGTTGTCTTTCACGTTCTACTATTTGTCTTTCATCTACTATTGGATGTATTTCATCTTCTACTAGTTGTTTTACATCTTTTTCTTGTTGTCTTTCATCTTGTACTGGTTGTCTTTCATGTTCTATTTGTTGTCTTCTACTGGTTGTTTTTTATCTACTACTGGTTGTCTTTCATCATATTCAAGTTGTATTTCATCTTCTTCTAGTTGTCTTTCATGTCCTACTAGTTGTTTTTCATCTTCTTCTAGTTGTCTTTCATCTTGTACGAGTTGTCTTTCATATCCTATTGGTTGTCTTCAATGTCCTACTGATTGTCTTCAGGTTGTATTTCATCTAATTCAGGTTGTATTTCATTTAATTCAAGTAGTATTTCATCTTCTACTAGTTGTTTTGCATCTCCTTCTAGTTGTCTTTTATCTTGTACTAGTTGTCTTTTATGTTCTACTGGTTATCTTTCATGTTGTACTGGTTGTCTTTCATCTACAGTTGGATGCATTTCATCTTGTACTACTTGTTTTACATCTTTTTTTCAAGTTGTCTTTCATTGAAGTGGTTGTCTTTCATGTTCTACTCGTTGTCTTCTACTGGTTGTTTTTCATCTACTACTGGTTGTAATTCATCATCTTCAAGTTGTATTTCATCTTCTTCTAGTTGTCTTTCATGTCCGACTAGTTGTTTTTCATCTTCTTCTAGTTGTCATTCATCTTGGACAAGTTGTCTTTCATCTTCTACAAGTTGTTTTACATCTTTTTCTAGTTGTCTTTCATCTTGTACAGGTTATCTTTCATGTCCTACTTGTTGTCTTCTATTGGTTGTCTTTCATCTACTACTGGTTGTATTTCATTCTCTTCAAGTTGTATTTCATTTTCTTCTAGTTGTCTTTCATGCTGTACTTGTTGTTTTTGATCTAATTCAAGTTGTTTTTCATCTTGTACAAGTTGTCTTTCATGTTCTACTGGTTGTCTTTCACGTTCTCCTGGTTGTCTTTAATCTACTATTAGATGTATTTCATCTTCTACTAGTTGTTTTGCATCTTCTTCTAATTATTTTTCATCTTGTACTGGTTGTGTCTTTCGGGTTCTAGTTGTTGTCTTTCACGTTCTACTAGTTGTCTTTCATCTATTGTTAGATGTATTTCATCTTCTTCATGTTGTATTTCATCATCTTTCTAGTTGTTTTTCATCATGTAATGGTATTTCATTTTCTTCAAATTTTATTTCATCATTTTCTAGTTGTCTATCATCTTCTACAAGTTGTTTTTCATCTTTTTCTAGTTGTCTTTAATCTTGTACTAGTTGTCTTTGACGTTCTTCTGGCTGTCTTTTATCTATTATTTGATGTATTTCATCTTCTACTAGTTGTTTTGCATCTTCTTCTAGTTGTCTTTCATCTTCTACTTGTTGTCTTACATGTTCTACTTGTTATGTTTCTCGTTATGCCGGTTGACTTTCATCTACTACTGGTTGTCTTTCATCTTCTTCAAGTTGTATTTCATCTTCTTCTAGTTGTCTTTCATCTTCTACAAGTTGTTTTTCATCTTTTTCTGGTTGTCTTTATCTTGTACTAGTTATCTTTCATGTTCTTCTTGTTCTCTTTCACGTTCTCTTGGTTGTCTTTCATCTACTATTAGATGTATTTAATCTTCTACTAGTTGTTTTGCATCTTCTTCTGGTTGTCTTTCATGTTTTACTGGTTGTCTTTCACGCTATACTGGTTGTCTTTCAACTACTACTGGTTTTATTTCATCTTCTTCAAGTTGTGTTTCATGCTCTACAAGTTGTGTTTCATCTTTTTCAAGTTGTATTTCATTTTCTTCAAGTTGTATTTCGTCATCTTCTAGTTTCTTTCATCTTCTACTAGTTGTTTTTCATCTTCTTCTAGTTGTCTTTAATCTTGTACTAGTTGTCTTTCACGTTCTCCTGGTTGTCTTTCATCTACTATTAGATGTATTTCATCTTCTACTAGTTGTTTGGTATCTACTTCTTGTCTTTAATATTCTACTGGTTGTCTTTCATGTTCTACTTGTTGTCTTTCATCTTGCACTAGTTGTCTTTCATGTTCTACTAGTTGTCTTTGACGTTCTACTGGTTGTCTTTCATCTACTACTGGTTGTATTTCATCTTCTACAAGTTGTTTTCATCTTCTTCTAGTTGTCTTTCATCTTGTACTAGTTGTCTTTCATGTTCTACCTTTCACGTTCTACTGGTTGTCTTTCATCTACTATTGGATGTATCTCATCTTCTTATAGTTGTCTTTCATCTTGTACCAGTTGTCTTTCATGTTTTACTGGTTGTCTATCACGTTATACTAGTTGTCTTTCACCTACTACTGGTTGTATTACATCTTCTTCAAGTTGTATTTCATCTTCTTCTAGTTGTGTTTCATTTTCTACTAGTTGTTTTTCATCTTCTTCAAGTTGTATTTCATTTTCTACTAGTTGTTTTTTTATGTAGTACTGATTGTCTTTCATATTCTATTGGTTGTCTTCGATGTCCTACTGAATATCTTTCATCTACTACTTGTTATATTTCATCTTCTTCTAGTTGTGTTTCATCTTCTACTAGTTGTTTTTCATCTTCTTCTAGTTGTTTTTCATCTTGTACTAGTTGTCTTTCATGTTCTACTGATTGTCCTTCACTTTCTACTGTTGTCTTATTTCATCTTCCACTAGTTGTATTTCATCTTCTGCAAGTTGTATTTCATGATCTTCTAGTTGTCTACAAGTTTTTTTTCATCTTGCACTAGTTGTCTTTCATCTTGCACAAGTTGTCATTCATGTTCTACTAGTTATCTTTCACGTTCTACCGGTTGTCTCTATCATGTTCTACTAGTTGTCTTTCATATTGTACTAGTTTTCTTTCACGTTCTACTGGTTGTCTTTCATTTTCTATTGGATGTATTTCATCTTCTTCTAGTTGTTTTTTATCTTGTACTTGTTGTGTTTCATCTACTACTGGTTGTATTTAATCTTCTTCAAGTTGTATTTCATATTCTTCTATTTGTTTGTCATCTTGTACTGGTTGTCTTTCATGTTCAACTGGTTGCCTTTCATGTTCTACTTGTTGTCTTTCTTCTACTACTGGTTGTATTTCATCTTCTTCTAGTTGTTTTTTATCTTGTACTGGTTGTCTTTCATGTCCCACTATTTTAGTTTCATCTACTACTGGTTTTATTTTATTCTTTCAGTTGTATTTCATCTTATTCTAGTTGTCTTTCATCTTCTACAAGTTGTTTTTCATATTCTGCTAGTTGTCTTTCATCTTATCAGTTGTCTTTCGTGTTCTACTAGTTATCTTTCACATTCTACTGGTTGTCTTTCTTCTACTATTTGATGTATTTCATCTTCCACTAGTTATTTTGTATTTTCTTCTAGTTGTCTTTCATCTTGTCTTCTACTGGTTGTCATCTACTACTGATTGTATTTCATCTTGTACTAGTTGTCTTTCATCTTCTTCGAGTTGTAATTCATATTCTAATAGTTGTTTTTCATCTTTTCTAGTTATTTTTCATCTTGTACGTCTTTCATATTCTATTGGTTGTCTTTCATATCCTATTGATTGTCTTTCATTTACTATTAGTTGTATTTTATCGTCTGCAAGTTGTATTTCATCTTCTTCTTGTTGTCTTTCATGTTCTACTAGTTTTTCATTTTCTTCTAATTTTCTTTATTATTTTACTAGTTGTCTTTCATAATATACTGGTTGTCTTTCACGTTCTACTGGTTGACTTTCTTCTACTATTGGATGTATTTCATCTTCTACTAGTTGTTTTGCATTTTATTCTAGTTGTCTTTCATCTTGTACTGGTTGTCATTCATGTTCTACTGGTTATCTTTCACGTTTTACTGGTTGTCTTTCATCTACTATTGGTTATATTTCATCTTCTTTAAGTTGTATTTTATATTCTTCTAGTTGTCTCTCACCTTCTACTAGTTGTCTTTCACGTTCTACAGGTTGTCTTTCATCTACTACTGGTTGTATTTCATTTTGTTATTGTTGTCTTTCATGTTGTATTGATTGTCTTTCATGTTGTATTGGTTTTCTTTCATCTTCTTTTACATGTCTTTTATCTTATACTGGTTGTCTTTCATTTTCTTCTAGTTGTTTTTCTTGTCCCACTGATTGACTTTCTAATATTCATTGTATGTCATATTCTTCATGTTGTCTTTCATCTTGTGTTAGTTGTCTTTTATGTTCTACTTCTTATTTTTCTTCTTCTACTAGTTGTTTTTCATCTTCTTCTAGTTGTCTTTCATCTTGTATTGGTTGTCTTTCATGTTCTACAGGTTGTCTTTCACGTTCTACTGGTTGTCTTTCATCTACTACTGGTTGTATTTCATCTTGTACTGGTTGTGTTTCATCTTCTTCTAGTTATTCATATTCTACTATTTTTTTATCATCTACTAGTTGTTTTTCATCTAGTACTGGTTGTCTTTCTTATTCTATTGATTGTCTTTCATGTCCTACTGATTGTCTTTCATCTACTACTGGTTGTATTTCATCTTCTTCAAGTTGTATTGCATCTTGTTTTTGTTGTCTTTCATCTACTATCGAATGTATTTCATCTTCTACTTGTTGTCCTTCATGTTCTACTGGTTTGTCTTTCATCTACTTCTGGTTGTATTTCATCTTCTTTTAGTTGTATTTAATGTTCTACTCTGGAGACGTAGGTATTTTAAACCGAACTCCGTTAACATCCTGCATGTCAATCTGTCTTACTCTTATCTATTTCAATTTCATAGTTTGATTGATTGCGGTTGTTGTTTGTTTACCTACCATCACGAAAAATGTATAAGGTTCTTTATGACACCGTATTCACCCCCTCTAGGTGTCGTTAGGGACAACAAAGTGGTATCGGAGCAAGTAACTTAAATTAAGACACACTTAATTTGATTTTTCAAGATCTAGAAATGGCACCAACTGGACGTGTGATAGAACCATCAATCTTTGGTAAAACCACATCTGATTTTGGTCATTGGAGAAGGCTAATGATAAATTATTTCAAAATACATGAGGTTTGGGATACTATAGAAAAGGGGTATGTGCCAATGTACAATACATCCACAAATCAATTGACCATCGAATCAAAACTTAAAAAGCAAGAAAACCATTATGCGGTAAGCATCATACTTGATTCGGTTAGCGAATCAGTGGCAATAGACATGTGGAATGTCATTGTAAATCATTATGAAGGAAATGACCAAATCAAGAGAACCAAAATGACCATTTAGAAACCAAATTTGAGAAATTTCAAATAAGAGGCAATGAAACCATAGATGATATGCACAATAGACTAATGGATATCCAAAATGAATTTATGGAATTGAAAGAACCGCTTACTAATAACAAGATTGTAGGAAAAATGTTGTGTTATGCTACATAGACCAAGATGGGAAGGTCTAGTGAGTGTTATAGAGGCAATCCAAGGTGCTCAAACTGCCTTTACACCGAATGAAATATACGCTCACTTGCAGAGTTTTGAGGAAAAGATTCAATAAGAGCAACACCTTGCATTAATGGCTAATGTAGATGAGAGCACAGTAATGGAGGATGTAAATTCAATTATTGCAAACAAGAATATTATCGATAAGAAACCATCGAGGTAATGAAAAACTGTAGGGTGCAGAAAATTTGTTTATGTTCCAAGGTTAGGTGCTCCTTGACATTATGCCTATCTCTTTGGTGGATTTTAGGATTTGGGGAGGGAGCATTGAGTATTGGGACATTTTTTGCTACATTAGGATTCACCCTTGATGACCTACAGTTCATGATCAATCATCGAGAGAGTTTATTGATTGTGAGAACGTTTAACTCTCGGCGGGCGCAAGCCCCCGTCGTTAATTACATCAATAGACAGTTCAAGTCTTATTGAATACCTCATTCATTCTAGAATTTGTGCATATGATCAAGTAAACTGAATAACAAGGTTAAAAAGGAAGGCTTGTGTATAATTATTGGTCGTGTTCATTGGTTTTCACAATATGGTATCCTATTCTATCAGTTTGTGGACATATTAAATTATTCATTCATTCATTCATAGAATGGTGTTATTGGTTCTTAAGTGTGTGGACATATTAAATTATGCATGTATGATATGAGAATGGTGCTATTGGGTCTTAAGTGCAGTGATCATTTGAGGGAGAACCGGCCAGACCTTGTGAAGGAAGTGTGGGTTGAGATTGAGTCGATGCGGTACGCTTCTCTCCGTTTTTAGATCAGCATTTTATGTATTTTTTTGCGAGAGATTTATTTATTTGTTGCTATTTGTTCGTGCAACTAAAGTATGGTAAATTAATTGATAGGCATCTCACTATCTGCAAGAATGTGTTTTTTTCATGCACCATTTGATATTAAACTTAATTTCAATTAGTAGAATGGTCGACGTATATTGATTGTTGTGTTTAGGTTTTCTAGATGGATTAATTATTTAGATTTCTTTTAAGATAAAAATATTATGTGCAAGCCATGTACCTTGGTTATTGTGTGAGTTAAATGATATTTAGCACATGTCTTGTTAGATCTATAGAATGAGAATGTTTGTATGGAGTAACTATTATGATGTGTACGATAGAAGGATAAAAAAAAACATAGAGATGAATTTTGGTTAGACAAATAGCATAGAGATGGACTAACTATTATGGAGTAGTTGCTATGAATTGTTGCCCGCTTTCATAAATGAGAATAACAAGAATAGAGATGTCATTTCATGTGACGGATAGAGAGCAAACAGCAAATGGATTTAAACTTGATTCACATTAATAAATTGTTAAAAAAAGTTACTGACCAATGTATTTAAAATTTCTTGTTTAGATTCCTAGGCTCATTATGAAATATGCATGTCATGTACCTTAGTTATTTTTTGTGAGTTGAATGATATTAAGATGTCTCGGTACATGAAGTAGCTAATAAGAAATGAAAGAAAGAATATAAAGGTATATGAGAAGAAAAATTTGAGTAATATTTAGATAATTCATGAGAACTATTCAAACTTTCGTATCTAACTAAACTTGTACTGCTTAAAGGGCAGAACAGCTGCAGCTCCCGTATTTAAAGAGAAAATTGCTTAGAACACGTATTTAGGTCGATTAATAAAAATTGTTAACCAAAATTCATCTTGTGTCATTGTGGAACTATTTTTTGTTCCTGTTGGTATGATACCGGATATTTCACTAATCATCACCCTTGGTCTCTGATTTTGACGGGTCAAAAGAGGAACTTGAAACGTGATGAAAACAACATAAATTACATGCAAAATTTAACCGTCTACAATCCCGAGATTATTATGGTAATTAATCTCCCAAGATGCTACAACAAATGTACGAGAGATAATAGAAATACAAGGATCAATACTTCACCTACAGGTAAAACTCTCACAAATGGCAAATACAATGGTAAAAGAAAACAAGCACCACAAGCAAAACATATAGAGATGCAAAAACCTAAGTCACATATACTGTATCATAAGACAACTTATATCCTATACAAAAGCAGGCCTCGGTCAGACCCATTGCCCAAAAACCTAGAAAGAAATTTCTCCTCCAAAAAATACACCATGCCTAAGTCCGGGTTGATATGACAATATTGTGCTCATTCCATTTAATAAGTTCCCATGGGGGGCATGCCGAATCCCGGCATGGGAGGCATACCCATGCCACCCATGGGAGGCGGACCCATGCCCATTCCTCCCATACCTCCCATGGGTCCCATGGGTGGAGGTGGGCCACCCATGCCAGGTGGTGCAGGCAATGCAAGAGGCAGCAATTGTGCATACATGTTCTGTCAAAGAAAAATAAAAATAAAAATGAGAACTCATTAGTTTAGTAATTATGTAAATATGTTGTCAATATATGAAAAAATCCAATGAGTATGAGTATATACCTGCTGAGCAACAAGTTCCTTCTCTTCTTGCTCTTTGGATTTGACCTCATTTTGTTGCTCAATCCTATCCTTTACAAGGTCATCCACCTTGCCAGTATACTCGCGAATAAACTGCATTGATACATTTTTATATGAAATTTTTGGAACCCAACGAGGTACAAGGAAGATGAAAGTAATATCAGAAAAAAACAAAAAAGGATGAATATGAACCTGTAAGATGTAGGGGAAAGCAAAGTCGATCATGCCATTAAACCAGGCGAGCTCCAATGCGATATCAGGGCGTATCAAGTCATAGCATATAAACAGGCAAGAAGCGAAGCACTCTTTCTTTCCCTGGAGCATTTCAGAAAAGATTAAAATGACTACAAACAGACATCTAGTGAGAAGCCTAAATAGCAAGTTCTTTGTTTATAAGTCTAGGTCCTATAACTTGAATACGCATCCCCTGAGATATCTCAATTTTTCAGTTAATGTCAAAACTGGGCCAAAAAGTATTTTCAGTGCCTTTTTAGGCAATATTAATATAAGAGTAGAACTAGGGTGTTCTTAAGCTCACCAAGTCCCTTTGTGAACTTAATTCAAAAACCTATTGAATTGGCTTCAAACGATGCATCCAAACCGTTGAAACTGATCTACTTCACGAGTGATGCGTTTACATGTCAAATTTATAAATTTTTGAACTAATTTAGTATAAAGTCAAGCGGTAAAAAAAAAGATGAAAAATGAACACATTAAAGCGACACATTTTATATTAAGAGTAGAACTAGCGTGTTCTTAAGCTCACCATGCCTCTTTGTGAGCTTAATTTTAATGTGTTCATTTTTCATTATTTTTTTACCATTTGACTTTATATTAAATTAGTTCGAAAATTTAAAAACTTGATATGTAAACTCATCACTCGTGAAGTAGATCAATTTCAACGGTTTGGATGCGTCGCTTGAAACCAATCCGATGGATTTTTCAGTTAAGCTCACAAAGAGGCTTGGTGAGCTTAAGAACACGCTAGTTCTACTCTTAATATAAAATGTGTTGCTTTAAGATTCATGCTGAATGGTTCAGATTTTGTACGGATCAACCCAAAATTTGAGATATCTTAGGGGACGCGAATTCCCTAACTTGGGTACCTTAGCTCATTATTCAAGTCTTAAGGATGTCGAGTATAAAATTGCCAAGTATTTCAGGATCTAGGGCTTTTAATAGACTTTTCTGGCTTAGTTTGCAAGATGAGATACTAGGAAGGGTAATACTGTCAATTTAATACCTGTTCAATGAAGTAAATAAGCAGCTCCTCACATAGATCGCGTTCGCCAGACTGAGAGCAAGTTTCCATGGCATCCTTGTACATATTGTCTTTCTTGGATAGTGCAATTGATTGCTTCCACCTCCCGGCTTTCTTGTAAATATACGCAGCTATGCGCCTCATCTCCAGTAGCTCGTGTTTCTCCAACTGACACCACAGTGGAAGCCGGATGGATTAATTAAAAATATTGACCTCAACCATTCAAAAATAATAAAAGGATATTGACCTCAGCCCTCAAATTATACAATTAGGTTAAGGTTTAAAGTACTCACCGTGGTCATTTTTGGTTATGGAGTACAGTTGATGACTAAATTGCTTACTCTATCTTACTCATATTTTACACCTCGTTTGGTAGTTTAAGTCATGGATTAAATTAACCCGTCTGGAGTAAGATGTTGGGAAATGAACCTCTGCTTATGACAGTGGGCCCTACAATGGTGTAAGTGTGGAGTAAGTTAATCCGCCTGGAGAGGTGGAGTAACTTACTCCTAACTAACTCACCTCTTACTCCATTTTACTCCTACTATTGTACTTCTCATTTGGATACTTAAGTGAGGAGTAAGGGGTTTACTCCACTTCCTACTCCACAACCAAACAAGGCCCGTAAGATTTCTAAATATGACAGGTTTACATAGTCCCAAATTTAAGTTGAGAATCGGTATTCAAACATTTCCAAGTTCCAACAAATACAGCAAGGCATTTTGTATTTTCATATGATTTTTTCATCTTTTAATCTATGACTCTTATGTCGAATGCAATATCTCTCTTCTTTGTCATGAAAAGTTGGTATGAGTGGGGTCTAGGTCTGGGGGCTTGCAATTGTGAAACCTTACTCAGACTAATTAAGACCATACTATAATCAGTGTATTGGGTTAAGGTCAATGTCTCATAACCAGCTGGCAAGCTTGGTGAAGTTCAACCCGAGCATTTACAATAATGTATGATTTGCTTTGCATTGGAAGCACTAACAATTAGTTCCCTCTATCTCTTAGTAAGAACACATAAAAGAAGAAAGAATTTTATTTTATTCAAAGCCCACAAAAAGGTTGATGAGTTATTTTAGGGTTTAGGGTTTAGGGGTGTCAATGATACCCTTTTATCCGTTTACCTGACCCGTATCGTATTCAATAAGACGGGTACGGGTAAGGTACAGTTTTTTTCATTAATACCGGGTACGGGTAAAGATTATTTTGTACCAGTTAGCCTATATGATACTTATTAAAAATAAAATTATATATATATATAGAGTATGGCTACTGTGCTTCCTCTAGAACTTCGGCCTCGTGCTTCCGGGGGCATATCTTAGTGTTTGATGTTCAAACAACAAATTCAAACCGTTAGATGTTCAATCTATATTAAAATGTACTTGGAGACCAAATTTTACATTTTTTGGAATTTTTTTACTATTTATTAAGCCACTTTGAAAATCGCTGATCCACTATGAACAGTAAAAATTTCTGGACCACCGGATCAGCGATTTTCAAAGTGGCTTAATAAATAGTAAAAAAATTCCAAAAAATGTAAAATTTAGTTTCCAAGCACATTTCAATATTTAGAATATGTTGAGCGGTTCGGATCGGTTGTTTGGATTTTCAAAATGAAAATATGCGTGAAGTGACTTCACAACTCACCATAGTCTCTCTCTATATATATATATATGTTTAAATGGGGATGATGCATGATATGATATAGTTTTATTCATGGCCTATATACATCTCTATTCAATGGCACCCTTTTATCCATTTACCCGACCCATACCATATTCATAATACGGGTATGGGTAAAATTTTTTTTCATTAACTTAACGGGCAAGGGTATGAAAATGCTTCAACCTGACCCGTTTCATACCCATTGACACCCATAGCTAACTTATTGTTTCCGACCTCCTCCAGAGTACTACACAAAAACATCACAATCAGTTGTTAGTAATGCCCATATATACCTTTTGAGCAAGGCCGATCTGGTCAAAGTTGTCATGTAAATCGACCGACTCACGGAGGCGGTCATAGTCTTCCTCCTCGACATAAAGTTCATTTAATGCTTCATTAACAGCAGCCACATTATTGCTCTGAACTGCTACCATGTATGGCTTCACCAGATGCAACTGTCCGGCCTAAATTAAACAAAAATTACAGTAAATAATTGAAACTACTGCTGATTTATAATTAGTGTTCAGCAAAATAATAGAAAAAAGAACAATGATAATAATAATAATAATGTTACTTGAAGTACTAATACTAATAATAGTAACTCCTATTACCATTTCTACAAAGAAAAACATTGATAGTCATGCAAACTCTCTGAAAGAGCACACAATAAATATCATTTAGAATAGTATATAGGTGATATTATCAATGGGCAGATGCAATTGTTCTCATGTTTGAAGTACAGACACATGATGTTGTCCAAAAAAAAATGCCTAAAAGAATTGAGTAATATAACCTTCAATAATAATACAAACCTTGCGCATAATATCAACTACGCGAGTATGATCCAGCCTGAGTGCCAACACATGAAGCATGTCATTGATCAAATCAGGATGCTCTTGTAAGTAGAAATGAACCGCTTTGTAGTAAAGCTCCACATTTGCCACCTTGACTGCCACATCTTTGAACTGCATGTGGTCCCATGCATCAGGAGAGTGGTTCATTATAGTCGTGGCCGCATTGTCAAACTCATCATATTGTATGTACAAGAAGGTGAGTTCTTGCCAGTGCTGTTGTTCGTCACAAGCACGAATGAGTTTTGGAATGTTGAGGCGGGTCGAGAAAAGCTTTATGTGCTCCATTAGTTTCTCATGCCGGTAACGGGCATAGAGCACGCCGAGTTCGGTGAAGATGCCCATGTGGGCCCGCTCAAGGCCAAGTCCACTTTCCATGAGGGAGATGAGTTCATTGAAGCAACCGCGGTTTTGGTAATACTCACTCACTTCTTCGAGGTCGTCCACCTGAAAAATCATAGAATTTAAGTTATGACAGGGTTTTCCTTGGATATTGCATTTAGTACAAGTACAAAACTAGAGTGGTGCTCCTTTGTCAAGGAGCTTCAACATGTCAAAGCTCTTTCAAAACACTGAAATGTATAACAACAAAACATAACTGGACTGCAGTTTTATTGGTGGACATTTTTCAATAAACTAGACCAACCAAAAAAGTACCAAAATTCAAGTAAAACAAAATATCAAAACAAAGAAAAAGAAACATAAGCAAGTAATACATGAAAGGAAATACAAAAACGCATTGCGTCTTTTTATTATTTTTGGCATCTTTATTTTTGTGATTCATGTAAAAAATATGCAAGTAATACCAGATGGAAAATGCAAATAAATTGCTAGTTTTAAATTCCTCAGTAGGCTTTTATCCATAAAAAAGAAAAAGAAAAGTACCTGAATAATGATATTAAGACCACAAATTTGGGCGAGCCTGAACTCCTCAGCATCGACACATGCAAAACAAACCTCCTTCCAAGTTTTTGCACTGTTGGCCTTGCGTGCAGCATCAACAGCCCCCTGGAACTGCTTCAACTTCACCAAAGTAACTGCCAGCTTGGCCCAGTTAGAAATGAATGCATATATAATCTTGGCTGCCTCGTAAAGTGCATCGTCGTACAACCTATCTCCCACACTTTGCAGATTTGCCACATTCGGCATGAGAATGAACTCCTCGATTTCACCCAACCGGTCAATTTTGGCATAGGCAAAGATAAGTTCACCATCAACCTTGGGTTCTTTGGTTTTTTGCCGGACCATGAGGAGGTACTTAACCAAATCATCGTATACCTCAGCATCCTCAGCTGCCTTGATCACTTCTAAGAAGTGGGCCGCATCATCAGCCCGAATGAACGACTCAATGGCATCACTGACAAGACCTGCACGCAGTTGAGCCAACGCAACCTGACTCCAGACGGCCTCCTCCTCAACCCTAAATGCAAACTCAACAGCTCTCTCAATGCTCTGGATATTATCCAAGAGGACGTTCACTGCTTGCACGTTCAAATTGAACTTCTTAAAGATAGCAAATGCCTCCTCGTAGAGTTGGGCCTCCACAGCCACCTCACCAACAGCAGGCCCATCAAAGTTATCCAACCGGTTGATGTAATCCATAACGCGAGATGGGTCTGCCTTGATGGCTGTGAGAATGAGGAGGTTTTGAAGGTTGAAGTTGCCGGAGAACGCAGAATTTTGTAAAACTATCTTTTCAAGGAGTTCAATGAGTTCATGAGGGAGATCGGCTGTCATGAAGGCCTTGACAGCGGCAGAGACCTGCTCAGGGCTCTTGCTCTCTGGTAAGGCGGTTGAGACGACCTGGTCGATGAGCTGGCGCCTGTACTCATTTTCAGGTTGGAGCACCTTGTCCCACAGATCACCATCCATTCTCTCCACCACATATCTGTCAAACAAGTACAAACATTTACTATCTATCTTCCATATATTTTGATGTAGTTGAGGAATAGTGCATTACATGGAATTGGCCCACATCTCATAAAGTTGACTAAAATGATACTTTGAATAACAATCAGAATACCTTCAGGTGCGAGTACAACTCTATTTTAAACAATCAAGATAAAGTCCATGTTTAAGATGCTAAAAAAGAGTTAGAACATCATTTGAAGTTTGAAATAATATCGATTAACAATCATAAATGCATTTACCAACCTTAATAGCGTGTCATAGTAAGTGCTTAATAGTTTGTTAGCTAGCTCAACCATATTACAGTATGATGTGATGTCCTTTGTGCCTCATATAACAGGACATTTTCTAGTAAGTTCCAGAAAATTAAAAACCCTAATCCCATATTTTAATTTCAATTCCATCCACAACTTAAAAACTGACACACCACACAACATTAGCATAGGGCACATGTATATATCACCTTAAACGTGTCAACAAAAAAGATTCAATGTTATTTGAGAGATGAAAAAAGAAGGGCAACACACCGTGCTTGGAGCTTGAACAGGGAGTTCTTATTGGTAACATTAATAAGCTCATCGTCACACTGGCCTCGCCGGTACGCAACAACGGCAAGAGTAGGATCGCGCTTCTCGCAGTATTTACCAACAACACGTGAATCATAGTATGGGTTGGTTGTGAGGAAGTGCTCAGGGTTGTTATTGCTGTCTATGATGATCTTCCCGAGGGCATTGTGCACATGCACATCCTGGCTACCCTCACTCACCAAATGCTCGAGGAATTGCGTCAACAGTCTCAGCCGATTCCTTCAATAACAAAAACAAGTACATAGCACGTGATTATTTGGAGGCTTTGGAACAAGAAAGGTATAACTTAGCTTTCTCTATGCTTTTCTTTTTTGCCAGTGTTTCATACGAAGACTTGTGTTTTTATGTGCAATGGAATTCAGGCTTTGGCTTACATTGTATTTTGGATTTTTCCTTACGGACACAAGACCTTAAATTCAGATCCAATGGGGTACCCTACCGTGTAGAAGGAGATCTGCATCATCCTTTTTAACCTAGCACAATTTAAAAAAAAAAAAAAAGGAGGTGCATATAGTGTTACAAACCTCTTTTCACATTCATCCACAAGGGGCTCCACAGGAAGGAGAGAGCGAACAGAGAGTATGAGTCCCTTGATGAAGTCCTCAGGGCACTCATCATCTAACAGTTGACCAACAACTAAAGGAGCATTTCCTGGGTTAACCTATGAATAAAATATACACAAAATATTATCCACAAGAATAAACTGGAACATGGACATATGAACTAATCATATATCTAACTGTCAGAGGGAAAATAAAGAACTGTTTTTGCTTTCTAATAATTCAATGTCTCTCTTCTCAGGTTACTTACTGTTAACCTATTTCAATCTCTTTTCGGATAAACAAGCAGATAATAATATCCACTTTCTATCCAAAATGCTTTCTTTTATATATTTTAGCATAGATAAGCTTTAACCAATAATGTCAGTTATTAAAAGGAACAAGAGGGAAAGTGTACCTTTTGTACGTATCCCTCGATATACCGAAGCATGTTGTTTGAGTAAAGATAGTGAGTCAAGTCGGGAACAAAGCCAAAACGATCACAGACATTAATAAGGGGCCGTGCATCTGGCAGTTTGGCCTCCATCAAGAAATTCTTCGTTTTCTCTGGGTCATAGAAGTTGGACTCTCTTGTGACCCGTTCCACCTCTTTGATCTGACCTGTTCTGGCTGCTGCCTCTATGTATTTGAAATGAATATCGGGATCCTCACTGTTACAGTAAGAACAAGTTGCCTTAAGCCTTCTTTTAATTCAACATATCCCATAATCAAGCTAATAAATTATTCCCTTGCTTAGGAATATTAATTATACAATTTGACTTGTAGAAAAAATACATATTCCATTATTGTCACAAATTCAACTGATTACTAAACAGTAAACAGATCATTAAATAGCACAAGAAAGATACCTTGAGCTCAGATAAGAACCAAGGAAGAAGTAAAGGCCTTCATATGACTTGAACTGCTCAAAGAGTTTCATACATGCTTCCACTCCCAATTGCTCAGAGTATTCTTTTGCAACCTAAAAGGAAATATATTTTCAGCATGATTAATTCCCTAAATAAAAACAGTAATGTACCTGAATAACAAGATAAGCAATCAGTTTTTTTTTTCTCACCTGAACAATTATTTGAAGGTTTCCTCTTAGATTGACGAGTAGAAGGTCCTTCATGCACTCCAAAGCCCATTCCTTTGAAAGCGTACCAAAGAACTCTACTAATGCCTGAAACAAGTGTTGCAAAAATTTTAAGCACATATAACTTAACACGACATTAAATAAGTAAATTAAGGCACAAAGCTCAAGAGTGTTTACCTGAGGCTCAATCGCATGAGTATTGACAATGACACGCTTGATGTCGGGCAACTCAGCGTAATGCTGCACAACAAAAATTCACTTGTTACAAAAACAGCACAAAAGCTTCTGGAAGGAGGAGACTTAACACGAGTCTGAAAAAATAAAAATAAAAACCTGAAGGGCCCTCATGAAGAGACCAGCTTTTTCACAAAGCTGAGCAATTCTGGGACGGTCATAATGACTAAACATGCCATTTGCTAAGATTGCATCAGCAACATTTGGATAAGTTACCAGGTTTATCTCCAAAACCTACAAAACAACCCAATGAATATTATTTTCAGAATATAACATAACATTTGGATAATTACCAGAATGATTTAAGCACACAAACACAAAAATAATAAAATACTAAAAATAGTAAAGAGACAAAAAAAAGATAACCTTAGTCTGAAGAAAAGCATGCTCGGGCAGGTTTGGCTTCAACACGTCTAGTAAAAATGCAGTTGCCTCTCTGATCAAATTTCTCTGGGAGGTGATCAAGGAAAAAACAATTAGAATGTTAAGCACTAACCAAAATATAATTCTGATGTGGATTATTAAATCACAGTATGAAGAATGAATTTTGTACCTGAAGAAAGAGGTCAGTGATTGTATTGTAATCTACAGGACAGCCCCCCTCCATTTGTGACATCATGAGTGCAAAATTCACTGCTCCCTGTTTTATGTTTGGAATAAATATTAATAACTAGAAACTACATTGTTATAGCCATCATAAATGTAAGTACATTAAATATATACCTGTGGATCTGCCCTCAAGATTGTCTGAAGGAGAAAAAGATAATCTGGAGTGTATCCAACCTATTACACCAAGATGAAATGTAAGCTCTTTCATAAAAGCATTAAGCAATCTTGAGTATATAAGAACAACTCCTCAAACAAACCTGCTTCGAGTATATAAGAATTTTGTCGAACTCTCTCCTTTCAGCAAAGGCAGCAACAACTTTTGGGGTAGCCCTTGCCTTTATATAGATCTTCAATGCCATGTCATTATCCACAGTCTAAAGCAAAAACAAGAAAATACATAAAACACTTGAAACATTTCACTCGTAGTATTTTTTTTTTTGCTAAGAATATATGCATACCTTGACAAGATCTCCAAGCTCTTCACTACATTCCAACTTATCCTCAGCCAACCAATTTTCCAATAGGTTTTTTTTGTTTTGATTAACAACTAGGCGAGATAGTTCGAGTGATTCAAAAGCATTTAGTTTCCCTTTGGTTAACAGTGTGCCAAAATATTGAAGCAGTGGAGGTGTCTGACCAGATTGCACAGGAACACTCTGCATTAAGCATAAAGAAATTAAGCAGTTTGCCAAATTATTGTTAGTAAAATGAAACTTTATTGGAAACCGTTACGAACAGATTACATGAAAACAATTTGGTATTACCTGAAACTTGGCAACTGTATCAGGAGTTCTAAGGAGGCCCTGTGGAGAATCGGCTGCCAGCTCAGCAGCTTCTTTGTACTTTGTCTGTGCAAATAGCTCCTGGAATCTTTGCAAAACCTGTTCACAACAAAAAAGCGATTGAATTATCAAATAATTATAATAGTAACAATTATTGTAAGAATGCTAACAATAATAGTAATCGCCGCTATTACTATTAATATTTCTTTTATTACTACAATGTTATGTCTTTAATCCATTAAGCTCCTAACTTAAAATCAATAAAAGAACAAAACTACCACAAAAATAGAAGTACAAAAGGAGTTAAGATAGAAAATTATTAACACAAATCAACTTATATTACCAGATTCTCTGCACCAGGAAGGTTAGCTCTCCTTGCGAGATTCACAGCAAGCTCTAAGTTATTCAGCTGCGGTAAAAAATAAATAAATAAAATTATAGCAAGCATCACTTAAAAAAATGAACCATGCCTACAGGTTTTTAATCACAAAAAACAAATGCATCAACAGAAAAAGGCTAGCAAGCTGCATACCTGACCACTAACAAATGGCACAACAGTAGCATCATTGACATTTGCGAGGAGAACCTGGCCTTTTCTATTAATTGCATAGAAGCCCCCGCTTGCCGTGGCTTCTGTTGTGAGAAAAATTGGATCTGCACTTATTCTATTTCTATAAACAGCAGCAGCTGTCTCCAAGTCGTAAACAAAAAGTAAACCTAACTTCGTTATCACATAGATCAAGCCATACTTATGTGAAACCTGCATCCAAAAATAAAAATAAAAAAGACTTTGAATACATGTAATCAAGACGATTCCGTTCTTCTTTCATTTTAACTTATTTTTTAGTTTTCTTGCCTTAGAAGAGATGCATTAGTGCACTTATATGCAAGAAAGCCACTGAAACCAGAAGATATACAATGCGAGTGTGGAAATTGAACACATTTATGATAATTGGACATCAATTGGGACAAAGTAGTTCTGATATTATTGGTAAGGCCTTCTTGCAAAATCAATACACCTGATATTTGGCCTCACATATAAATAATGTTGAAACTAAGTTAAGAGTATACAGCCTGAGATACCCTCCAAATGGGAAATTACTATTGATTGGCTATATCATATAAGCACAGTGATTTGGAAAAGTCTTTTTTCTAATGAGTGCCGAATTGGTCAGGTCAGCACTGCCTAATAATTACTCTCTAGTTTTTACTCAGCTTATAGACACAATATCAAAATTTTGGAGATGTTTATGTTAAATTATTCCATGATAAGGGAATTAGGGAAGAAGTGCTACACCTGCATTGCTACAGGGAAGTCATCTTGGAAATCCGGTGGGAAGAAGAGATCAGCTTGCTTCTTTGCGAAACCAGGCTTTCCTGTCGATAGATAAATAAACAAATTATGAAATGGCTAGCAAAACAGAAGCTGATTATATATAGAAATGTATTAGAATTCATAAGCAAATATTACCAGGCTGGGCGCCAAGTTCAATTACATGCAACTTTGAGGTAATTTGACCTGCATTGGTAGTCTTTGAGGCAAAACAGATCAAAGTAGAAGGAGTGTCATTTCCAGGAACCTGAATTATAAAAAAAAAACAGTTGCACAGTCAGGAATCAGTACCAGATACAATGAAATATAATAAAGGGCATTAAAAAAATAAGCTAACAGGAACTTATAGTTTATTAACCTTAAAAGTGCTGAAAGTGGCTGCATGTGCTTCAAGAGCTTGGCTTCGTTGCTGCTCGACAGAGAAGAGTTGCATGTTTCCTTTGACCAGTTGTGGCCTCTATAATTGATAAAAGAACAATCAATAACCCAATTCTAAAAAGTCTAAATTAGGTCTGTTTGAGTTTTATCATGTGCACATGAGAACTTCAATGGCGGAACAATCAGAGGCCAATATTACAGGTGAAATCCTAATAATAACACTTAACTCTTACATGGGATAAGAGTTAGACCTTCATCCCTATACTTTATCTCACTAGCAAACATGGTCATAGGTGACTTAACAAATAAAAGATAAAGGAAGAAGAACACTTACCTCAGGAGCACCAGGTGCAATTCCAATAAGAACAAGCCATTTCTCAGTAGGGTCGCACCGGTAATTAATTATCTGGTTGTTTGCCAAATTAGCAGTCCTATCAAACACTTTTACTGGTGCTGATTCACCTATATTAAAATATACATCATAAGCATCAGTCACATTTTATTCTTCAATCACTCTCCAAAATAATGCCTCAGATTCCAATTACATATGTTATAAGCAAGCTTTACATGACTATCTTTTAACCACATATTTCATAATTTGATCACACAACCAATTCTCAACTAGTTTCTACGATAACTCAAAAGGAAACTAACCTTCTATTGACCAGTGGTACACAGATGCTTGTGTAACAAGACCCAACATTTTCGGGGTGATCCACTTCCAAAATACGACCTATGCAAGAAAGAAATTACAAGATAAAAAAGACATTTACAAGGATCAGGTCTAATTGAAACCTCAATTTGGAGATAATATGATAAAAAGAAAGAACATAGAATAAATTATATAACCTGCTCAGGCATTTGATGAGACTTAATTTTGGTCTTTGCTTCGATATTAAATATTTGCAGGTGATCCTGAGTCGTCCCCGGTATTAGAGCTGAATATTTCAAGCATTGTCAAAGTTAATTTAAATTCTTTTTATAAGATAAAATATCTGATAAGTGGCATCATTTAATAAAAAGAGAATATTTATGATTCTGATAATATGGTACTGATACTAATGGGAGTAACTCTCTGACAAAAAGTGTTACAAATCAAGTTACAACTAGAACTAGTGGTTTTAGATAACCATTAAAGAGACACTTTAGCTGGTAGTTGTGCCACTCTGACGAGTTTGGAAAAGGGGGTTTTAACTTAACCAGAAAGCCAACTATGTAGTCATACCAGTCTAACAAGCACAGTGTAATAATTCAGATGGTCCTGCATAACTATATGGCCGTGTTGCACAGCTATGGGTAAAAGTATCATATCGGATACAATACAGATTATGGTGATATGGCATTTTTCAAAATCTACAGATACGGTTAGTCACACAAACACACACCCACACACATATATATAATTGACATGTAATACATAATATTATTTAAAAATATAAAAAATAAAGTCCTAATATTCAATAAATAAGACTACAATATACAAACTTAAAAATATATATATATGTATATATTATTCTTTGAGTGAGTCTATGGTACTATGCATAGCACGATTTGATCCGTAATACAGATCAATATTTTCGTTTTCAAAATCCTAACGGTCGATCCGAACCGTTCAACATGATTTTCATATGAATTTGTACTTGCAGACCGAATTTTATATTTTTTAGAATATTTTTACTATTTTTAAAGATAGGTAAAAAATCACTGTTTTTGGATGGTCAAGAATTTTCAGATCAAGTGATTTTCTACCTATCTTAAAAAATAGTAAATAAATTATAAAAAATATAAAATTCAGTATGCAAGTACATATTCAATATGGGGATCATGTTGAACGGTTTGGATCGACCATAAGAATTTTGAAAACGAAAAATATTGATCCGTATTACGGACCAACCCGTGATATGCATAGTACCATAGACTCACTCTTATTCTTTTATATTAATAAAAAAAGATGAGGGAGATAGGTTTATTCATGTAGAAAACAAAAAATTGAAAATTTAGGAGGCAAACAAAACATTTACAACGCTGGTTTAAGTTTTGGAAACATTCTGCACAGAACATAAAAAACATTCTGATACGTGTATCTGTGCATATCGGCGGCCGAATCCCTCAGTCAAAATATATTGATTAATCAGATAAATCATGCGGTGTATCTGATACATATCAGAAGTGTATCCATATACGATACATATCAGATATAGGTACGGAGCCTATATAGGCATATTTGGGTAACTTAGCAATATGGTTATACTAACCAGAAGCTTAGCCAAATTAAACCATAATTTAACCCTTGTCCTGCAGTTAAGTCTGAAGTGAAAGCCTCGATATTAACAAATAGATCATGATGTGACCAAAATGGAACTTAACTAAGAGAGAGATTAGTAACCAGTATATTAGATAATAAAACCTTTAAGAGCAAGGATGCGAGTGTTAGGGTTCATGAGCGCTGAATCAGCAGTGATGGGACGCCTTAATGGTTGCTGAGGCATGGTCATGTCGATAATGACAACACTGTTTTGTGGGGACGTCTCTCTGACACATATGTACTTCTCTGACTCCATCGTAACATGGGTGAATGTTATGAACTGTGGGTTTATCCCCAGGCTCGGCAGCTGAAAATGAAATGTTCTTGTTAATAAACCTACCAACACGGTATTAAAAAAATTGGATAAATGACCAAAAATTAAGGAGAAAGGGATCAGTTCATTCATGCCAGTATAAAGCACTTAATATCATAAATGCCCCTGCAAAACAATAAATATCTAGCATGTCCATCCAATTATGGAATATATCGAGTATATCCCCCTCTCTCTATGCGGTGAGCACTGGCAAGTAACTGGTAGGGGCATCTCTGAAAGTAAATGAGAAAGTGACAAATAGATGGGATATTTTTTCTCATGTTTTGTATGAGTATTACACATCTGCTTAAACAAGATATACACGAAATTTTTCCGTATTTCTACGAAAGTGCCTAAAACAAAATGGCCTTAGCAAAACGGCTTCTTTTGAAAATAGATGGTAGCTTTGAGGCCTGTTAAGTACATTCCAGTGATATATTTATTATTATAACTTATGTCAAACTATATAAAAAGTAAGGGCATCAACAGACCAACAGTACTTCTCAGCTGAAATTAGAAGACACTAAACAGAGAACTAAATTGCAATTATAAAAGACAAGCCAATGATTACAATTAAATACTCTTTTGTTCATCAACAGTTTTGAGAGCTTTAATTCTATATAGAATCATCTTTCCATCCTAAAGAAACATAAATTGAAAAGAAACACATGGAATGGGCTTTATTCCAGACATCCTAGGAACAATTGTGCAATGAAAACTCAAAATCCAGTTCTCATTCTCTCTCTCTCTAATCATATATGCAGGTTTCTCAGGGAAGAAAATTAACCACAAATCACGAATTCCACGTGGATTTAAGCTTATGATTAGGTTGGAATAAGCACTATCCCTGCAGAATAAGCAGTTTCTTATTCACATCTTGCCTAATCCCCCTTATGAGGCCGGTTAGGACTCCAAACAGGAACTCGATCCAGTTCACTTAACCTCAAGCTAGCATGACTACACACTCCAGAGATCTTCTCAGTCTATAGAGTGACCATTTCTCTATCAAAGCAGACCAAACTTCCCAAAAAAGTAGATCAACTAATACAAAACAACAGATCCTTCTAGATCCGACCAGAAGTGAGTAACACAGGCCAAGGAAGAAAGAAAGGAACTTACCGTAAGCGCCTCTCTGGTGGCGATCGGAGCGTTCGCCGCCGCCATCGCTAGCCGATGGATCCAACCAGGTTTCCGATCAAGTAACCAGAGTCAGATCTAGACAGAGAAAGAGGAGAGCGAGGGGTGGTGTGGGAGAGAGATTGGATCTAAAACGAACAGAATATAACAAAAAAGAGGTTATGAGGTTGTATTGTTTTTGCTTTTATAATTGCAATTTAGTTCTCCGTTAAAGCGAAGGAATTCGGACAAGCGAGAAAAGGACGGGTGTTTTTCATTTAGACCCTCGTACTTTTTCTAATGGGAGCAGTTAGGTAAATTTAATTTTAATTACCTCCGAGGTGGTGTTCAATAGTCTGGATCAAGAAAATAAACTTTTTTTAAGGACCAAAGAACACAAGAAGAAGTTAAGATAACGAAGAGGAAGAATGTCTTCGACTTGAGAATTCTAAGAAAATGAGGAAATTTTAATTATCTAGACTTAAAAGACCAGTACGATACGATTAGTGACAGATAAATTTTACTCGGAAACTCCTTGAAGAATCAAAATTGTAATATAATCCATGTGTACTTTTTGCCAATTCTTTTAGGGTAGCGCTATATTGAGGGCTTACTTTCAAATATTCAGCGCACAATGACCTTCTTTTCTTTTGAAAATTAGATGTAAAATGATATTTAATTAGTTAGTAATTTATAAAGTTGGAGTTCACTAGAAGAAAAATGACACAAATATATTTATTCATTTGCACAATTTGATTCATACTTTGATATTTTTACACTACTTGCTATTGTAAAATGACTTGTCTGTACTTATATTATATATATATATATATATATAGAGAGAGAGAGAGAGAGAGAAACACACGCACAATTCTATATTTTCATTAGCCTAATAATTTTTAACTTTACAAGTTTTATTTAGCTTTTCTGAGCTATAAATTCATAACACAGTGGTCTGGCCTCCTGATTTATCGATTTTACAAATACTATATATAAATATGTGATGATCTTTACTATCTCTGCACAATGAATTGAAAATATTCGCTGTTGATTTTTACTGCTATATCAATGAATATTGGGAAAAGACCTAATTCTTTTTTAGAAAAATTACAAGTTCTTTTACATAAGAAATTTCAGCATTTAATAGAAACAAAGTTGGCATGTAAAAAAAATTGTGCAACAAATTTTCTTTTATTATATAAATGCATTTAATTATTTCCTTTCATGTACACTTGAAGGTATTAATGAATCTAGATATATATAGAAATAAAAAGATGTGAGATTAATGAATCTAGATATATATAGAAATAAAGAATAAGGGGTAAATTGGATATAGAAGTATAAAAAATTCTCTTAGCTCTCAAAATTAAAATACATGCACTCAATATAGCACTCCCCATTCTTTTATTCAAAGCCCCAAAAAAAACTAAAATTATACTTCTGAAGCGGATTTTCAAATCTAAATTGTACGCTGGTGTCGATAAGAACATCACTGAACACTAGCTAGTCAGTTTCAGTGTCTTCAAATATCAGAGAACACAAGCTAATAAGTTTTAGTGTGTTCTTTTCTTATAATGAGCGCTTAATATTGAAAGTGTTCTCAGGTTCATATAAAATGCTTCTAATTTGTGACATCCTCTAGGCAAATAGCCAAATAGGTCATCGCCCTTCTCTCCCATAAATCAAACTTACTAAAAAAAAAGACTTTTAAAAGAAAATTTAAGTGCAAAGAAAGAAGAAAGGAGATTTTGTGCGACAAATCAGTTACTACCCGGACGGATTATAGTGAGGAAAAAAAAAAGACAGTCTTGTCTTATAAAATAAAATTACTACACAAGATTTCTCTCTATTTTGTTCTGCTCTTCGACTCCTTTCGATCTCGTCGGCTTTTAAGGTTACCATTTATTTTTTCTTTTGTTAGTTGTTGTACATAATTTAGTTAATAGGGATATTAAAATTAAATTTGTGCAGTTCGTAAATAGTTATTATTAGTAATGTTGTCTTGTTTAGACATACTAAAACATTTTTTGAATTTGAAATATGTGCACTTCGTATATGTTTACATGAGTAAAGCTAGGGTGTGATGTACTCACCAAAAGGATTTGGTGTGCACAGCTCCAAAAGTATATCGGTTGGCTTCAAATGAAGAATACAAACCGTTGAAATACATTTACTTCACGAGTGATGCTTCACGAGTGATGCATGTACATTCAAGAATTTAAAAGTTTTGACTTCATTGAGTACAAAGTCAAGCAGTAAAAAAATAATGAAAAATAAATACATAAAACAACTCATGAAATAACTTATAAAATGTTTAGTTTTTTATTGCTTGACTTTGTACTAAATGATTACGAAACTTCTAAAAAAATTCATGTACATGCCTCAGTCATGAAGCAGATGGATCTCAACAGTTTAGATTCGTCGTTTGAAGCAAATTTGATAGACTTTGGAGTTGTACCCACCAAACCCTCTAGGTGAGCACATCACATCCCCGCTTTGCTCATGTTTACATATACTAAGCAGTTAGAAAAAAAAATACTCATGTTTGATTATGGAGGAGGTGGAGTAAACTTTTTACTCAATACTTAAATTTGTCAAATGAGGTGTAAACAGATGGAATAAGATGGAGTTACAGCGGAATAAGTTTAATCACCTTCTCCGAACGGATTAACTTACTTCAAATTAACTTCATTTGTAAATCGAATGTCATAGACAAAGATTAATTTCATAATTTCTCTCTCCTCTTTAGTGGATAATTTAAGCTATGACTTAATTTTAGATTTAGATGCTTATGCATTTTTTTTAGTGTATGTAATGTATTGGATTTGGGCAGAACACAATTTAGTAAGTTGAAGTTTAGGGGTTATAGTTGGTCTTATAGGAATTTTGATTTTAGTGGTTATTTATTGATTAGGTAATTTATATCATGTGGGTTAATCAAGACAAGATTGGCCCAACTGCTCCGAGACAGGATGAGGCGGGCTCATATAATATTTCATAGTCGAATTCGTATCCCCCAAGGTAACAGAAATACCCTGTTTAGATGTGGATTGTCCGATTAAAATCCAATAATCGACCTCAGGCCAGATTGGTTTAGATTCCGATTGAACGGTTCTGATCCAAACAGAAATATTTTGTTACCTCACAGGAATCTTCCTCCATAGTCATCATAGGTGTGAAAAATTTGAAACTTTCTATTCCCAATCTTAAATTTAGTTTTCTTTTCTTTTTTTTCTTTTTAGATGATGTTGAGAGTGAAGTCACTTAATTATCTAATAATTACGAAAGAATTTTATCTACATTTTAAATCTGCGATCTTATAAATAAAAAAATATTATCTTTTGCTACTAAATTAAAGATTGATTCTCAAATTTTGAACTTGTTATATTTTGGATGAAATTCTTAATTATTTGTGATGAATATTCAGATTTAGCACAGATTTAGCACTTGTTAATGTTCAATGAGGCCGATTGTTGCATCACCACATGATATATGCCGCTACTAACGTGAAACGGTTGATTTGTTTACCTGCTTGATCTTTTCTACTGTCTCGCAACACGGATACATGTAGAGTACAATCCATAAAAAATCAGAGAAAATCGCACAAAATTCGGTAAATTTGTCAGTGGGCACAAGAAATTCATAGAGAGGTTGATTTGGAAAATTGGTATTTGATATGATAGAAATATCAACATTTTTTATCAAAATGGACCAAATTAGCTACAAAACTAGCAATGCCTTTTAAGGCGCTAAGTTATGATGTTTACAAGATTGACCTAGTTTTTATTTTATTTTATTGTTTATTTTTTACTTTGCATGGATCTGCACTGACTGAGTTTTTCATTCTAGGCCTGTACACCCAAGAGTAATATTGAAGAGAGCTGACGGGTACTTCAGGGAAAAATGTCAAAAATATTACCCGAAGTAACCGAATATGGAATATAGAGTAGAACTAGGGTGCTCCTAAGCTCACCAAGCCCTTCGTGAGCGCGACTCTAAAACCTATCGAATTGACTTCAAACGACATTTTCAAACCGTTAGATGTTCAATCTATATTAAAATGTGCTTGGAGACCAAATTTTACATTTTTTGGAATTTTTTTACTATTTATTAAGATGGTTTGAAAATCGTTGTTTTCCAATGGTGCAGAATTTTAATAAAAACAGCGATTTTCAAACCATCTTAATAAATAGTAAAAAAATTCCAAAAAATGTAAAATTTGGTCTCCAAGCACATTTTAATATAGATTGAACATCTAACGGTTTGGAAATGTCGTTTGAAGTCAATTTGATAGGTTTTAGAGTCGCGCTCACGGAAGGGCTTGGTGAGCTTAGGAGCACCCTAGTTCTACTCATGGAATATATATTAGTTTAAAGAGGAGGTTTCAAATGCCTTCATTTTTTGTGTCTCTATCATGTCTCCATTTTTAAAAACTTTAATAACTCAAAATTTAAAACTTAGAAGTCAAAATAAAACTATTGGATATGATCTATATCATTTTATGTATGCGCATGTAAAAAATTGTGACATTTCAACTTTGTTTTGGTTGTCATCAAGGGCGTGTAAAAACATACTAACATGGATAATTTCTAGACGTTGATTTTTCAAATGATTGATTCACATAAAAACAAAATTGAAATGTATTTTTTTTTTATGAGCACATAGAGAAAATAACATAAATCATATCTAACGGTTTTATTTTGAGGTTTATAATTTAAATTTTGATATATTAATATTTTTAAAAATGGAGGCATGATGGAGGCAAAAAAAATAGAGGCATTTGAACCCTCCTCAATAGTTTAAAATTTAGAAGTTATGATTGAAGAATTATTATTCAAGTATGAAAATATGTGAGGTGTAGACAATAATAATTAACTATCATTTAGTTATGTTGCATTAATTAAATAAATTCTTTATTAATAGAGGACCGAGTTTTTGTTAAAATGGCTCAGAATACAACAAATTTAAAGTTTTTTTGGATCACTGAGGGACCCAACAATATTTTTTTTTTTAAATTGGCAGAAAATACATTATTTTCTTTAAATGATAGAAAATGCTTTTAATTGAATTTTTGTTTTCGTGAGATAAAAAAGGTAGTGGATGCCTCAATGTAATATGGACTTTGTATACGAATCATCTAAGATAATTCCATGGACCCTTTTCAATAAGGGGGAATTTCACTTATACCCCTCAAAAACTTTAAAATTATATATCCCCCCTCTAAACTTTGAAATTACGTACTTCCCCCTCTAAACTTCAAAAACTCACAAATTTACTCATTTTATTGTCTTTTATATTTAAACTCATTCTAAAATTTTAAAATACTCATTTTACCCTTTATTAAAAGCATATAAAAGCCTATCAGACTCAAATTTGAATCTGAATGATTCCTCTGCCGTCCGATCCGCGCGCATCGCATTAATTAAAATGGCCAACAAAATCATAAAGGCATTATAACTCTGCTCTAGAAAATTTCCGAACAAATTTATCGCAATCAACTCACATATCAGATTTATCATTCAGCTCAAGGAAAATATTTTGTTGAGCAAAAGGATGTCCACACATCCTTGATCAAAAGGCCTTCCATAATTCCATTATCTTCCATAGTTCATTTTTGGGAATAGTCATGTTTTTGTCCCACAATTATATTATTAGTGCAACATTTTCTACAAAATTATTGTACCAAACATCTAACTTGTACAACATTTGGCTGGTAAAATACAGATTTAATATTATTTCAAGAAGATTTGTTTTTGGCCAGAAATCAGTTTGTAAGCTCAATTAAGGCTCAAAAATCCCATATGTCTTTTTTTGAAAGTTAGTGGCTTTAAATGCCTACTAACAATTTCATTGATAAAAAAATGTATTTACAATCGGTCAAATGACCGTAATTCCTAAATCTACTTTTTTATTCTCATGAAAACCTTTAAACTACTCTAATATTCTAATCTTTTTTAATTACCCTAATACCTTAATGCTCATCTCGCTTCACAACCGGATCCATTTGACCGATGCTGCGCTCCCATATGTCATTGTTCAAGTTCAACTTGACTAAAATATCAAGTGAAATTAAAAAGAAAAATTAAAGAGATTTAAACCTTATTTTACACAGAATTACTGTCAAGTTGAAGATCGAGTCCTACAATCATCCTCGACTTTTCTCCATTAGCTACCAAAGTAAATAAGTAACTTGGTACAGAATTAGAAAGGAAAATAGAAAAGAAATCTAACATTCACTACTAATGTATAAATTAAATTGAGTACACACTTTCTCTTGTTGTAAATAGAAAATAAACATATAGATGAGCAAATAAAGAGATGAATTTCTACACAGTTTCTCTTCTTGTAAGAGTGAGGCTATGGTGCTATGCATAGCACGGATGGCTAGTGTGCTACGGCTCAATATTGTACTTTTTAAAATTCTAACGGTCGATCCGAACCGTTCAATGTGATATCCATATGAATATATACTTGCAAACTAAATTTTATATTTTTTTGAATTTTTTTACTATTTTTTTAGATAGGTAGAAAAATCAGTGTTTTCTGAAAATTCTGGACCATCAAAATTCTACCTATCTAAAAATATAGTAAAAAAATTCGAAAAAATATAAAATTTAGTTTGCAAGTACATATTCATATGGTTATCACATTGAACGGTTCGGATCGGCCGTTAGGATTTTAAAAAGTACCATATTGAGCCGTAGTACACTAGCCATCCGTGCTATGCATAGCACCATAGCCTCACTCCTTCTTGTAATATAATGCACTGTTGATCCAGTACATTACCTGGAAATAAAACACCGAAAAACTTCCAAAATTAAGAAATAGGATCCATGAAGTACCCTAATTGTATTGGATATCTAAAAATATAACTGGACAATGAGCTATTACATCGAAATGCAACACCCAAAAACAATTTTTTTTTTAAATAATGCTTGGCGCTCTGTTTCATTGCTGAAACTGACTGTTTATGGACATCCAAAATTTTTTGTAGTGTGTGTGATCACCACAACCACCACATCATATTGTTAAGTTTCCAAAACAGCATAGCACTGTGTTAGCACAAAAAGGTAGCTATATCAGGTAAGTAGTCTAACTACAAAGCAAGCAAAACATCCACAAAATATGTAGCTTAACAGCTAACAAACTAGGTAATCCTTAATCTTCTACTTCACCATCCTAAGAGGATCACCTGTGAATCCCTTGGGTCCCACACCCTAAGAGGAATGGCCTCAATCACCTCTGGCATCCAGTCTGTGGTGGCTTCTTTAGTCTTCTGCTTAGTATTACCTGTCCAATATGTCACCAAAAAAAATAATAAATAAAATAATAGTTCTGAATGATTTCACCTGTGCAGCTTGGAAACATATTTCATTTCTCATTTCCCAAAAACTATTAGGATTATGAAATTACATTCACCAAGTAAAGGAGCGTGTTCCTCAGCAGTACCAAAACCTAGTATATTATTCTGGAAGGATAAAAGGGGTAGATTATGTAGAAAAGGTTAATACGTTTGTTACGTGCATGATATAATTTCAGCATAAACGTTTAGAAGTAGTTCTCACTAATCTCTCACTAATTATTTTCCACTTCGTCCCTAGTTTCCTCTAATCAACCAAATTGACCATAAAGCACCTAAATTTCATAATACTGACAAAAATTGGATGACTTACGATTTGTTTCTTTTCAAGCACCGTATTAGTATGATTGCACCAGCAATGAGAAGCACCACAATCACCCCCACAACTGCTATTATAACTGCTGGTATTTTCTTTTTCTTACTCGGTTTTATAGAATTTCCAAACCTATGTAGCAAAAAGACATTGAAAAGGCTAACATAATTAGAAGTGGTGTGCACAATCAATTACCCTCTATGATACTAAAAAATGTACTGGATGTACTGTCAATAAAGGTTTTGAAAATCAGAATAAGAATCGGAACCGGCCACTTGACCGTGAAATCTGAAACAGATGAATCGGTCGAATCGGAAACCCGGTTTGTTTTACAGAAGCTTATTTTGTACTGAAAAAATAGGAAAAAAATTTGTAAATAAAATACTTTGGATCCCTATAAAAATAAAAGAAGAAAAGGAAACAAAAAGGAGGTAGGAAATATGGAAAAACAATTCAAAAGCAAATGCAAAAAACTATGGAAATTGATGGGTTTGGGACCAAATGGAGAGAAGGAAAAAGTGGAGGCAGCCCTTAATGTCTCATTTTTACAAGTGGCCCCATCTCTCCATATTTTCTTATTTGAGCCCAGCCCACAAAACCCTTCTGGTGTGCACAATTAATATCCTCTATGATACTGGATGTACTGTTAAAGTGTCAATCTTCTCAGCTCGCTATAGACTGTTTAACCCCAATGCATAATTAGGAAAATTTCATGGTTGATGTTTCCTCAATAAGGTAGAAGGGTACAGATGGGTTAGCCTGTTCCGTATATTGCACCATTTTATTAAATTGTTATATTGGTGGATAGTTTATCATGTGCACAAAACCTGTTCGGTGAAATGTCTAAGAGGTGCTTTGATGTTGTCTTCAGAATTTGGAACAACACAGGTAATTTTTCTTTTACGTTTCTTTTTATATTTTTATTTTTAATGTAGATATGTGATGATAATATGCCTTGTGGGTCGAAACAAATGATGGTTTTACTACATAATACCGGTTGAAAAAAGCGATTAGAGGCGACTGAAAAAGCGATTAGAGGCGACTGAAAAAGCGATTGCAAAAAAACAATAGAAAAAAAAAAGGGGCAAAAGAAAGAAAATCTGAAAAAATAACAATAATATGGCCTCGCCTCTCCTTGAGAAAGCCCAGCAACGTAGATTGGGCTTGTTAATGTCTAGTTTTCGCAAGAAATATGGGGCTCATCAAGCTCCATTAATGGCGGCCTTTCACCCAAATGAGACCCGGATTAGATCATATAGTAGTGTTGTGCAACAGCCTACCGCAATTTGGCGTGAGCGACATCAGACGCGCAAAATTGACTCACGATCCACAGTGGTGCGAAGGAAAATTGATGAGATTCGGTCACAATCTACCTCACATCGTCCGATATGTATGCGATGTGGAGATCGCGGACACCTCGCGAAATCGTGTCGCAATAAGCAATTATGTTTTGCTTGTAACAGGTTAGGTCACAAAGCATCCGCATGCCGCAACTCCACTCTTCATCCCCCCGTTTCCCCTCTTGCTAAACCTAGATCCACAAACCTCCCGCCTCCTAGACAGATACAGAGACCTCTTGCTAAACCTAGATCCACTTCACTCATGGCGATCACCCCTCCGTTAGTGTTACTTGCCGCTACTCCCCGATCCCAGGCGATTGAAGCCAATTTAATGATGAATTTCGTCCTTGACGATATAGCTGCCTGGGGACCGGAAAGAGTTGAGACTGTTCTTAGAAGTCGATTTGCTCAACACCGGTGGGTGGCGTAGGTGTTCGATGAGTACAAATACCTCATCAAAGCCCCGAATGCGACCTGGCTCGAATCAGTAGCTTCCCGAGGGTATCTCCGCTTAGGCGACGTCCAGTTCCCCATCATTGCTTGGGAGAAAAGCTTCAGTGAAGGGATTCCGCTACAAAACATTTGGGTAAGAATCTACAATTTCTCGATCTTCCTTGATGACTTTTCTGAATACGATCGGGTTTTGAACCCGTTTGGGGCCTACGTGCAAGAGATCGATTGCGCGACACAAAGCGGGTACGACGTCCGCTTTGTTAGACTCAAACTCGCTGTCTGTGACCTAAAGCTTCTTCCCAAAACTCACATCGTACCCTATAGAGACCCTACTGGCACACTCTCCATGTTTGACATCGACATTGAGGTCGAAACTGAACAAACCGAGCCCTTAAATGCTTGGGCTGGTAGAAAGAGGGGCTGACCATATCCAAATGGCACCGAATTTGAGAAAAGTGAGCGCAAGGACCTAGGACCTCCCCCTGTCACAGAGAGAGGAACAGCCAATCAACCCCCACCTCCACCCCCGCAGGGGGGTGGTAGTATCCGTATGCTGCCTTCTGATGTCCCTCTTCCTAACCCAATCACTCTCAGGACAATGGATCCTGGCAAGGTTCCCATGGAAGGACTTAATGTTTTTTTAGAAGAAGAACTTATTACTGAGGATCTTGATTTAAATGCTTGGGAGCAACATCTGCAACAAATTCGCTTTCGAGATGAGGCTGGCCCCAGTTCTTTTTCAAACCCAACTCCTATGTCAGAGGACTATTCTGTGCCAGTAACCTTACCAGTACCTGCTGTTACTGCCACTGTGCCAGTAGAGCAAGAGACACCAGATACTCTAGTAGAGAAGACTATTGCTACCCCTGGGCCAACTCTTCCACCTTCTGCTCACTTTACTTCACCACCAGCCAGCTCAACTCCTCCTCCAACAGTCCATCAGACCCCCCTCCTACCATACCCAAAACTCCAGAGGATATGTCTGAAGATGATGAGCCTATTCTAGCAAGAATGGTGAGATTGAATCTTCTCCAGAAACCAAAACCTGCTAGTGCACCTGCCAAACCTGCTAAGAAGTGGGTAGCTGACCCTCCTAAACCTAAAAAGAAATTTACTTGGGGGAGGAAGAAAAACCAACCTCTAGCTATCAAAACCCCCAAGTCTGGCATTATCAAACCTAAGAAAAAATCTGCTACCACTGCTACGGGTATGGGCACTAGATTGAGGAGTGCCACAAGACAGAACCGACAGGGCACAGGGTCTACACCAGAAAAAGCCATATGTTTATCAGATACTGAGGTGCCAACCCCTGAAGTTACCGATACCCCTGTCAGACAAGCCCAACCAGCTCCCCGCCGCAGCCTTCGAGTCACAGTACAAGATGAACCTGCGTCTGCTCTGAGCAAAGCTCAGAAAAGGAAAATGTCTGATGGCAACAGCTCCTCAGGTATCAGTCTTATAACCAAATTTCCATATAATAGACTTAGTGTAGATCAAATTGTAGCATTGTTTGAAGTATATCAAATAACCTTAGGTAATTCAGCTGACGATAGACCACTTATTATTGACAGTCTTAAGTCTTTAGACCGTAGTAAATTTGAACAGGTCATTAATCAGTTGTTAAAAGATACTAAGGATAGACAATTACCTCCAGTTACTTTAGACTTAGTTCAACAACTTAGTGCTGTAGCAAATCATGATCTAGAGACAGTAGTTCAACAACCTAGTGCAGTAGCAAATGATGTTCTAGATTTAGTAAATTCACCTCAGCCAGTAGATTCTTCTTTAACAGATAATATAGCTAACTCTAGTGCTTCATTTAGCTCTCCATGAATATTCTTAACTGGAATTGCAGAGGTCTGAACTCTAGTAGGAAAAGACAAATAGTGAAGGATCTAATTGATAATAACAAAGTAGATATCTTAGCCATCCAAGAAACAAAAAAGGAAGACTTTACTAACAGATGTCTTAAAAGTATTTCTCATAAATTAGATTCTTGGCTATGGGTACCTTCCATTGGTAGATCAGGAGGTATCTTAGTGGGATGTGATAGCAACAAAGTTAGGTTTGTTCAACACACAGTTCACCTTTATTGTTTAGATATAATACTGGAGAATAAATTAGACAACACTAAATGGCAAATGACTATAGTGTATGGACCAGTACTTAGGTCTCTTAAGCAATCCTTTTGGGATGAGTTATCCAATAGTAGACACAATAATATAGATCTTTGGTTTATATGTGGGGATTTTAATGCCATTAGGAAAAAGGTTGAGAAAACAGGGAATAACTTTGATGTTCCAATTAGTAATAAATTTAATGCTTTTGTTAACACTTTCCATTTAATTGAACACAAATTACACACTAGAAAATATACCTGGTCCAATGGCAATATATTTGCACTTTTAGATAGGGTCTTTACTACCCTTGCTTGGGAACAAAAATACCTTTCTAGTTCAATTAGAGATCTTAGTAGTCATGGGTCTGATCACTGTCCTCTCCTAGTACAAACCTCTCCTGAGAACACTCACTCTCCCCCCCTTTTTAGATTTGACCCCAGTTGGACAGATCAAGCTGATTTTATTCAGCTGATGCACAAATGGTGGAATGAATTCCCTCTTTCCTTACCAGATGTAGCTAAAAGTTGGACACAAAAATTAAAACACATTAGGAAAAGAATTAAGGGCTGGACTTATAACTTTTATGGTCAACAAAGGAGAGAGAAATCCCAATTAACAGCCTTATTACATGACTTAGAACTGATCAGGGATAATAGGGAACTTACCCATGAAGAAGGGGAACAATGGATTCACATTACACACAAACTAGAAGAAATTTATCAAGAGGAAGAATCTAAATGGAAATTGAAATCTAAACAAAAATGGTTAGCTGAAGGGGATGCTAACACTAAATATTTCCACATCCTAGCAACACATAGATAAAAAAAAAATAGAATAAATGCTTTAGAAATAGATGGCCAACTTACTCATTCTCTTCCAGAAATAAAATCTCATATAGTAGAATACTATAAATCACTGTTAGGCTCCACTGGTTGTAAATTTGCACACTTAAATTCTGATTTTTGGGATTTAGAGGACAAGTTATTATCTGTAGAACAATGGGAGTTAGAAAGACCCTTTTCTGAAATGGAATTAAAAACTGCAGTCTTTGCGTCTGAACCTAATGGAGCACCTGGCCCAGATGGTTTCACATTTAAATTTTATCAATTCTTTTGGGACTTAGTTAAATCTGATGTGATGCTTCTCACTCACTACTTCTATGAAAACCAACTAGATTTACATAAAATCAACAAATCATGCATTTGTCTAATCCCTAAAGAAAAGGATGCCACTTTGATTAAGAAATTTAGACCAATTAGTCTTGTTAACTGTAGTTTTAAAATCCTTTCCAAATTACTTACGATTAGATTAGAACAAGTAATGCCTAGATTAATCGATTCTAGTCAAGCAGCTTTCATTAAGAATAGATACATCTTAGATAATATGATTGTCGGGCAGGAAATTCTGCATTCTTGTCAACAGAACCAGCAACCAGGTGTTGTAATCAAAGTGGATTTTGAGAAAGCATATGACAAAATCCATTGGGAGTACTTATTAGAAGTCTTACATAGTAGGAACTTTGGATCAAAATGGATTCAATGGATTACACAATGGTTGTATAGCTCTCAATCCTGTTTGACAATTAATGGAGAATTAACTGATTATTTTTATTGTAAGCGAGGAGTTAGGCAAGGGGATCCTTTGTCCCCTTTTCTATATATATTAGCTGCTGACACCTTAAGTAAAATTTTTAATAAGGGTAGGAAAGCAACAGTCATTACAGGATTAGGACCTGAATGTATAGAAAACACAGCTATCACCAATTGCCACTATGCAGATGACACTATTCTATTCCTAGCTGCCCAGGATGAGAATATTGAATCTGCCTGGTGGGCAATGATGGCTTTTGAAGCTTTATCAGGGATCAGAATGAACTATGACAAAACTGAAATGTATCCTATTCATATAGATCCCCAAACCTCAACTCTTAATCAACTGTTTAGATGCCAATGGGGAACTTTCCCAATTAAATATTTAGGACTCCCTTTACACATTAAAAAACTTGCAGTTAGTGATTGGCAATTCTTAGTAGATAAAATTGAAGCTATATTACCTAGTTGGCACAGCCAACTCCTTTCTATAGGAGGAAGAGTTACATTAGTTAATTCGGTTTTATCCACAATCCCCTTGTATGCTCTCTCAGTTTTTAAAATACCAATTACTATAATTCATCAAATAGATAAAATTAGAAGGAGGTTCTTATGGCAAGGAACAGAAAAAAAAGGAAGTATGCTTTAGTTAGTTGGGAAAATGTTTGCTTAGCTAAACAATTTGGAGGGATGGGTGTCTTAGATCTTAAGGAAATGAATATTGCCCTATTACTTAAATGGTGGTGGAGATTTAAAAATAATGATTATCATGCCACTTGGAAAAACATGATTACTCATAAGTATCTTGATAATCACACACCTCCATCCCCTTTCTGGACAAGTATTTCTAGCTTAGAAAATATTGGTTCTATTAGTGTACAGTATGTACCAGGTAGTCACTCAAACTGTCGATTTTGGACTGATATATGGTATAAAGATTGTTCACTAGCTACTAGATACCCTATCATCTATAGTAAATGTAGCAATAAACACATCCTTTTTAGTGAAGTTATTAATTCTCAAGGCATGAGAGTTCAATTTAGACGACCATTAGAAGGTTTTGACTTGAGGGAATGGGCTGAAATTCTGCACATCATAAGTTCAGTGTCTTTTACTTCACCTCAGGATCTGATAGCATGGAGATGGGACCATACAGGGAAGTTCAATACACACTCATTATATAAATTTCTGAATTTTAGGGGGGTTATACCTGTATTACCAGAATTGATCTGGTGGATCTTACCTGTCCCACCAAAAATAAAAATATTTATGTGGTTAGTTACTCATAACTCCATCCTCACAAAGGATAATCTGTCAATTAGGGGGTGGACTGGGGAACAAACTTGCCAGTTCTGTACTGAACCAGAAACAATTAGTCATCTCTTTCTCACCTGTTCACTAGCTCAGAAGGTTTGGTTTTGGTTGGGTAAGAGTCAAGAGTTTATGAACAATTGGCATTGTTTTGAAGATATAGTTGCCTTTGCTATGACACTGCCAAAGGTTGAGAAAACAGGGTTCTTGTTAGTACTTAGTGCAGTATGTTGGTCTTTGTGGCGACATCGTAATGATTGCTGTTTTAACAATTCCCCTATTAAATCTGCTAGATCACTTATTTTTCTAATTAAATCTTTACTTGGGTACTGGTCAGGAAATGTCAAAGAACAGGTGCAACATGTGGTTGATGACTGGATGCCGGTTATTGAAGATGCCATACCACTTGCCCAGTACATGCCCATGGAGTTGGTGGTCTATCAACCGCCAGTGTCCCCTAGTTAGCAATGCGGCCACACAACAACCAATTTTTGTATCTAGAATATATCATTAGCCCCTTAATGAGCGGCTTAGTAATTGCCACTTTAGTATATTTTTGGTGTTTAGATTCCATCCAAGCTTGGTATATCACTTGTCTGCTATGCGTATTATGCTGTGTAGTTGGCTATTTTGAGATATGTTCTTATGGCTGATTGGCACAAAGTGCCTGTTTTTGTTGAACAAGGGTATGTAATTATGGTTTCATGTTAATGGAACGGGCTTCTGCCTTTTTAAAAAAAAAAAAAAATAATATACCTTGTGAACTTGTTTCATTCAACTGATCTTTTCTGCTGGGCTAAATATGTGACGAACTGTAATAAATTATGTAATCCTAAAGAAATTTTTTTCATCCATTTTACTTTATAACATTAAAAATGGACCACAAATTAATTAAACCCGTAAAAAAAAAATAACATACTTGTATGTTAGAGTTCCATCTTGTTGTTTTTTCTGAAGACCAGGAGGAAGGGTGGTAGAAATCTTGCTGTTTCCAGTTATGTCCTTGAATGTTTCATAAAATAATTACGAATTAAATAATGACATTTACTGTTTGAACAAAATATAGGTCAATGCGGAAAACCTACAGGTATGTAAGAGCTGTTAGTTGTTCAAGGAAATTAGCGAGACCTTCTGACAAGTCGTTACTAGACAAGTCCCTGAAAAAGGAAAAGAAGGAACAATCATGCTACAGAAAAAATAATATGAGAAAAAGAAAGTGAGATCTATCGATGTAGGAAAGAAACAAATAAAGATGCTACAAACTACTGATTTCGACTGCGTTTTCTGAGAGTTAATTCATGCCAGAAGTTAGGATTCCAAAGACACTAATCTTAATTAAAAACATATATAATTGAACTTGAAAAGGAACTCACAATGACTTGAGAGAGCTTAGATTCCCAAAAGAAGATATTATTGCGCCAGTCAATCCACTGTATGACAGGTCTCTGAAAGAAAATAAAAATGATCTTATAAGTCAAAAGCATATTCTTATTTGAAAATGAAATTCATGTATTAAAATAGATACTCACAGGGCTGTGATTCTTGGAATGTTGGTGGAATCATTGGTACAGGTGACACCAGTCCACGAGAGTTTTGTAGGAACACAAGGATCACCACTCCAATCTTTTTTTACTTTGTACGTAGTTCGCCTTAATTGTATTAATGGCAGTAACAGCGATTAAAATTGTAAACATTAATTATGGCATCACTTCGAGTAAACAAATTAATGCAATCTAAACATTTGTCATCATAGTTAATTCTATTCAATATATAGTTATATTATATTATAATTCTCTAGTGTGATAAGGAAGCAACGCCGCGCTCAACATCAAGCTTCGTCTTTACAAAAGAGATCAAAATTATCAATTGAAAAAGATGAGAATTGTGGAAAACAACATAGGAAACAAATAAATAAACTAAATTTTATGATAACTGGAGATAAAATTGAAAGATCTAAAGGAGAGGATAAAATTATTTGTTATTTCCTTGAGGAACACTGAGTCGATTCATATCAAAGAAGTCATTGTGGCCATCTCATGGTCTCCATTAATTAGACCAAAATTCTTGCATTTGAGGGATTTTCAACATGATCATGGCATGAATGGTAAAGCAAAATAAATTAGATTACTTTTGAGCTAGGTAACTCTTTTTGTTAGGTAATAGCTGTAAAAACTTTTATTAAGTACCAGAGGTTTGATATCTAATAAAACACTTAGTTTTAATGGAACCAGTGGGTTATCCCCCACCTATTATAAAAATCTAAATAAATTAGATGAGACTAATACATATGATCAAACTTACCATCTCCACTATTGGTTGGAACCCTGGTGGGCTTAATGGCATAGATCTCAAACGCATTCAACAGAGGCGGGAGAGTTGAATTTGAAGTAGCCTTAAGCAACACATTATATATAGTGTTACCTGTGTGGGTGTATTTGGTAAATCCGGAATGAAGTTTACTCAGTACAATAGAGTTGAATGATGGCTCTCCATTGACAAATATATCAAACTCCCTAAAAGAAGTGTGTGGTATGTCCTGGATCTCAGCGATATGAAGAATTATTAAAAATACGGTTTCATTCTTACTGGTCCAGGGAGGAAGAGATCAAGGGATTGTTTGGTGTTTAAAGTGGTGGCAGCAGTTTGCATGACGAGAGATGGGGTCGCATATTCTGTGTCTGGGGACACGGTGGAGCTGGTTGAGATATTTGTCCATGTGTCTAGTGTAAAGTTGTCCCAAAACCGGTCGTACGGATCTTGAGGGTACCTATTTTAGGTTTCGACCAAGCAGAAGAAGAGGAATATGAGATTCTGAGTTCTGACCATTATACTACTTTAATTAACTATCTATTGACCGAATTATATCTTACTTATCTGGTCACTCTTTCCTTCTCCCTTATGTAAAATTGCATATGGTAAATTTGCCTTTTCATATTCTTTATATTCTGGATCTAGTATAGAACATACTTATTCCAATTAAAGTACATAAATTGACATCTGCTACTAGCCAAATGCCTTAAGTTTACATCATTGTTTTGTAACTTGCTCATGATATTAATCTAGACTTATTATATAAACTACTGAAAGAAAGAGCAAAAAGTATCAGGAAAAATTAATTATATAATGAGGAGGGTTCAAATGCCTCCATTTTTCATGCCTCCACCATGCCTCCATTTTTAAAACTTTAATAACTCAAAATTTAAAACTTAAAAATCAAAATAAAACCGTTGGATATGATCTAAATCATTTTATCTATGCACGTGTAAAAAATTATGACATTTTAATTTTGTTTTGGTTGTCATCAAGAGCTTGTAAAAAACGCACTAATGTGGATAATTTCTAGAAGTTGATTTTTCAACTTATTGATTCACATAAAAACAAAATCAAAATGTGATAATTTTTTATGAGCGCATAGATAAAATGATGTAGATCATATCCAACGGTTTTATTTTGACTTTTAAGTTTTAAATTTTGAGTTATTAAAGTTTTTAAAAATGGAGGCATGGTGGAGGCATGAAAAATGGAGGCAGTTGAACCCTCCTCTTATATAATATGTTCCAGCAATAAGCAATAATAACTTGAGGAATTAATTTGTCTCTTTACCTTAGATAATCGTTTGCGCCTAAATTCAACCTGCCATAACTAACCAATGATTTTGTGGAATTTGCATATTTATAAATGCTCGTCTCCAATGGCCTCAATTCTAGCGCAGAGATAAATGGAGTACCCTGATTCTTATTTATGAGACAAACTTGTAGGTAATCTGAAGTGGTCATGACGATAATCTCAGTTAATTAGGTAAATTTCATATGGACTTGTGCGAACTGTATCCCAATAATTGGGCCTCAAATGGATATCAAAGATGGGGAGCTTATTTAAGTTATCGTAATTCCCATACATAAATGCTGCTCTTACAAAGTACTTTGATCCTATTGTTAAGGATCTTAAGGTGTAGCAATTTCGGATTCCATTGGGGAAGCTTCTGAGTGTCATATACTCCTTCTCTACCTTGTCCGACATATACTCGGATTGAATAAAGTAGTTTCTTCCGGTATCAATGAAATGCTCATCAGTCGCATACGTCAAATTTGTCTCGCTCGCAACAGTGGATAAATGTGCACGAAGTCCACAGTCAATGCTTATAAAACCTGAAAAACATAAAGCAACCACCAATCCTTTTGAACAAATCTAAAAGGCCAAACTTACCAAGATGCTCAGCTCTACAATTAAGTTCCCAATTAATTACAGCAAGCTCGCTTCATATGATAAAACAAATTTTGCTATTTTGAAAGCTACTGTCAGTCCTTATTATGAAAGCAATTTGATCAGTATTTTCTCCTTTTGCGCTTTGTCAGTTTTATTTCATTTTATCAAAGACTTGAACAAATTCTAAAAGTTACCTGCACAAGGTTTACCAGTAAAAAAAAATGGAAAATTCTGAATGACAGAGCTCGTAAATTTATGGACATTGATGATAATCAAGCAACAGAGACAGATGAAACGGACATAATGTCATTAAGTCAATAAAAACATTTCTAGAAGTAAACCAACAACCAACTTTCAAGTCTACATATATACCTACAATTTTTCTCCAATAATGAAGCTCTAACTGCACTCCTGAATTTTACAGTTTGTTGGATTGATTGTTTCGTGCTTACCACGTTGTGGCCGTGGAGACCTGGGCTCGATTGTTTCGTGCTTATATAGTCGTTTTATATGAATAAAATCATGAAAAATAAATTAAAAAAACAGACAAAATACAGAGAGATACTAGGTTAATGTAATAGATATATACTAGACATATAGAGCAGTGTTACCTAGAGAATCAGGCTGGCTGTGGACTCCAGTTATTACCACGGTTAGTACCAGAAGAACTAAGCAACCCCAAACCATTTTTGGCAAGCACAATTCCTGTTCTTCTGGTAATGAAAAGCTGAGCGAGAAGAAAGGAATCTCCACTTTTAAATAAAGACTGTGTTAAATTTTTAGCATCTCCCCAAGTCCCAAGGACATCACGTTCATTGCATGTGAGTATATATTGTCTTGACTTGATAAAAAAAAAAAAGGTCAACGAGCTAGGCATTTTCTGACGTCATATCATCTTGCCTGTCGTTACTAGTTTGACGATATAAATGCACTCTCATATCAATATCCACATGTTGATTATACATACCTCTCTATCTATCCATTGGTTATGTTTGATTGTGGCGTAAGATGTGGATCAATCTCTTACTTCATCTGCTAAGTAAAAAATAAAATAGACTCCAGACTGAGTTATTTCATATTTTCAGATAAATTAACTTACTCTATACATACTCCGTGCTTGTATGGTCTACTGTTATAGGTAGATGTTCATTTTCAAACATCTTACTCTTCCAGACCAAGGCTCTGAAAACCAAAATCAGTCACTTGATCATAGAATCGGATCGGGTGAATCGGTCGAAATCAACTGAATCAGATCGGAAAGTCGGATTTTATTAGCAAAAGTTTGTTTTGCAATAAAAAATAGGAAAAAAATAATTTGTCAAAAAAATATATTAAGACAAAAATTACACTCATATAATCATTCATAATAATATAATACAAGCATTACAATCAAAACAAACTTTTTTTAGTAATGCAAGTGCCGCTCCGGAGCTCAACATGCTCAGTCCCACAAGGAAACCATACATAAACTAGAGGCATTTATATACGAGGAACATTGCCTCTCAAATCGGTTATTTGAAACAAAGGAAACAGATAAATTCGATAAACGTACCAAAATATCAAATCATCATAATTAGAAATAATTCAATTTAATTTTTGTTGTGTTTCGTTCATATGATGTTCAGAAAATTAATGCATACAAACAATTGTTCAACATGTAATAAAACGAACAATGATTTAATTCTCAAAAAAAAAAAATGAAAATTGATACTAACCAAATAACCTGGCACTAGGTCTCGTAGGGTACGTAGTAAGTGACAAGTCATTGGGGCCAGGTGCCTCAAAAGTTTCTAGTGATTCGGCCAGCAGGATTTACGCCTATGTCAAAATAATATAATCAAATCAGCACTAGGTCTCTCCTTGTTTTATTTTGTTTCAAGTTTCTTTTTGTAATAAAAAACTGATTTTTAATTTTACTTGTTAGTGTTGAACTTTTATTTTGAAAAATCATATATTTCATGTTTGGTAATTTTAGATTTAACTTTCTTTTTCGGTCTCATTCAAATTGTTTAATATTTCCAGTCCAATAATCATTCCAAAATTCCAGAACTTGAGTTCTTGGCACAAGCCCTTTTTCTTTACTCTTTAATTTCTGAACCGGCTCCAAGAGAACCAGCCCAATTCTATTTTCACTTTCCCTTTTTCTTTTAAACATTCAAAGCCCGAAAGCACAGCAACTATTAAATTTTGCGCTTAGACCCTCTGACAAGGGACTACGCCACAATTTCAGATTAAACCCCCAAAATTTTAGAAAGTTTGCATACAAATCCTTGGAATCAGAACAGAGCAAACAAGTACCCAGAATAATACTAGTACAGGCTGGTACCAGTGCCAGAATACTGACAGTAGACCAAACAAAGCAATTATTACACTGTTACTGGTTTATATAATATAGAAAGGTACCAAAGGATCGCATGTCGAGGTATAAAAAAAAGGAACTTTTTAGAACATCATAACAGAACCTAAGAGGCATAATTCACTGATACCGACAAATACTAATAAGGATTACACTTAACAACACATCAGCAATGAATTCAAAGGTCTGTACATGCGGATGCGGTAACAGCAAGTAATAGGGGTGTACAACACCTTTTTATCAAAACGGCTTGAACAAAATCAGAAAAGCATTATAATTCTGGTCTAGAAAATATCCAAGCAAATTGATCGCAATCAACTCACATATCAGATTTATTGATCAAGCACCAAATATCAGCTCAAGGAAAAGATCATGTATAACAGTAACAGAAAATAAATAAACCTTAAGTGGTTTAGAAACAAAGTAAGGAGATTTATTCACAACAAACTACAAAGTAATAGTAAGTAAATGCAGAAAAATTAGACCAGACTCATTAGATCGAGCACTAGTATCAATAAATACTCAATCATAGAGAAAGGATAAAAAGAAACTCTAAAATATGATCTTGATCTTCATGATCTTTGTGATCTTCATGATCTAGCATCCAATCAATATCCGACCATTCCATATAGCTCGTGTGGATCATGCATCCGATCATTCCGTGTAACTTGTCATGTCAACTTGTCGTGATATTTATCTTTGACTTTCTTTGACTTTCGGATATAGCAATTAACATGCACACATCTCAAACAAAGAAACTATAAAATTCAATATTTATATGTTTTGCAAAATTAGTCAAACAACGCAAAATATTGCTTACAACAACAAAAAGCAATAATATTAAGAGGAGGGTTCAAATGCCTCATCGTGCTTCATATCCTATATTCTTGTTTTCAAAGTTTGAAGCTATCGATCCGAACCACTCAACATGATATCCATATTAAAATATGCTTGAAGACCAAAAGACAACATTAGTTTTACCACCAATGTACATTAAGGTCAGTTGACTCAATTCTAATATAATGATAGTGGGAGACCAAAAGTAGCAGCTTTAATTTTATGTTCTTCACATGTTTCCTTCATAATACAGCAAACCCCAAGGATTTTAGTTTAGAATTAATTCAACATGTAACTAGTCAATTTAGGCATTGAGCGGTAGTCAACATGTAACCATGCATGTTATTAGCATCATTTATTTATTTCCATGTTTTGTGTTCAGTTGTGGTCGTATGTTAGGATTATTTAGAGCTATCTGATGCAGGTATCAAGTTTCATCAAACAAATAGCTAGATATACAAAGCATGTGATTTATATATATATATGTATATATTCTGTTTGTGTTTTGTACTAATAAGATATTTGTTGATTTCTAATTTGGCTATTAATAAATAGAAAAATAGAAAACATGGCATCTAAGAGAAAATATTGAGCATGAGTTGGAGGGTCGAATCTGAGCTGAGCCGAGTTTGGGCCGAAACTCGCTCACTAGCAGGCCCATATTTATCTTACCTGAAACCAAATATTCCTTAAAAGTTTGGGCTTATAATTCGTGTTTTACTTGTTGATTGCTCAAATTGGAAGTGACAATATGAGGGATAACTAGATAAGGAGGTGGATAAGTCCTGTTGACAAGGGAAAGAGGAGAGAGATTGAAGAGAGATAAGTCGGTCAGGTTGACTTGATACTTGATAGGTATTCCATCTCCATTCTATATATCTTGGGGCGATGCTAATATGCTATGGAAGGAGGAGGGTTGCACGTAAGTGCAAACCATAATATACTGATGAGGACCCCACTCCACCATCCTCTTCTCCACCATAATCTTTTGTTCAAACAACACAATACTAAATTGGTATACATAGTTCAAATATTACCGCAAAAAAAAAAATTATAGCCCGTTTTAACTCTGTGTTCAGTGGGAGAGCAAAAGCCACACGGAAAAGGTTACTGTCCACTCTTGATTTTTGAGAAGCATTATCAGATTCGTATATATTTCGCTTAAATCTGAATTTATCTACTACTAGATCTAAGTTTTATCTGGGGCTGTTAATGATCTGAGTTCGACCGAGTTGGAATATACACGTATTCGATTCATTAAGTTAATGAGTGGGTCAACTCGAGTTGAGAAGACAGTACTGAGTTCACAACTGTGCTCGTGCTCAACTCGTTAAATGCTCAAGTTGACTCGTAATCGTTAAGAAATCAATCATGTAGGCAAGTTTGAATTTTGTTTCGAGATTTTGTTTCAGAACTAGACAAACTGATAAATGATAGCTAATTTCTCCAACCAAAAATATTGACATACTGACATACTAAGTTGTACAACCAGACCTAAGCATCACAAATTACCAGTTAATTAACCCACATAAAACAAAATATTTGCATAATATTTTGAATTTGTTTTTGTCCATCAACCCATACAACGTGTCTTAATGTTGCAGCTTTTTATAAAATTAACGAATAATTACACCAGATTATGAAAAAAAAACAAATTGTCATAATAAAATCCTCTTCAAAGAATAACAAATACATCATTCAAAACAGTGTGCTTGGGTTAGGGTCCGTTTGTTAGTGGGTCCTTTTGTAATTTAATTTAATTTTGATTTCAATTCGGTTGGGAACTATTTGAGATTGGATGTGGCATGATTTCATGTAACTCAGTTCTTAATTCGCAAGTTATGAGCGAGTTGGGTATGCTCATGCTCGGTTCAGTAAGTTACCGAGCAAGTTGTTAATGAATTTTAGCGAGCAAATTATGAACGAGTCACGAGTTGCCGAAAATTTTAAATATACCCTAAAAAGAAGTAAACCAAAAGACCACTATTTCTGTAGAATTCGATATTTACCCGGCCACAATGTGAAATGGTGGACTCCAAGACTGGAGCCGCCATTTGTCGTTGCGGACCCGCAAAACAAAAAATTTCAGCTTCTTACGGTTAATTTTAATATATTTGTTTAATAATTTTTAAAAATAGAAAGAACAACTAATAAATTAAATATGTTAAAAAGAAAATCAAACAAAGTAGATAAAACATCTTATAATTTAGATGAATTAGAAGGACTCCGAAATATTTTTTAGACAAGATTTTTCCTGGCTATAAAAAAAATTAAACTATTTTTTTGTGTGTTACTGGAAAAAAAATAAAAATGATTTGGATATGAATTATTGATTCCAGTTCTAAAGTCACTTTTAGTAAATAAAGATATTATCGTGGTCCTTCTAGTACATTCAAATTCTAAGATACTTCATCTATTTTGAAAAAAAAAATAATTTGCAATCATTACGAAATGTCAAATCAATTTTGTTTTCTAAAATAGATGGAATATCTTACAATTTGAATGAACTAGAAGGATCATGATAATTTCTTTATTTACCTAAAAGTGACTTTTGAACCAGGATCAATAATTTATATCCAAAGTATTTTTATTTTTTTTTCAGTAACACACCAAGAAATAGTTTAATTTTTTTTACAGCCGTGAGCCTGAAAAATATTTCGGAGTCCTTCTAATACATCTAAATTATAAGATGTTTATCTATTTTATTTGATGTTATTTCTAACATATTCATATTTAATTATTGGATATTCTTTCTATTTTTGAAAAATATTAAACAAATATATTAAAATTCACATGCAGTCCGGGTAAATAACGAATTCTACAGAAACAGTAGTCTTTTGGTTTTTTTTTTGGCAGAGGTATATTTAAAAATTTCAGTACGAGTTGTGAGTGATTTTCTTACCCCTAGTTTTTTCTATTGTGACTGGGCCTCCGTACCCTGTCTAAATTATTTTCAATTTAGTTTGATGGAGTCATACTACCGAAATTTTTATTTATACTATAATCTAAATTAATAAACCAAAACACTCAGATTTTGAGAGATTTCCAAAACTACCCAGGCCGCCAAACCAATATGCAACCCAAAAACGGGGGCCGCCAAATGAATCTGCAGACCCTGATTAATCAAAGGCAAACCTCAAATTCGTTTGGTTGTATAATATTTGTTTAATAATTATTAGAAATAGAAAGAACACAATAATTTTTATATTTACTAGAAGTGACTTTTGAACGGAGATCAATAATTCAAATACAAAGTATTTTTATTTTTTTCCAGTAACACATCAAGAAATAGTTTAATCTTTTTTACAACCGGAAAAAATCATGTTTGAAAAATGTTTCGGAGTCCTTCTAGTAATCTAAATAATAAGATGTTTTATCTATTTTATTTAATTTTCTTTCTAACATATTTAAATTATTAACTATTCTTTCTATTTCTAAAAATTATCAAAAAATTATTATTTCCCTTTGATCCAAAATAATCAAATTCTGAGGTTTGATTTTGTTGTGTCGGGTCCGCAGATTTATTTGGCAGCCCTTTGTTTTTGGGGCCACAGATTGGCTTGGCGGCTTGGATGTTTTTAAAATTCTCCCAAAATCATGTTTTTTTGGTTTATTTTTTTTGGAATATGGTATAAAAGGAGACGTTGACATTTTTACTAAATTGTTTTAATATAAAAGGAAACGTTGGCAAATTTAGTTTTTAATAAAAATAATAATAAATTAAATGAAAAATAATAATAATAATAATATAAGTACAAAATAATTAACTAAATGGAAAAAATTTGAGTCCTAATCATTAACCCTGATAAAAATTTGAGTCCTAATCATTGATTATTAAAATAATGTAAGTACAAAATAATTAACTAAACGGAAAAACAACACATTATTTCAATCCTAATCATTGATTATTCAATCTAGGGGGTGCAAACTAGTGTATTGAAAAAAACCGTCTAGTCCAGGACCGGACCAGACAACCCGTGCTTTTGGATCGGACTGTCTTAGATCGGGGTCAAACCCGTGCTGGACCGGACCGTCGCTAAACCCGGGTCTAGCATGGGTTTTGGCCGGATTTTTCCACTAGACCCGTAGTAGACCGGACCGGTCTTGACCCGTGGACCATGGTAACCCAAACCGTGGCAAAATCGGACCGGACCGTGATAAAACCGTGTGGACTGTGATAAAACCACTGTGAACTCGGACCAACCCGTGTGGAACCGTGTGAACCCTTGGCCAAACCCCTGTGAACATGTGTGAACCGTTTGGACCCGTGGCCAAACCTTTTGAAGTTTGAAGTTTGCTTGCTCTGTATCAGTTTTGATTATGTAGGCTGATATTATTTTGCTTGCTCTTGCCGTGGCTTCCTTTGCTCCGACTGTTGCTTGCTCTTGCCGTAGCAAACCAACTTTTGAAGTTTTGATTCAGTAATTGATTGGAATTGAATCAATCTCCTCTGTTTCGGATCCAACCCAAGTTGGACCCGATCAACAGCTTGCAATTTGAATTTGGCATTTGCATTTTGCCCAGCGGCCAAACGCCTTTCAAAAAAAGAGACCCGTGGACCGGACCGGACCGTGGTCAACGGGACCATGGTTCTAGCACAGGTTTGGGCCAACTATTCCAAATCAGACCCGCCGGACCCGGATCATGTAGACCTGTGGATCCGTGGGAACCGTGGCCCGACCGGGTCCGAACCAGACCAGACCTGACCGTTTGCAATACACTAGTGCAAACACATCGGACATTATCAGTTCGGATCCAGATTTATATTCAAAATTTTGTGGATTCAGATATTCGGATACAGATAATTTGCGGATATAGATGCGAATATAAATATAAATTATGCGGATACGAAAATGGTTTCAACTTCGAAAGCGGATACGGATACATATAATTTTTTAGATTTCGGATATTCGTTAACCTTGACTGCAATCCAGGAGTCCGGCTAATGTCATAATGTTATAATTTCAGCCTAAGTTATAACGAGTCAGTTTTTGCAATTTCAAAGTCTAAATAGTCGATATGAACCGCTCAATACGATCTCCATATTAAAGTGTGCTTGGAGATCAAATTTTATATTTTTTACAATCTTTATTACTATTTTTTTAGAGAGATACAAAATAACTGTTTTGGATGGTCCATAATTATTTGAAAACAATGATTTTGTATCTCTCTAAAAAAATAGTAAACAAATTATAAAAAATATAAAATTTGGTTTCCAAGCATAATTTAATATGGAGAACATATTGAGCGGTCCAAATTGATTTTTTGGACTTTGAAATTACAAAAACTGACACATTATAACTTAAGCTGAAATTAGAACGTTACGACAATAACTGGATTCGCAACCCAGTATCAATTTGTTGTGTTTTATTTCTTATCTTATTTCTCTCACTATAGAAGGGCAACGGCTGTTTTATTTTTTATTTTTTTTGACGTTACGCGTGAAATCTCAAATATGAGGCTCTTATTCCCTTTGAACCTCTTCTCTCAACCACCTAGAGGCTCTTATTCCGCGTGAAATCCCAAATATGAGGCTCTTATTCCGCGTGAAATCCCAAATATGAGGCTCTTATTCCCTTTGAAATCCCAACCTAGAGGCTCCTATCAAAAACCTCCTATCAAATGGGATGGCTTAGAATAATAATCAATAAGGTTCATGAATAATAGCTATATTGTGTTGCTACTATTTTCAAATATTTTGAATTTTGCAAATAATACGTAAGTATGCCACATAATTTGTAAAAATTACAAACTATTTTGTTTCAATAATGAAGGGCAATTATTTGCATTTAATTAATAATATAATAATACAATTATTGGTGTTTAGTCAGACTTGTCTACCCCAGCAATGACATGAGGAAGCAAATACATGTTTCCGTACAGTATATCCACCTCAGCGTCTATAACTTGACTTGAGAGTAGGTCCGATGGGCATCGGACCTACCTCGGTTCGATGGGTTTAATCACCATCGATTTGCTTTTAGATTCGTGCGAAATGCTTTAAACCCCGTGCGTGTATGTTTCAATTTTCGTGCGGACAAATCTTGTACTAGATCGTACGGTCAGCGTGGCGTTGAACCTAAAAGTAGGTCCGATGGGCATCGGACCTACTCCGTTCTCCTATAACTTATCTACTCTGTAATGATTCTAATTCTTGCCATTAATTGGATGTTTGGAAGGATTCATACATAATTGGGGGACCCACATGCAATGAATTCTCCATTGAGAGCCCCACAAAATTTAAAGACTTGAATCAAATTGGTGGTGAGAGGATCTTAGTGAAGGATACCTAGGTTGTTCTTGTATATCTCTGACAAGTGGACCAGATATGGTTGGTGCTTAGCTGGAAAGATCTGGTTGGATCTCAATTAATTAATGGGTTGTTTTGGATTTCATTGATTCATGGAAAATTCAATATTCAAAGAATCTAAATCTACTAGTGATTTTTCTAGAATATTCAAATCATGTATTATTAAAGTATTAAATTATAAAACATAAAATTTTTATATGTAACCTTCTAAAATATTAAAATTATGTATATCCTCCAAAATTACAAATGTCATATGTATTTTTAAAAATTCTTAAACTGGCTTCTATATACAAATAAATAATTTTTAATCCTCATTTAAATTAAATATAAATCTCTCTCTCGCACTCTTTTCTTCATATCTTCTCATCGGATAATTTTTTAGGAATTAGAAAAAAAATATAATAGAATTGGTCTTGGATTTAACATTTTTTTAATATAAATGCAAATCTATATATTGATTATATTCACAGTATCCTAATTTGTTTGAACTAGATCGCACACAGGGACGCATGTCAATTACATTATTACATGTTTTGTTTTTTTTTTTTTTTCTAATTTATGATGCTAATGCATTAATTAATGAGTGAGACTATGGTGTTTTGCAAAGTGCAAATCCGTACTTGATCAGAGTCAAAATAACGATGATTTACGTAGGATTTTGGCTTAGGTTTTGCATATTTTCTCACACTTATATTTAATTAATTAGAGAAAAAGACTACTGTCACACTTCTTTATGTTTTATTACAGAAAATAGGTTTTGGGACTATTTTACATCAAATGGAGCAAGAATCAGATCAATCGGATAAGCGACGCTCATCGACTAAGTCTCTGTTACGGTCCGTATTGCCTAATACGGACTCAGCCCAATTCGGACCGTATCAACTGATACGGTCAGCAATGAAAGTCTCAATTCGGACCGTATCACCTGATACGGACCGTAATGAAGGCGCCCTTTGGAGAATAACTGCCGACAGCTGTATCCAGATCCGTTTCTTAGCCCCTACTCAACCTCCAGACGTCCCTCCACTCCTATATAAGGCCCCTGGGCAGAAGAAGAAGTTATCTTTATAATTAGGGTTAGATTTGATTAAAGAGAGAAGAGAGGAGTGCTTGTAACAATGCCGTTCCGCGGCTAAGTTCCTTCTCTTAGGGCTAGGCAGTAAACCTTGTTACTCTTGATGTTTTGATATATATATTTCTGTTGATTATGATTTCTTATTGTTGAAACAAAATGCTTTTGTGATTTACTATCTCTTCATCTAATTTCAATGATCTAGTTTGAGACCGTTAGGGTAGTGACAGTACTTTAATGGCAAGAGAAACTATTTGTATGAATTAGCCTCGTTGAGATCTATTAGGTTTATGTGAAGAAAACCTTAGCGGGGAAACCATAAACCAGACCAACAAAACGCGTACCAAATTCTATCACTTGCGTAAAGTAAATTGCAGTGATCTATGTAGTAATTTGGGGTATTTGAGAGATCAGACATTTGCGTAAGGAAAATCGCAGTGTCCTATGTATAATCTCGGTGAAAGATCTGTCATTCTTGCGTAACATAAATCACAGTGACCTATGTGGTGTCTTTCATTAATCAACAACAGGAAATCAGACGCAACAGGAATATATTGGCAAGGCGGATTGAGTGGCAATGGTGTGCTGAAACCCTAGAAATTCTCATCTCTATCTTTATTTTAATTACTTTTAATTGCTTCCTAATTTACATTGATCAAAACAACACCTCTCAATTTACAGGTTTCATCTAGCCTTTCGAAAGATTGTGATTCGATCGCTCAAAGCATTGAACCAATATTCCCTGTGGATCGACCTCGAATATACTACTCGATAGGATTGTGCGCTTGCAGTCCGAACCGATAGCATTTACGAGTTTATAAATATTAAAAGAAACATTGCTCTCTTTTGAGTGATCAGTACTAAGGATTTATATTTTGTTTTCAAAATCCAAACAGTCAATCTGAAATGTTCTTTATATGAAAATGTATTTGAAGATCAAACTTTACATTTTTTTCAGAATTTTTTACTATTTTATAAAATAAGTAGAAACCACCTAAATTATAAATTATGTATCATGCAAAAGTAGTAATTTTCAATATATCTAAAAAATAGTATAAAAGTTTCAAAAAAAAAAAAAGCAAAATCCGGTCTTCAACTACAGCTTCATATAGGAAGATCATGTTAAGCGGTTCAGATCGATTGTTTAAACTTTAAAAATATAGATATATATATAAAGAGGAGAGTTCAAATGTCTTTATTTTTCGTGCCTCCACCATGAGTTATTAAAGTTTTTAAAAATGGAGGCATTTGAACTCTCCTCGTATATAAATCTATAGAATAAACCAATCTGTATTTTTTTGAAGTACCATAGCCTCACTCTTAATTAATTATGTCAAAAACATAATTAAGTACGCTTTGGTTCAAGATTTGGCCCGCTTGCTTTGCTTCTAAGATTAATTTAGATAAGCCGGCACAAATAAAAATGAAATGACAGTACATTTGCTTAAAGATTAGACCCCTTTTTTTTTTGTATGCATTCGTAGTTTGTAGCCCTCTAATAAAATAAAATGACACTGCATTTGATTTTCCAACCACCTCAATGTCAATTTTCGAATTCCGCCTCTAAATAAAATAAGTATTAATTAATTTGGACGCTAAAGAGGTTAAGATTTATAATTAACAAGTGATGTGATGTGATGGTTAGAAATTTAATCAAATTTCTAAATGTTTGACACGTTAACTCCAGCACATACATTCCAATCAAGAGATTAACAAGTAGTTCAAAGAATTCTTTGAGAAGAACTTGAGATTATCCATTTTTAATGATAAAATTTTGAATACCTAAATTTCACACAATATACCTTGCTTTGAATTGCCACGCAATATAACTTGTTATGGCACAACACTTAAGAACTTTATTAAAATTGACAAAAAATAATGAAGTCTTTAGTCTAGTAACAAAAGAGAAAAATCGCAGATTTGAAATTTGAGTAAGAGATTTCTCATAAAATATTTAGCTATATGAGTGGTTTGACATCAAACCTTAATTTACTAAATAAAAATTTATATAGTGGTACACTATTAATATTACGGTATGGGTGTAAATGCATCGATATTATTTACTGCATGTATTAAATGATTTACTTAATAGTTAATAGAAAAATTATTAACTGCATGTATATAAGGAGCTCTGTTGTAACATATAATTAGGAAATCATAATTCAATTTGTTTCTTTTTCTACAGGCGTCTCGATCTCCTTCTACACATATAATCTAGAAACCCAAACAAAATCGATCAATTTAAGAACACCGCCTAGCTACAATTGATTAAGGACAAATGTAATTTGTTTATGATAATCAAATCATTGATTCTTTTTTAATATAAGTAGTTGACGTACACATCTTAATCAATACATTATTTTTAAATTAGTGCTATGTAATTAGTTTCTGTTGACTTGAATTTAATAGTAAAAACAATATGAACGGTTTATGTATCAATTCTTAACAACGGTTTCTCAAATCATGTCAAAAAATTAATAAAAAATAGAAAAAAAAATTCTAGACATGTTGTTTTTCGATTGATTATGTATCAATTTTTATGCAATTTAAGTATCATTTAGTATTTCATTCAATATAGTTAAATATTAACTGTCGTAAATTTCATGATATTTGATGAATTGTGAAACTTGCATAAATTTTAATATATTTTATGTATATGATTTGCTTATCAGTTTTAAAATATACAAGTTATTTTCTATAATTTTTAAGATTTTTAAAATTAGTTATTCCCCCCTATAAACTCATTTATTTTAGAGGAGGGTTCAAATTCCTTCATTTTTTGTGCCTCCACCATATCTCCATTTTTAAAAACTTTAATAACTCAAAATTTAAAACTTAAAAGTCAAAATAAAACCGTTAGATATGATCTACATCATTTTATCTATGTGCTCATAAAAAATTATCACATTTTGATTTTGTTTTTATGTGAATCAATAAGTTGAAAAATCAACGTCTAGAAATTATCCATATTAGTATGTTTTTTACAAGCTCTTGATGACAACAAAAATAAATTAAAATGTCATAATTTTTTACATGTGCATAGATAAAATGATGTAGATCATATCCAACGGTTTTATATTGACTTTAAGTTTTAAATTTTGAGTTATTAAAGTTTTTAGAAATAGAGGCATGGTGGAAGCATTTGAACCCTTCTCTTTGTTTTAAATTTGAACATTTAGTTTGGTATATAAGAAATTTCTCTAATTTGTGTCTTAGTCATGCCAATTACGTTTAATAATAGGAAAAGAAACCCAATTAAAAATTCTGTTAAGTACAGAGCAAATGGAGAATATTTTAACATCAATTGAAGAGTATTGACTTTGTCAACTCTTGATAAGTAGCGTACTCTTCTAGTAAACCAATTTTGTTAAGGTACGTACGTAGTTTGATTGTCACGTAAATTTATTTTTTCTTTTTTATTTCAAGTAAGACAAAGTTACAATTCTTATGTCACCTAAAAGATAAAACAATAATAAAAAATTCTGAATTATCAAAAGAAAAAAAAATGAAAATAGCACACCTACTTATCCATGCTATTACTTGCTATCTTATATTTTGGTAAGCACACTAAACTATCCTACCTTCCTATCTTATCATATATTCTATGTACCTCTTATTTGATGACAGATAGCATGTCAGAAAGACAAATAATGAATTACTTTTTTGGTATAACAATTAACAAGGATATACACCAAGGAGATTCAGATCTACCTATGCCAGCACTGGATCTGACACATTAATCCAGTTGAGATGAGATTCAATTAGATCCACATGGTACAGCATAATCACGTGCCACATACTGTTGGGGGGTACCAGTCACCAATAATCAACGGATTGAGCGCGACCAGCTGGGACCGTCTTATGACAGCAGATACCGCGATTGATGTGAAATGTATCCAATCATAATTGAATTATAATTTATCAGAATGATTTATGTAGTTATTTCCTTGGCTCCAGGAGCAAGCAATGAGACCCAGACAATGGGACACACCAGACATGCACGCACCTGCTCAATTACGACAAGTTGAAAATTTTCCTCTATTATTGCATTATTTTATCCACTTTTATCCTTAGACATCCAATAGAATCATTCAACGGCTACTATATATATAGATGTGCACGCATACACATCAGTGCATAGATACATATAAGAGGAAAGAAACCTAAAGAGAGGTGCAGTCTTAAGGTAAGGGAAACAACAACAACAAAAATATAATGGCAGGGCCAGAGAGACCGGTGATAGTGCTGTTCGGGTCCTCGTTCGTGCAATACAGCTTTAGCAACGGTGGATGGGGCGCCATTTTAGCTGACGTCTATGCCCGCAAGGTCTGGTGCTCAACCACGCTCACGCAAAAAAAATTCTCACAAGCACACAGTTTGTACATTTGGTCCATAAATTTCTATTAAAGAAAACTAAAGCATTTTATTTTTATACAGAAAGGGATTAACATATTGCTTATTGCACAACAATGGCACAAAATATAATTTACTATTAATACGAGGAGTTTAATAAATTTGTTCATAGCCTCCTTACAACAACATGCACTTTTATTTCACATGGACATATCAGTTTAATAACCATTTTTATTTAGAATTTTGAGAACAATCTCAATTATTATTTGTAATGGGATAAAGTGGGCCTATGGTGTGATATAGTATATCTTCTTCTTAGTTGACCATTTCATGCTTTTACAATATAGTTTCAACTAGGAATAAAGGAATATATATCATTAATTTTCTTCTACATAAAAGTAATAAAAAAAACAAAAGAAAGAAGTTCCTTCCTTTATTTTTATTTGCTTTTCCATTTGGCAGGCTGATATAGTTGTTCGAGGGTACCAGGGATGGAACTCGAGACGTGCACTTGAGGTGATCGACAAAGTTTTCCCAAAGGTAGATTATCTTTAATTTCTTGTTTGTTAGTTTTGCATGTGGTGATCGTAGTGAGATTTGCCGAGAAATCCAGCAATGTTTCTCGCGTGTTCCACATGGCGCCACACTATCTGTACTCGGGTTATGTTTGCATCCAACTGAATGTCATAAACATTACACAATTATAAACAGATCCATACATGAAATTCTGCTAAAGATCGTAATCTTAATTAACGACAAAATTCGTTGGAAGAATTATGAATCCAATGCCCTGCACAATCTCTGCAAGTTATTGTACTAATCTGTTTAATAATCCATTTGATTATGCAGTTGAATGTTTTTTTGTTGAAATAATTAATTCTTGAGCAAGGTCCACAGGACATTACACTCTATTTTTGACATTATTATTTTTTAAGGGTTATTTTTTACATTATTTGAATCCCAAAACTTGAGGTTTGTGTTCTGCGTTTTGGTCTTAGGACGCAGCGGTGCAGCCGTCTCTAGTAATAGTGTACTTTGGCGGAAACGATTCGATCGGGAAGCACCCATCTGGCCTTGGCCCCCATGTGCCTCTTGAAGAGTATGTTGAAAACATGCGAAAAATTGCTAATCACATCAAGGTACTTTCTTTTTTAAATAATTTTGATTAGTATATTATGGGTGATTTAACTATGTAAAAATTTCATGAGCTGCTTCTGATACATATACGCAGAGTCTTTCACAAACGACGCGCTTAATTATGCTCAGTTGCCCTCCGGTCAACGAGAACATTCTTCGAAACAACAAAAGGTACGTACTTGAACTTGATCATTCGATTAGTATAAACCTTGATCATAATTAAGTAGCTAAAAGTAAGTACCGTGACAGAGGTGCACTTACCAACGTGTCAAGGACTAATGAAGTTGGCAAAAGATACTCTGATGCTTTAATCATGCTATGCAAAGAGATGAAAATCGAAGCTATCGATGCTTTCCACACGATTCAGAGGCGAGACGACTGGGAGACTGCCTGCATCATGTAATTACTAACTAAGATATATATAATTAAAAAAAATCCATGAATTGAAATTGAATTATCATAAAATTGTAACACTTGTACAGGAGCGATGGAATACATTTGACAGAGGAAGCAAGCAAATTGTTGGCGGGGGATATATTTAAGGTGATTAAAAACGCAAAATGGGAACCTTCTCTGTACTGGAAATCCCTCCCAACGGAGTTTGCAGAGCCCTCTGATTACTACGTGGTGGCTCCTGACGGTAAATCCACCATCAACCAGTCCGACTGGACCTATCACCGTAAGATTCGATGGGACTAGCTTTAACAAAAAACACCTCCCTCCACTATTGTTTTTCTGGCAGTTATTTGCATGCGTGCACTGGTACGATTTGTACCGTATATATCTATGTCCTCCTGTCTGCTTGATTATCTTTGCATTACTGATTATGGTAATGTTTATGATTTTTACTGCTTGTAATTTTTTATTTTTGTGGGGGAGGTTAGAATCATATAAATTGTAATTCTATGTAATGTAAATGTATATTTGCCCCATGGTCATTAAAGGAGGTAGAACCTACATAATAAAAAAGAGAAGTGAGGCAGTTCATGCCATTCTATCCTGTCATAGATGATGGTGAGAAAAAATAAATCTGATCAAGTTCATTTTTTTAATATTTTCTTTGTGTGTTGATTTTTTCCATTTGTGTCTCCATCTTTACTTCTATGCTTTCCACAGTTTCCATTTCTTTTATAGTGTTGAGTATGGATCTGGAGCACTCATTAAAAAAAGGACTATGAATATTGAGCATTAATGAAGTTGCAATTTATAACATTTTTTTATAACAACTTCATTTTGAGATACATGCTTGGAAAATGCCAAGGTTTTAATGTTTTTCCTCTTACTTTCTTGGCCTGAATATTTCTTTAGTTTCTCTTAGATCAAATGGTCTTTTAAATGTATATCTTACTGGTCTTTTAATGTTTTTCCTCTTACTGGTCTTTTAAAATTCTCGTAATCAATTTAAATATTAATTCCTCATGCAATTGTGTAAAACGTATATCTTACTATCTATCCACATTTAATATTATGGACAAATAATTTCACATCTTCGAAAAAAAATGTCTATTTTGAAAATAATAATTCTGAATTTATTTTTCTAAATTTTCTACTGACTAAATAGATTACAGTAACAAAAAATTAGCCGGACACTTCGAACAGTACCGTCTGGCTTATAGGGCATTAATAGAAATGTAAAAAAGTCGCACCTTGAATGGATACGTCACAGCATGGTATGGTTTTGTCACAGAACATGTAGCTTTTACGTGTCGTGATCATCCTTTAAAAAACTGGCACGGCAATGCACGTGAATTAGGATGGTCACAACACAACATGTCAAGTGGTTACGCGAGTTACGTGTGATCAGGACCGTTAGATCTTAATCGAATGACGAATCTTGAATAAACTAACTTAAATTACAAAAAAAATAGTTAAATGTGACCAATCGTGACAAACATAACCAATCACATTTGGAGACGACACATGTGCATGGCGTGACTAATGGGTCGTGACCATTCCTCGGAATTTAGTCAAGGGACAACACGATATGTAGAAAACTAACTTGGTCACGACACAACATGGCACCCCAAGTCGACTAGTCACGACACAACACATATATACATTACTATGCATTAATGGGGGAATAATAGTTCTGATTTGTAGGATTTAGGGTTTAGGGCTTATAAGCACTAAAATGAAATCTACTGCACATGATTGTATAATATCAGAGAAAATAGAGAAAATTTGTATTTCCAAGAGATGATGTTTTCCAATAGAAATTTGTACAAAATTAGAAATGCCTCAGTTTTCTACTCATCATCTGATATTAGACAAGAGAAGATAGGTCATTCCAGTAAATAAATGTTACAACAATATTTTCTGTACTACTGTTTGGCAATATTGAATTATCAAAATTGAATTACAAACATTTGATTTGAAGTTTCTATGCTTGAAAGTGCTCCTTCACAAACCAGTCAATACTCAGTTGCCTGAATCACTAAAAATCTCAACTCTGTCATCGAATGTACTGTTTTCTTTACAGGGGTTTGCAAAGATTTAAAGAGTGAGGCTATGTATTATGCATAGCGCAGATTAGTTCGTACTATGAATCAATATCTTCGTTTTCAAAGTTCAAATAGTCGATTTGAACCGTTCAACATTATCTCCATATGAAAAATGTACTTGCAGACTAAATTTTACATTTTTTGTAAGTTTTTCACTATTTTTTAAGATAGGAAGAAAATTACTACTTTTGAATGGTCTAAAATTTTTAGATCAAGTGATTTTGTACCTATCTAAAAAGTAATTAAAAAAAAATGTAAAATTTGATCTACAAGCACATTTTCATATGGAGGTCATCTTGAATGGTTCAAATCAACTGTTTGGACTTTAAAACGGAGATATTCATCGATATTACAGACCAATCCACACTATGCATAATACCATGGCCTCACTCAAGATTTAATGTTGCTACTCGGTTAATTGAACAGCTCCAATAGAAGGGATCTTTTCCCTTAACTTTTGTGTTACAGCAACTCTTACTGTCATTACTCCAGCGGCCGGGCCAGTGATTCGAACTTGAACCACATAACCATTGATCTGAACTAGCTCTAACGTACCTCCTCCTGTACCAGAAAGATACGGTCTGATTTCATCCAAAACCTGAAAATCTTAAAACAGGGAACTGCATGTTATTTCTTTTTACCAAATTAACAAAGCACAATAAACCATTTGTAGCTAACATTTAAGGTTATGTCAGTCCTAGTTTAACCATATTATTGGTACCTGGTGACTGTAGAATTTGGATCCCCTAAATTAACTCATAGTTTGAGTTTGAATCCAAACCATACGATCAGAATCTGCACGAATATTAAATAGACTCGTAAATTCTAACTTGGACCAAATTAGCCAAGATTCTGATCGGACGGTCCGGATTCAAACTCAAACTTTGAGTTACTTTAGAGGATCCGGACCCATGACTGTATGCGTATCCTCCAGTGTCCATTTATTTGTCCACCTTTTGACTTGTTTTCTCGTCTTAATCGTGCAATTAGAAATTGGGTAACTGAGATTTTAACTTGACCTTCACTAGTTTTAACTCTACCATTAAAGAGTTGTATAACAGAATTCGCATCATGAGATATCTCAAACTTTGAGTTGATATGTGGAAAATCTGAATTGGTAAAATACTTTCTGCACGAATCTCAAAGCACAATAATACCGGTCCCTGAATTCCGGATAGGCACCGGAAAAAAGTCCCCGGCTCTAGATAAACTGAAAATTTGAGATATCTCAGAGGATACAGACTCTTATAAACACAGTTTAATTCACATTTGAAGCTTAATTGAATACAACGCAAATGGGGCTTAGTTGTCACGAGACCAAATTTGGAAAACTAGTCAACTGTTCAGAAAGTAACCGACACAGTACTGTTTCTTACTGGTAAAACAACATTTTTTTTCCCTTCCAATCCAACAACAATTCGCATCCCCTAAGATATCCTCAAATTTTGAGTTGATCAGTACAAAATCTGAACCGTACAGCACAAATCTTAAAGCAACCCATTTTACATAGACATTGCCCCGTGCATCTATATAGGCACCAAAAATACTTTTTGGCCCGGTTTGACATCAGCTGAAAAGTTGAGATAATTCAGAGGATACGGACCCAGTTTATGGTAGCATTAAGAGATTATTGCAAACTATAGTGCTTGACTGGTACTCTACTGGTACCAAATTTGATGTAAATGATACTGGACCTACTGGTATTGTTATCAACTTTAACTATAATTTGGAAAATTAGATTGGTTAAGAACTAGTCCAATTAATATTTTCTTGGATTTTGACCTCCCAATTGCATGTGCAAACACTACTACCATTGTCAGGATTTATGGGAATTCGCATCCCGTAAGATATCTCAAATTTTGAGTTGATCCGTACAAAATCTAAACCGTTCAGCACGAATCATAAAGCAACCCATTTATATTAAATACTGCCTCATGCATCTAAATAAGCACCAAAAATAATTTTTGGCCCAGTTATTCTAAGTTTCTAAGTTCTAACCTTGTCAACGTTTTCGGCATTGAGATCAAGCCCGGTTTCGGTATCGGCAATTTGCTCTACCGCCTCGATCTCCGGAATCTTATCCCGGAGCCGTGTCTCTATGCCCATCTTGAGCGTCATAGTGGAACTGGGGCACGACCCGCATGCCCCTTGCAATTTTAGCACAACCACTAACCCGTCTATTTCGTGCAACGCTACGTTGCCTCCATCGGCCATCAGACTCGGCCGCACCTCATCTAACACTGTCTCTACATTCTCCTCGGTTAATGGAAGAACCCGCAATTCCCATGCTGCACTAATTAATTATTTCACCGGAGAATTAATTGGTAGGGCAATAATGGCACCAGATTATTCAATTATAGTTTGCCATTCTATTGACTTGAATCAAGACAATCAGGTTTATAAAAAGGGGGAATTTCATGTATACCCCTCACAAACCTTGAAATTAAGTATTTCCCCTCTACAATTTGTAATATCATATTAACCCTTCTAATTTAAAACACTCACAAATTTACCCAATTAATTACCTATTTTATTTTATAAATTTAGAATTAGTCTTAAAAGAAAATGCAATAAATTGGCCAAATTTGTGAGCTTTTGAAATTTAGAACAGTAAATTGAGTAAATTTGTAAGTTCGTATTACCTCTTTTTCTTCTTCTCGAGGGAATTGGTGATAATATGATGTCAGTAAACCCTGTAGCAGCTCTGAGATGAGATTTCATACAGGGTTTGGAAACTCGACACATCCCTAGTCGGATACGCGACCCAGCTAGACCGGAATATACCGGTGACGAACCGGTTCTGATCCAATTTACTCGCCTTTGTACATTATTTCTGGAAATTAGGTCTTCTGACAAGATTCTCACTGTATCAGACATGAGGCGAAGCGAACTGAGACCGAAGTCAGAATGGGAAAGAGAAAAGATGCGAAATGAGAAGCGCGGAGGTGCCTATGGCTATGGAGAAGATAGGGGTAAATATGTTAACAGAGCAGTTTTAGCTTCTTGCAGTGCACGGACTATAATATCAACGGCGTTGCATATGGTTCTTGCGCTGCATGAAGCTAAAAATACTCTGTTAAAATCATTTCCCGAAGATAGCGTAGCCGTAGATAACTTTGCTGGATGTCTGGATCTAATGTAACTCTTACTAGTTATAGTAGACTGTGTGGAGAGCATGTAAATAGATAAATTATTCAACGGAGGTCGTCTCAGTCTCTCTACGTTAATTTTCAACAAAACAAAAACAACAGAAAAAAATTAATTGTGCCTACTACGACGTACAGAATAAAAAGGAATATATAAAAACAATCAGTAGTTTGGTTTATTACGGGGAGACTATTGATTTATTTCCAATATATTGTTAAATGAACTTTTGAAGGAAATACAAATTGGTCAATTTGATTCAAATAAGAGACTAATATTATAATTAAATGAAGAAATGGGATAAAAAAATATATATGTATATTTGTAGTTTTAAATAGGTAAATATAATATTTTGACGTTTTAAAGAAAAAGTTAGAAATTTCGAAAATTTTAATGGAATATCTTAATTTTTATGTTGTTGGTTAATTTATTTTTCTAAAGTCTGATTACATTATGTCTATTAAGATAAAATCGTTGACATGAAAAGGAAGCAAATTGGATGAAATTCTTCTCCAGTTTTACAGCATATTGGACAGTTCCAGCTGTTTAGTTTGTCAAAACAATTATCGTTATATTGGAGTTCTCCAGTTCAGAAAAATTGAGACTCTTTATTTTAGATCAGACAGTTTTAATTGAGTTTATCCAAACAATTATCTTCTTTTTTTTAAGATAAAAATGAAGATTAAAATTTTCAACTTTATATCTTTTTCTTAAAAACGGGACTGTTACTTAAAAAGAGATAAATAAACTCAAAAGACTGGCACAGACCCATAACGAACAAAGAATAATTAATATAGATAAAATAACAAGCATTATTTTTATTAATTTCTTGATAGATTATTTTCAAAGCATATGGACATTGAATTTTATTCATTGGCTTAGTAGTTACTAAACAAGCAACCATAACCAATTAAAAAAGTTAACAAAACAACAACAACAACAACTTTTTTTTGCACTTGTGCTCATCTTCGAAATCACTTGATAGGATAAGTAGATTCAATTGCAATACCACACAAGCCAGCTGTGCTGGTAATGTCTTTGTTCATCCTCATAAATCCAGACTCGCCCCAAGATATGCCCCATGAGTTCTTCACTATTGCCACTCCGTGGTCTAAAACTTGTTCCGCATGGGCCAGTAAAAGTACCACCGACCCCTGTAGAACTGGAAAGAAGACACACTTGCTTGAATGGCTACAGACGAAACAGGCTGAATCGTGACAGCATTCATGAGAGCAGACTCGTTGTAGTGGTAACCTGACAGTGCATGGTCTTAGCTATGTTGCAAATGCGAGTACTATTGTATGGGTAGTCAGTCGAAGTTGTGATGCCATTTTTCATCACCCATTCATAGGCATCGTCCATGGTTCCTCCGTAACATGATCCCCACAAGCGCAGTCTATCAGCTCCTGCTCTGAAAAAGATACCAAACTTCCAGTTTCAATTTTGTTTAGCCCCTCGAGAGCAGCCACGACTGCATATGCTCCACACCCAGCTGTTGTCGTAATTGAAAAAATATTAATATGTTGTTTAGAGAATATAAATGAGTATTAATTAGTGTTTTATTGCTTGCAAGTCCCACATAACATTTTCCAAAGAAAATTGGAATAAAATTGACGGTTAAAGTATGGGATGTAGCATATAATGTTTCTTTCTTTTTCTAATAAATCTTTATATCATTTAACCTTCTATGTACGGGCTCATTCTCCACGGCATCCGCCTACAGGAGCCTCCACAACAGTGTGGTTTTATGTGTGTACTGGCGTGAATTATGGAATCCTAACTCAGGATGTCTTAGAGTTCAGAAGGGGTTGTTCAATTGTGCCGAAATGCCTATTGTGTGGTAATAATAAATGTTTTGGAAGACAGAGACCACTTAATTGGCACTGTGTGCTTTCTCAGTGTTTCTGGCAAGGTTTATTGGTGCAATTCAATATCACCTTCCATTGAACACAGCGAGGCCACTTCAATGGATATGGTGGGAGCATAGAGACACTTTGCAAGGGTTAACGAGGAAATTATGGGATACCATTTGGTTCGCTGGTTCATGGGCCTTATGGAGGGAAAGAAACAACAGGTACTTCTCCAATCGCGCGAGAGCAGTGGATATCCTTCTAAATGATACTGCACATGACATGAGGTACGCGCGCCTTTGGATTAGATCCTGTTAACTGCTTTTTAGGAGCTTACATTTCTGTGCTAGAGAGAGATTATGTGAGATTTTATACCTCTTTGTACTCGGCTCTGTGTACTGTGTGAATGATTAGAGGGTAAGCCAGGTGCCCCTGGTAATTTGTAAATATTTTTCTGTTCCAGGAGGGTGTTTTCACATGAGAGCAAATCGGTGGGGCTGCTCGTCAGTGGTACTGGCATGGATATAAAACTGACACCGACACATATGGGAGCACCATGGGAAGAGCGCAAGAGGAAACTGACATGAAGCGTGAAATTCACCGGGGCGATTAGACTTGTGAATTAAAAATTTATACACGTTCCAGCACTTGCTGGCACATGTAGTTGTAAATATTATGCTGTAAAGAAAAATATTGTTAAATCAGGGGGCTATCTTAAAAGAAAATCTTCTAGAAAATATCCGTTTAAAAAAAAAAGAAATTATTATAGCCCTCGTAAAAAAAATTTCTCAATGTATGTAGGCATAAGTGGAAGTTTGATAAAAAAATGATATAATATGTAATTGGAAGATTGTTAGCAAGTAAAATATGTCGAAACAATGCTCTGAAATTTTGTAGCTTGAAGACTATATTATATTCATTTGTTATGTGTTATTGTTAATCCTTTATTATTTTTCTTCAAGTCAAGATGTACTTTTTTAATTTCTGGGCTTTTTTATTCAAATCCAATCCATATTAACATCATTACCCTCGATTTCTCTTTGTATCATGATCATAGACTTCTTTGTGTATCTTATGTAAATTAAAATTATAGTTTTACTCACCGCAAATGCCTTGGTCCTTAATCGGTGTAACGGCACCTGCAGACTGCCAGTCAACTGATGCCGGTGCTGAAACAGATGTTGCATACTTGATTGGACTTGATTTCCTCGATCCACTACGGGGAATATAATTAGCATATTTAGCCATGAATTGCGAGTTCGTAAGATCAGCATACTTATTAATACCAAGTTTGTAAGTATTTTTAAGTCAAAGGAGACCATATTTCAAACATTATAAAAAATAGTTAAAAATTTTCAAAAATAGTAAAAGTCGGTGTTCTACATGTTTATTATATAACTGTTGAAACAGATATACATGGTCCGTGTATAATTGTATACGGACCGTGTAGCGCGCCGCCAGACAGAATAGGAAGGTGGCAGCTTGCCCTTTTATTTCTTTCCTATTTTTCTTAGTTATTTTGTTTCCCATTTAGAAGATTATGATTGTATCAGATATAGAAGAAAATAAGAAAAACGTTAGTAAGTAATTAGGTAGCATTTATCTATATATTTCCTCCTACCTCCTTTGTAACAATTCATTCAAAAAGAAATAGAAAAAAGGTGTGTGTGAGTGTGGAGGACGTAGGCACCAAGTTGGTGCCGAACCTCGTTAAATACTGTGTTCTTCTCTTTCTCTGTTTGTGTGTATGTTTACTCGTGTATGGACCGTATCCAGTGATACACGGTCCGTATAAGAATTCCGCAGGTTGATTTTTACATGGTATCAGAGCGGGTCTAGATCTAAAGACCAGCAATGGAAGACATCTCTAAGACAGGAGGTGGGAAGGACCAAGACCACAGTGCAGACATGACACTTCTTCAAGCGCTGAAGGAACTTCTCACCACCCAGAAGGAGATGAGGCAGAAAGTGATGTGCGGCAGCGACAACACCTTCAACCCTGCAGTCATGGCGATGAAGGGTGCGGACCGTGCAGGTCAGTACACGGACCGTGCACCAGAGGTATCACTTTCTCTTAAATCTGGAACAAAACAGGGAAAAGGGTGTACTCACTGCAACAATCCGAGGCACACCAGAGAAACATGTTTCCAACTGCATGGGTACCCAGATTGGTGGCAGGACTTGAAAGAGAAAAAGGCAGCAGGGAACAAGAAAGGACAGGTTCACTTGGCAGGACGCACGGACCGTGCAAATGGGCATACGGACCGTGCAAATGGGCATACGGACCGTGCAGAAGCCGGTACAGGTCAAGCAACTCTGACACTCGCAACTCATGTCGAAGGTACAGAAAGTTCGACTGGCAAAGGTAAAGTCTTTATTACACAGAATTTAGACAAATGGGTGATAGATTCTGGGGCAACCGACCACATGACTTATGAAAAGTCAGATCTTGATAGAATTGGGGAATCTAACCGGAAAGAAATCGTGAATGCAAACGGAGTTCCCTCACCGGTTATAGGATCAGGAACTGTAAATGTGTCTGAATCTTTGTGTTTGAAAGACACTCTACTCGTACCATCTTTGACCACAAAGCTTATATCAGTGGGCCGATTAGCTGAAGACCTAAATTGTGCAGTTTTAATGTATCCAAATTTTTGTATTTTTCAGGACATCCTAACGAAGGAGATACTTGGGCGTGGTATTAAGCGCAATGGACTGTATCACCTCGAAGACTTGAGTACTGTTTCTACGTGTCTCGCGAATATAAGCATTCAAGGAGACAATATTTTGTTGTGGCATAAGAGGTTAGGACACCCGTCTGTTGGGTATATGAAAAAGAGCTTTCCTTCTTTATGGGTTGGTATATCAAACTTTGAAATTCAATGTGAAACTTGTATTCGAAGTAAAAGTCACAGAACTTCTTATCCTAGTGTTTGTTATAAAGATTTGGAATTTGTTGATTTGGTCCATTCTGATGTGTGGGGCCCTGCCCCAGTTAATTCTGTAAACGGGAAAAGGTGGTTTGTTCTTTTCACTGATGATAGTACTAGAATGACATGGTTATACCTCTTGAAACATAAAAGTGAAGTTGCAAACTGTTTTGTGGATTTTTCAAACCTAATTCAGAGACAATTTGGAAAGACGATTAAAATTCTTAGGAGTGACAATGGGGGAGAGTATGTAAATACCTTCTTGGAAAAAAATTTCAAAACTAATGGTATTATACATGAAACTTCTTGTGTCGGTACCCCTCAACAAAATGATGTGGCAGAAAGGAAAAATCGCCATATTTTGGAAATTGCTCGATCTCTGTTATTTGAAAATAATGTACCCCAGAATTTCTGAAATCATGCCATATCTACCGCTGTGTATCTTATGAACCGAATGCCATCTAGTACACTAAAATTCCTTACTCCTTTACAAAAACTTTCCTCTTTTGTGCAAATTCCCTCCGCTCTAAATCTGGCACCTAAAGTGTTTGGGTATGTAGCATATGTCCATGTTCCAAGGGAGAAAAGAACCAAATTAGACCCTTGCGCAATTAGGTGCATGTTTGTCGGATATGGAAATCACCAAAAATGATATAAATGTGTTGATTTGGAAACTGGAAAGACCTATGTGACAATGGATGTGACTTTTTTGGAAAGTGAGTCCTATTTTCGGGACCAGCAGGGATCAGTTCAGGAAGAAAATCCAGCGATTTGGTGGGAAACCGCACATGATAACACGGACCGTGTGGACAGCCACACGGACCGAACACAGACTGACACGGACCGAACAGATGGTGATCCGGTCCGTACAGAAGAAGACAGGGACCGTACAGAAGAAGAAACTGACCGATCAGAAGATGACACGGACCGTGCAGAGGATGACACGGACCGTGTCCTAGGACCTGAGGACGGCCGATCGGAATGATACAGTCCGATGAGGAGGAAGAAATACCACGCTCCAGTTCTCCAGAGGATGTCCCCGAGGTAAGTTCCCTAAATCCTAATCCTATTAGACACTACCCTATGAGAACCACCCGAAATGTACTACCAAAACGGTATAGAACAGATGGTGATAGCCAAGAAGGATATGCCATATCCAATTATACTAGTACAGTCGGGTTGTCCAACATGGTGAGAAATTTTACTGAGAAATTATCAAAGATTCGAGTACCCACCAGTGTAACAGAGGCAGTGCTCGATCCTAAGTGGGTTGAAGCAATGGAACTAGAAATGAAAGCTTTGGAGACCACAAAAACATGGAAGTTGGTGACATTGCCAAGTGGCAAGAAAACAGTTGGATGCAAATGGGTGTTCTCAGTAAAATATGATGCCACAGGTAAAGTTGACAGGTATAAGGCCCGGCTTGTAGCCAAAGGGTACACCCAGACATATGGGATTGATTTCCAAGAAACTTTTTCTCCAGTTGCTAAACTTTACACAGTTCGAGTCTTATTGTCTCTTGCAGCAAATCTGGACTGGCCTTTACACCAGTTTGATGTGAAAAATGCATTTTTGCATGGCGACCTGGAGGAGGAGATCTATATGGACATTCCGCCAGGATACACTCACCAAGAACAAGAGAAGTTGGTATATAAGCTAGAAAGGAGTCTGTATGGATTAAAACAGTCCCCCCGAGCGTGGTTTGGGCGGTTTTGCAAAGCCATAAAAGCCTACAACTACAGTCAAAGTGATTCTGACCATACTATGTTCTACAAGCATCGTCAAGGCAAGGTAACCATTCTAATTATCTATGTTGATGACATGATAATTACAGGGGACGATAGTGAGGAGATAGAGTGGCTAGAGCAGAAATTATCACAAGAGCTTGAGATGAAAAATTTGGGTGGCTTAAAATACTTCTTGGGAATAGAGGTGCTACGCTCAAAAGAAGGTATATCTCTATCACAACGGAAGTATACCCTTGATTTGCTTGCAGAAGTGGGGATGCTAAACTGTAAGCCAGCTGATACACCTATTGTCCAAAACTTGAAATTCGAAGAAAATCCAGATGACCCAGTTGTTAACAGGAAAGCGTACCAGAAATTGGTAGGAAAACTTATCTACTTATCACATACCAGACCTGATATTGCGTATGTTGTAAGTATGGTAAGTCAATTCATGCAGAACCCAAAGGAGCAACATATGGATGCTGTGATGAGAGTGCTGAGATATCTAAAAAAGACTCCAGGGAAAGGTATTCAGTTTAGAAATAATGGACACTTGGATATTTGGGGCTATACAGATGCAGATTGGGCTGGAGATAGAACTGATCGGAAATCGACATCTGGATACTTCACCTTTGTGGGAGGGAACCTCGTCACTTGGAGAAGTAAGATGCAGAATGTAGTAGCCTTATCAAGTGCAGAAGCTGAATTTAGAGGAATGTCTAAAGGTTTGTGTGAACTGCTATGGCTAAGGAAACTCATGAGCGAGCTGAAATTTAAATCGGAAAAATGTATGCAACTTTACTGTGATAACAAATCAGCGATTGCAATAGCGCATAACCCAGTACAGCACGACAGAACAAAGCATATAGAGATCGATAGACATTTCATCAAACAGAATTTGGAAGAAAAGATAATCTCATTTCCATTCGTGAGATCTGAGGAACAACTTGCAGACATGCTGACAAAAGGAGTGTCAACAAAATGTTTTGAAGAATCGATTGGCAAGTTAGGTATGGTAGATATCTACCTACCAACTTGAGGGAGGGTGTTGAAACAGATATACACGGTCCGTGTATAATTGTATACGGACCGTGTAGCGCGCCGCCAGACAGAATAGGAAGGTGGCAGCTTGCCCTTTTATTTCTTTCCTATTTTTCTTAGTTATTTTGTTTCCCATTTAGAAGATTATGATTGTATCAGATATAGAAGAAAATAAGAAAAAAGATAGTAAGTAATTAGGTAGCATTTATCTATATATTCCCTCCTACCTCCTTTGTAACAATTCATTCAAAAAGAAATAGAAAAAAGGTGTGTGTGAGTGTGGAGGACGTAGGCACCAAGTTGGTGCCGAACCTCGTTAAATACTGTGTTCTTCTCTTTCTCTGTTTGTGTGTATGTTTACTCGTGTACGGACCGTATCCAGTGATACACGGTCCGTATAAGAATTCCGCAGGTTGATTTTTACAATAACCAATTTATTGAGCTACTTAAATCGACGTTTCGAACATCAAATATTAAAATTTGATCTGTAAGCACTTCGGTCAAAGTGCTTCCGGAAGCAATTTAGCCAGACCGCTCAACAAGATATCCATATTGAAATGTGCTTGGAGACCAAATTTTACATTTTTTGAATTTTTTACTTTTTTTTTAATATTCAAAATCACTGTTTTTTATGGTACGGAACCATTCGAAAATGATAGAACAAATTGAGTGAGGCTACGTTACTATGCATAGCATGGTTTGGTCCGTGCTACGGCTCAATATTTGAGTTTTCAAAATCCTAACGGTCAATCCAAACCGTTCAACATGATTATAAAATTAATATGTACTTACAAATCAAATTTTATATTTTTTCGAAATTTTTTAGATAGGTAGAAAATCACTTGATCTGAAAATTCTGGACCATCCAAAAACAGTGATTTTCTACCTATCTAAAAAAATAGTAAAAAAATTCGAAGAAATATAAAATTTGGTTTGCAAGTACATATTTATTTTATAATCATATTGAACGGTTCGGATCGACCGTTAGAATTTTGAAAACTCAATCCGTGCTATGCATAGCACCGTAGCCTCACTCGAACAGATTCGTTGAAATGCACTGTTATTAAAACCGGACTGGATCTGACGGACAGATTGGAAAAAGCCTGAACCGGAACCTAATCCGGTTCGGTTCTTATGAAAGACCGAATGAGTATATAGCCCGGGCAAAAAACTAAAATCCGGACGGTTTTCTAAACTGTGAACCAACTCAATCCAAAACCGGTTCTTTTTCTGTTTTAATTCTGAAGTATGACAGGTTATTTCTGTGGACAACGGCTCCTTCATTGAAAAAGGCAAAAGCATCTGACAGGTTTTTTCTGTGGACAACTCCATGCTTCCTTTTGTGTTATACTTGTTTTCTTATCCATTAGAAAAATAACTTTGATATGTTGTATTAGTTAGATGATATACATTTTAACACATGCACTTAGCTAAAATTAATCAAGAGTTAAATACTTTTATTTGGAGCATTAACTTTCTATTATAAATTAAAGTGTGATAAGAAAATCAACGGTTGAACTAATTGACTCATAAATCTGACCAATAAATTGTTAATCTAGAGCATTATCGGGTCGATATCCAGTCTTATTATGATAATATTGCTGAAATGTGAAACTCTGTTCCATATGCGATCGCTCCTTTGGGAATTCATTAATTCATATCATCTAATGTAACATAATGTTTTTGTTTAGATCTGGATTGTTCGATCAGAATATGCACAAATATTAAGGAGATCCCTACATTTCAACAGAATATGGTCAAATATTAAGGAGATCCCTACATTTCAACAGAATATAAACAAATATTAAGGAGATCCCTACATTTCAACACAATGTTTTTGTTTTAATCGGATCTAAAATAAGTATCTGTTACCTTAAGAGGATATGGACTTCACGGATAAAAAGGTTCTGTTCTTGTTGCGATCGCTACCAGATGAACCAACAGTTGAATAAATTGATGGTTGCATTTGAAGTAGAAAATTCAAAGACTTAAATTATATTTTTTTATATCAGATAAAAATATTTAGATTGCAGTTCTTATTATTGAGTCTAAAATTTCATTATATATGGAGGAAATTCAATTCACGAATTAAATTTAAACTAACTGGACCCACTTTAAATTTAATTTTGTGAACGATTCGAATTTGATATTCTGTTTTATATAACAGTTTATATTTAATTCGAAGTTAATTGCAAAATATTAACGAATCCAACTGCAACGGGAGGTAACAAAAGGATTGGTGTCTCCAAACTTGTACCAGAGATCCACTGGAAGAGACGCTGATGTCGTTGGTTGGCGTCTTAAAAAATCATACAAGTAATTTAATATTATTTTGCATCATGATCAAGAGAACGAAAAGCGATTTTTGTTTCCTTTTCAATTTTCCAGCTTCATTTTCATAATCAATTCACTTTTTTTTGTTAGGTATACTTTTAGGTTGGTGCAGAGCATAATCTACTTTAGGTTTTGTGTTACTTTCCCATTATCTATCTTAATTCTTTATGCATTAATGCATGCCTCCATCTTTATTGGCACGAGTATGTTAACACCGTGTAGTTATAAACATGATAACATAACAGTTGTTATTCATGTAACTAAATGTGTTATTTATTTTCTGACATGGGTATTAGAATTACTGTAACGCTTGTTGCATGTAATCATCATGCTTGGTTAATTAATTGGAATTTTTCGTCGGCTGGTTGGGTTGATATTCTGGTAGAAATCCTATTTTCATTTTATTTGGTATTATTTTTTTTGTGGGGTTATTTTTTTGTTTTTAAAAAATTGTCGAGTTTGGGTTAAAGGGCACTTAATATGTACTTTTAGTTTGCATGCTTAGCTTATGATCTTGTCTGATTTTTGTAACAGGTTGGTTCTGTGGTTGGTGGGACCCACTAAGTTTGTCAGGGTTGCAGTCTCAAAGAGCACAGCACAGAACAGAGATTATCATCAGATTTCGGAGCATATATATATATATATATATATATACACAAAATAAGTTTCTTGTTTATATTTTTCTTTTTCCTTCTCCTTCTAGTTAGATAAATTGGAAATTGAAACCCTTCATGCTTCCTTCATGTGCTTTTTATATATATATATCATATATAGCATGTACTTTTGGTGGTTAAATGTTCTCTCGAACTGAACTGAATTAACAAGTCTCAAGAGACCATGTATATTCTCAACGAGGTGCTACTCTGGATGCGATTGCACAAATTAATCAAACATAAGACTTAGTTTCTTTAATATTCCTTCTTTCAGCTAGCTTACTGAGATTAATGAGAATAATTACTGCTTAAAAAAATGAGGACCAGTAGAGTCTGGGTTGCCGTAGTAGCCTACAGTAATTTAGACCTTTCTTAGTATTCATGTGTTTGCTTCACTTTGCCGAGCCAATAAAAGTACAAGTGAGCCCTAATGAAACCAAATCCTGATTTGGGTTTTATAGCTTCTTCCAACATTCCCACATTAACTCAAATCACTACATGTAGGCTTATCCAGAATTAGTAAATTATGGCCCGTTTAACTTAACCCTTTTATTGTTTTTATTATTATCGCCGTACTGTATTTGGGACTCTTTCCTCATAGTGTTCATAATTGCCATTGTTTGATTTGACTGTTAGCTAGTGAGAACAAAAGGAGTGTGGAGATGCATCAGTTGTAAAATGGGCCAGTATATCCAGCAATTTGATGTGACTAGACTTGGTTGTGATTCGAACACAGTCTAGTCTCCAAAGTTAGTTCTTTCTTTAAATGTCATTTTTTTTCTTTCTTTCTTTTTATGCACATAACGAGCATTTTTTTTTTTGTAAGTATGCTTACAAAAATAAATTTTCAAAACAAAAAAAAACAAATTAAAAATCAGAAATAGAGAAACGGGCTCTGTGCGACAAATTCTCTACTGATACCTATTAGATGGATGCTTCCCCATATTAATATGATCTTGTTTGGCTAAAAGGTTAAACACTTAAAGCACATGTTAATTTATAATATACCAGTTATCTGGCAACTAAATTTGGAGAAAAGCCCTGTATCAGCACAATCCTATAGGAAAATCCCTGTTAATTAAAAGGCTGATTATTTTTTTTAATTTATAATATACCAGTTATCTGGCAACTGAATTTGGAGAAAAGCCCTGTATCAGTACAATCATATAGGAAAATCCCTGTTAAATTAAAAGGCTGATTATTTTTTTTACACAAGCCACCTATATTTTATATTTAATGAAGAATCAAAATGAAAACTCTGTAAATATAAAATTAGTTTCAATAGAAAAGATAATCAATTGGATAAATATGAGAGTTTTTAAAATTAAAATGATAAATATAATATTATAAATTTTAGAGAAAATACATAATTTAAAAAAAATACATAAAATTCGTCAAGAAAGAAAAGACAAGAAAAGAAGCAATGCAGATAGCAATTTGATAAAAAAATAGTCATAAAAATGCCCTTGTCTTCATGGACAAGCGTAATAGACTAACAACAATTGATAAAAAGCACACCAAATGCTGCTTAGTGGGGATCTTCACAAAAGGCTATGGTACATGTAATGCCAAATTTCATAAATTCTTAGTGGGGATCTTCATAAAAAGGCTATGGTACATGTAATGCCAAATTTCATAAATTCCAGTGGCCCTGCCACTTGTAGTGAGTCCACTTCCAAAAGTTCCACATACAAATCTGCTTTGGAATCATATTCCAAATTCATCCATTCATTTGTTTGGAGAGTCGTGCATAAAAAAATAAGTATTGTTAATATTTGTGCATTTCAAGAAATGAAGATAAATTTGAAATCACAAGATCCTGTGATTATAAAACTTTTAGAATCACAACAGATTTATTTCCTAATAGGATACAACGATTGGTTTGATTTACAAAAAAAAAAAAATTGTGCACCAAATTAGGAACATTTTTATTAATGACGAAATCGTTGACATTGTTAGTATTTTGAAATGAGACAAAATGAATTGAAACGCTAGTATTTTGAACTTGACATATGCTAGTAATATTGAATAATTATTTTGGTACCCGCAGTTGAGTACCCGCATCGTACCCGCAGTTGATTCCTTTCCCAATTAACTTTCATAACGGTATAACTAACTTTGTCAATCATTAAACCACCTTGAAAAACGTGTAAAAGATGAGTCCAGTTTTTTTCTTTAAATACTTGATATCTTAAGTATAAATACTTGATGAATTATATATGAATATTTGATATCTTAGGTATGAATACTTTCTATTTTGCATGAATACTTTTCATATTTGAATATTTGATACTTTGAAAAACGTGTAAAAGTATGTCATCATGGATCTCATTTGAAAGAGAAAATTGTGTAGAACACGTTCGTGGTTTTAAATTTGTAAAATTCCTCATAGATCGTCCCAAAAATTGGTTAGATTGAACGGAGAAAAAAAAATCACCTTGAAAAACGTGTAAAAGATGAGTAGGTATTGTGTCCAGTTTTTTTTTAAATACTTGATATCTTAGGTATGAATACTTGATGAATTATATATGAATACTTGATAATTTAGGTATAAATATTTTCCATTTTGTATGTGAATTAATTTAATCAATGAATGTAGCACTGGTGGTGTGATCCACGTGACTTTTTGGTTGTGGTCCCCAATGCAGTCTGACAGTTATAAAAAGGTGCGGGTACGGTTATTTAAGGAAAAATCATATATCATATATGTAGTTCATTGTATAGATATAAATACTTGTCTTGTATAGGTATAAATACTTCAGAATGTTACTATTAATACTTGTGAAACAAAATTACAGTTTTGGAAAAGTTGCGGTTCCCAAAAACAGTTATGACAGTTAGGTTCGGGTACAATGCGGGTACTCAACTGCGGGTACTCATATCAGCTTCCAGTAATATTAGCGTTTTGTACCTTATTATATATAAAATATTGGTGAAATTTTATTTTAAAATTTTTAATATGAACAAACATTGTTGTTCTTAATGTTTCGTTATGTTCGAAATGGTAACACTGCCAGTATTCTTGTCATTAATGAAAATAACTCTAATGTAATGACATAATTAAAAAAATAATAATGCTACAGATAGAAATAATTGTGACCAACATGCCAACAATTATTTATATTTTAAGATTAGAATGAGCATCAGTATTTGATTTCCTAAAAAAAATGTTGTGGTTGATCTAAGAGATGACTCAAATGACTGTGCAACAAATAAAATTTTTAACATGTCAATTTAATAAATGTGACTAAATATCGTATCTTTTCAATTTGTCAAACCAAAATTGAAATCTGACGCGTACTTGAATATTTATTGCTCAATAAATTGATTTATGGTGGGACCATCAAGAAATGACAGAGAATGGGCTTCTTTATCAAAATCTGACATGTAAAATATAAAAGATTGACTTGGTTGCGATTGACTTTAAATTCCAAACACCAACGTGACCATAATGTGAAACATGTTTCGGAAGAATATGATATACATCTACAGAAAATTTACCCATAAAATATATCCTCATGACTCATCATTTCATCAATGTGACAAATGACCTCTTTTTTTATATTGAATTCTAGGTGGAAAATATGTTGATATACAGCTGTTGACATTTAGTGATGATAGATTTTATGTTATTTAGTTACTTGTCACGTTTACCTCATATTTTAATAAAAATTTGAGAAATCGGTTCTGATTTGTATAGATCTATTTCTTTTCAATGACATTACTAAAGATAGTATAATATTATTATTTATATTGCTAAATGACGATGATTTTCTCTCTAATTAAGGAACTTGATTTATAATTTTGTAAAAATAAAAATCAAGCTACGCGATTTAAATAATTTTATGCTTAATATTCTTTACTGTTTTTGTTGCTAAACAAAAGTAGAATTTTCTTGAATGTATATGTTCAATATGTCGTACAATAATGAGATTTTTGTTTTGAGTAAATTAAGTTATTGAGAACTTAGGTGTATGTTTTACCATTTAACAAATGATATTATTTTTTATCGACATTAGGTGTACTCAAAATGTATGAAATTTATTGACATTCTATCCGAGAACAGAGTCACGTTTTCGAACTATGGGATCAAATACGTATGGAGTCAATCATATAAATTTTTTTTACGGAGAATGAGAATCAATTTTACAGGTTTATAACATTTTACTCTAAATTATATAAATCATTCGTAAATGAAAAAATAATTTAAAAGAATGGAGGTCAATTGACCCCCATAACTTGCTTACATCGCCCCTGATTCTATCTGTACATTCAACAATAAAAGTTTATTTTTTTATGTCAAAACTTAAACCAATTGATTTGAGAAAATATTATCAATTTTTTTAAAATAATTATCAAGTGAGTTCATACCTTTTTTAAGATCATATTAATTTGTAAAACTCGAATAACAAACATATATCGCCAGATATGAGTCTGATAAATAATTTGAATTTTTACTTTGAAGCCACGTTGGTGAGTTTAAGCGCACTTTAGCTTAACTCTTATCATTAAATTGTGTCACTAACATACAACTTTACAATCAAATAATATTACTATTCAATTATTATTCCAAAATCAAATATCTAACCTAGTCAATCAAGAAATAATTTCAATATCAAGAAAAATATTTTTGCCACAATGAAGAACTATGCGAAAATGACCTTTCAGAAATTCTATACCCTCTTGTCTCCAAAATTGTGCGAATAATTTGTGAAAAAAACGAGGGTACTTTCTAAATTTACAAAAGAATTACTTTCAGTTAATTTTATCAGGATCGTTTAAAGATAACGAGTGCCATGATAATTGTAGGATGAAGCTCTTCTCCAGTTGTGTGGATTTATTGCAGAGTCAAAACAAATCAAGACTATTCATTTTATTGTAATTTGCAAGAAAACCGAATAATCCAGTTCTTTAAAAACGGAGAGGTAAACTCAGCAACAGAATAAACTAGGTCTAATGCCATTTGTCCAGGAACTGTAAAGCCGACCATTTTCTTAGATCTATGCTACAAGTACCAACAGTTACGCACGACCTATCTTACTGAAGTACGTGTAAAAAGTTATTGGAAATTTTTGGAACAAGCGACTGTCACCTCATTCAAACAGTAGAAAGTCGTATAAAGGTACCCAGAGAGGAAATTCTCTTTCCTCAGAAAGGAACAAAATATCCTATCAACTAAAGTGAAGCGAGTTTATACAAACTTGTACTCCTTGCTAAAAGATGGTTTGCTTTATGACTACATACTTGATGAAAACCAATTAAAATCTGACACGTATATCTCAAGTGAACAACTGTAAAAGACGCTTGCGCATACGCTTCATCTTAAATCCGAGTGGTACAACACGTGATTTATTCATATCCTCTGCAATAACGCACCGTTTGAGATTAGATCCACTCCGTCCGTTACATATTAGCGCGATCTTAAAGGAACACCGTGCCCTACAGGCATGGACCGGATTAGACCCGGATTCTGATTGGACGGTCCAAAGCTAACTCAAACGGTGCATTAATGCAGAGAATACGGACTCACACATGATAGTTAGAAGTGGTTTACAGATTGTGACTTACGGATCCCACATTCAAGTGAGAATTTCGTTCTACCTACTTTCAAAAGACCGCTCCTACGTACATCCCGGTCAACGGTCGCCGTCTTCCCCCTCACGAATCACGATGACATGCTCGTCACCTTGCCATACGCCCATACCACGCTCTCTACGCTGATATCATTTCTCCGCATCTTTTCTATTTTTTTTAGATAAGAGTGAGTAGATGCAGCATTTCCTTTACTTTGCAATATATTACTATTTTAAGACTTATCGATTACCTAAACCTCCATTGTAATCGCCTCTTTATTTACCTACTACTATTCTGACACTAAATCAATCTCCATTGACGAGATTTCTGTACTTCTCTACTCTGACACTAAATCCTTTTCATTTCCATTGAGGCACCTCGACTAAGGTAGAGAGAGGGGGTCCACAAAGCCCACATCTTTACCTCAAAAGTCAACCCAACTATTCATCAAATCAACGGACATCTCGTGCTTGCATTGACCGATCAATTGCCATTGACACCTCTTCCCGTCAATGGCGATCTCAACATACAATTGTTTTTGCTTCACTCGTAAGTTCAAGATCGCCGAGATACAACCTCCAGATGATGTGCGCAGGGCTTTTGAGACTTATGCTGACGGGGTGGGAGGTGGCGGGGGCCCCACAATCAGTGCCGATGGACTGAGGAGATTTCTTGTGGAGTCGCAAGGGGAGAAGAGAATCAGCTCCGCTGAGGTGACAAGACTGATGGAGAAATTGCGGGGTGGCGATGCGACAGGCCCGAAGCATTACCTGGAGAAGATCATCAAACCGTCTGGTTCAAATTTCCTGACCATTGAAGAGTTCTATCATTTCCTTTTCTCTCCTGAAATTAACCCACCTATAAAACATGAGGTTAGTTTGTCATTTCATATCCTCTCTTTTTTTTCTACTTGGTGATAGAAATTTTAAACACATTAATGGGTTTTAACGTTAAATTAATTCGTGAGGAGACATTAATTTTAAGCCAATGTACAGTAAGTCACTAAACATTGGTAGGTATATATGAAAAAAAAGTCACGTTGTGGCCAATGCGGCATGGTTCCGTCACGGCACGGGACATGTGCCTATAAGTGCCGTGACTCGCATGTTCCGTGCCGTGGTCATTCTTTGGAAAATTGGCACGGCACGTGATCATGCGTGATCAGGACCGTTAGATCGTGATCTAATGGTGAACTTCAAATAAGCTAACTTAAATTACGAAAAAAAGGTTAAACATGACCAAACGTGGCAAACGCAATCAGGTACATTTGGACACGACATGTGTGGTCACGGCATGACTAACATGCCATGACTATCCATCCCAATTTGGTCACAGCATGGCACGGTATGTAAAATTATGATTTTGTCATGACACGACATGACACCTGACCAAAGTCACATCGTGACTAATTACGGCACATATATACATTCCGGTCCATTGGTAGAATGTACTACTGCCTTTGTCAGGCTTTATGGTAGCACTAAGAGATTATTGCAAACTTAGTGCTTTGACTGTTACCCTACTGGTACCAAATTTAATGTAAAGGGTACTGGACCTAGTGGTATTGCTATCAACGTTAATTTTAATTTGGAAGATTAGATTGGTTAAGAACTAATATGATTGCAATCTTTTCTTGGATTTTGACCTCCCAAATGCATGCTTTTGCAACATATAACCTCTGTTAGTTACTTAAATCAGACATTCTGTTCACATTGAAAAATTAGTTAGAAAAAGAGGAGGAATTGAGTTCCAAATTACAAATCTAACTGTTAAATCTAACAAATAGTACTTGTAAATACATGCTTAAAAATTTATATCATTGACACTTTCTTATGTTGAAGTTTAAATGGGTAAGAAAAAACAATACATCTAATTCTTCACATTGAAATTTTGGTAGGATTTTAAATTGCGTTGATAACCAAATACTTCACTCAAAAGTGTGGGGATGTAATTCTTATACAACAATTTGGATTTCCATTTTCACCCGTAGACGAGTTGCTGGTATCTGATGTCACCAAAACTGGCCATATTAAATCTTTAAAAAAAAAAAGAGGTGCAGTAGGAGCTTAACTGTTATAATACTGGTACCAACTTATCAGGGAGTCCTGATCCTCTGCATTACCTCACCGTTTGAATTTAAATCTGGAGAATCTGTGCCAATCTGATAATGCTGGGGATGGTTTAAGATTTGTGCCAATATATACGAACGGATTAGATTCAAACTCAAAGAGTAAGGTACCTTAGGTGATATGAATTCACTTATCTGGTCTTGTATTGGAATTTGATATTGATAATTTGGATGAGAAACTTTTTTCGGTTGTGACATGGGAACGGTATACTGGTACCTACCACATACCAAAACTGAACCTGAATATGTGTCAATGATGATATCTTGCCTTTTCTATTCAGGTACACCAAGATATGACACTTCCTATATCGCACTATTACATATTTACGGGGCATAATTCATATTTAACGGGTAACCAATTAAGTAGTGATTGTAGTGATATCCCGATCATTAAAGCACTACAGAGAGGTGTTCGGGTTATCGAACTCGATATGTGGCCTAATTCTACCAAAGATAATGTTGATATTCTTCATGGAAGGTATTGATTTGCCCTTTTAGGAGCATTTTTTTGTTCTCTATTTTATTTATGTAAAAGAAACAAAAAAAAGGTGCTCATTTGTCCAGAAAAATAAGTTTGTTTCTGTCAAATGTGACTAACATGGAAGAAACCAAAAGAAAAGGAAAGAATTAACAAATTGACAGGAAAAAAAAATTTGGATTTAGTAGACAAAACAAAACAATAATACAAGTAAAGACTAACAAAAATAGGGATCCAATACAAAATCTACTGAGCACACTTTTAGTTGCAACAGTAAGCATGTTACTATATAGAACTTTCAAGTTCAAAAAAACTATAGCTCCCTTGTTTGTTTTGAAATGTAATTGTTCATTGAAGCTTCAATTTCATAATAATATAGTTCCATTTTTTTACTTTTTTCCTTTGAAGGACACTGACTTCTCCAGTAGAAATAATTAAATGCTTACGGTCTATTAAAGAGTATGCCTTTTGTGCCTCACCATATCCTGTTGTGATTACTCTTGAAGATCACCTCACACCCAATCTCCAAGCCAAAGTAGCTGAGGTAATTAATTACTTCAATTATTTTCTTCTTTTTACTCCTTACCTTGTTAGATATTTACAAAGAGTGAGACTATGTTACTTTGCAAAGCGCGGATCAGTCCGTGTTATAGATCAATATCTTTGTTTTTAACAATCAAACAGACGAGCCGAACCGCTCAACATAATCTCCATATGAAAATGTAAATGGATTGAAAAAAAAAATTCATTTTATTTAGATATGTAAAAAATCACTTGATCTAAAGAGTCTGGACCATTTGAAAGTAGTGATTAATTATAAAAAATGTAAAATTTGGCCTCCGAATTTTATACGAAGATCACGTTGAACAGTGAAGATCAACTATTTAGAACTTTGAAACAAAGATATTTATCCATAGTACGTACCAATCCGCGCTATGCATAGTACTGTAGCCTCACTCTTAGATATTTACAAATGCATTCTTGTTCAATATAGATGATCAAGGAAACCTTTGGAGATATTTTATATATCCCCGATGATGAGCCTCTGACGGTATTCCCCTCTCCTGAAGATCTAAAGCACCGGATAATCATCTCCACAAAACCCCCCAAAGAGTACCTCGAATCAAAGGATCAAACCAAAATGACTGGATCTCAAAGAAGTTCCAATGGCAATGCAACGAGTCAAAGAATCTCAGGTGAAGAGGCAGATGATGCCGGCGGAAAGGACTTGTCGGATTTGAAGTCTGAGTCATCTAATGACAAGGCACGTAAAGTTCTTTATGGGCTTGTACTGGTACAGTGTGTCTTTTTGATAAAAGGATCAACTAGCCATTAGAAGTATGCTTTATTGGGGGGCAATTGAAGTGTGTTAAAAAAAACGCATCAGAATAGATGTGTATTACTTGAAAAGTTAAATTTGATAACTCTTACAAAATGAGTAGGATTCAAATGCCTCGTGTCTTTCATGTCTCACTCTTGCCTCAACATCCTTATTTCCGTTTTCAAAGTCCAAACAATCAATCCGAACTGCTCAACATGATCTCCATATTTTTGTGCTTGGTAACCAAATTTTATATATATTTTTCAAATTTTCTAATATATTTTTAGATAGGTACAAAATCACTGTTTTGGTTTAGTGATTTTGTACATATCTAAACAAATAGTTAAAAAATTCAAAAAAAATAAAAAAAAATTGGTCTCCAAGCACATTTTATTTTATTTTATGGTAAGTCTCCAAGCACATTTTAATACGGAGTTCATTTTGAGCGGTTCAAATCGAATGTTTAAACTTTGAAAAGGAAGATAAAGAATGTCAGGCATACAAAGACACAAGACATTTGAACCTGCGCTACAAAAACAAACCATTTTTTTTTTTGCTTCACATAAAAAAATACCAATTATTTACTCCTGTGCTCAACTGGAGATTTTTTTTCTCCCTTTCTTCATTTGTGCAACTTCTTGTCATCTCTAACAGTAACACCCAAATTGATATAGGATGAAGATGAATCGGAGGAGGATGAAGAAGACCCGAAATTTGGGAAGGACACAGCATATCAGTACCGAAAGCTAATAACGATCCAGGCGGGCAAACCCAAAGGCGCCTCATCAACAAAGGATGCTCTGCAGGTCGACCCCACTCGTGTCAGGCGCCTCAGCCTCAGCGAACAGAAGCTCGCTAAGGCGTGTACCTCCCATAGTGCTGATGTCATCAGGTACTTGTTATTGATTCTAGTTTGGTGGTCAACGAAAAGAAAATTACAACTAAGTGGTTTGAATTTCAAAAACGAGTGATAACAACATCAATATCAAATACATCAAAGCAAATATAGTAAAATGGATAAGAACCGTGGACTTTGTGAAGTGGCACGAGCCCTCATCTCTCTTTGGAGAGACGCAATTCCAATTCTCGAGAATAGCATCTAAAAGATGCTGGGGTGCACTAGGACCCATGTACCCGTGCACCTATTTAATAAAAAAAAATAGTAAAATGGATAAAAATGGGTGGTTATAAAATATAAGTTGGTGGAGATTTGAGTTGATGAATTTTTTAACAATGCAGGTTTACACAGAGGAACCTCTTGAGGGTGTACCCGAAGGGTACCCGTGTCAGATCTACAAACTACAAGCCGATGCTTGCGTGGACTCACGGTGCGCAGATGGTTGCTTTCAACACACAGGTCTCTCTCTCTCTCTCTCTCTCACACACACACACACACAAATTGCTTCAAAAAAGAAATCTGGAATATATTGCAATATTGTGCTGTGATCTCATTTTGTCCATAGTTAATTATCTATGTAAGGTTATACTTTTAGGTACCTTTTTTGTCTTTTCTTTGATTATATGTTTGTTCACCCTGAGCCATATGATCAGTTCAGTAACAAGTAACAACAAAAATACTTCCTCTCTACTAAAATAGTCAAACTGCGTAAAGTTCGGTATTGGTTGAAAATTGAACGACATTTATACTCTACTAAAATAAAAGGTAATGCAATCCCATTCTCTTAATCCTCTGAAGCTTAAATGTTGATTTTTGGATTTTGTTTATTTACACAGGGACATTGTAAACAACTTAGGTTGATGCAAGGATTTTTCAGAGCCAATGGTGGTTGCGGTTATGTTAGAAAGCCTGATTTCTTGATGAATATGGGTCCAAATGGCGGAATTTTTGACCCTTCTGTTTCATTACCAGTGAAACAAACTCTGAAGGTTTGCAATCTTTCTAAAATCTAAAATAATTATATTCTGAAAGTGTATGAAATCATAACATTTAAGAGAAGAGCACGTTCAATATATTGAGTCCGGTATCCTCTGAGATATCTCAAACTTTCAATTTATTTAAAACCGGGTCAAATTTTTTTTGGTGCCTATTCGAATTGCAGGGAAGCAGTATTATTGTGCATTGAGATTCATGCAGGAAGGATTTGAACAGTCCTGATTTTCCACATATCAACTGAAAGTTTGAGATATCTCAGGGGATGCGATGCGAATTCCAATTTTTGCAGGCTTCCATTTAAAATGTTTATAGATACTAAGATTTAAAAATATGTCACAAATGGACAAAACGATGTGAATTTACCACTTAAAAATTGATTTTTTTTTTTAAATGGTGATAATGATTTCTCGGTATAATTGGAAACAGGTGAAGATTTACATGGGTGATGGTTGGCGAATGGATTTTAGTAAAACACATTTTGATACCTACTCCCCTCCTGACTTCTACGTCAAGGTATCAACATTTAATTCAGTTTAATGTCTATTTTGAGCTTCTCCGTTCCATAAAGAAGTAACAAGAGTAGTGGTGTAACCAACTTTTGGAGATCAACCTAAAATTATTTCACAATTTGTGTGCAATTAATTGTGGTTGTTAGAAGAAACTGTAACGAATTCGGATAGGAATATAGGTTTACAATTCAATTCAGTTTCTATCCGAATCAGAAATCCATGTGTAAATTAAATCCAAAATAGAGATTACCAATAGAAGAGCAGCAAAAGTTCTTTGCAACTCTAGCCATACTTTTCCTTCTCCACACTATTGTGTCAAATGCACGCAACAATAGCAGTCGCGTTTCCCACTTGTATTCACACGAACAAGTTGAAAACAACTATCAGCCGGTGTGCTAGCCCCCTCTTTTTCTCACTTTCTCTTTGTATGTGTAATATGTGTGTATTCAGATGGATTAATTAAAATCCCAACTGCTACAGCATATTTATAATCCTATTATTAGGTCGCACCTATTCAGATGCACATAATCAGAGATGGTGTAGAAATTATGGCCTAGAATCTATGCGGCTCAATATGGTTTAATCCATATTTAATTTTAGAAATTAAATTATTAGTTTCAGCCTAAAATAACTTGGCCTGCAGGACATTTCTAACAGAAACTCTCACCATGACAAAACAGAAATGAACTGTCAGTATACCTGTAACTGTACCCATTGCATCAAAGCACACCTTTGCTCTGTTATCTGAGATACTCCAAACCTTTGTTATACTTGTACCTAAAAATTAAGATAAAAATAAGAAAAAAAATTAATCAAAAGTAGTTAAAAACTTTGTACTTAACAAATGAACAACAGGTAGGCATTGAAGGTGTACCAGATGACACACTGATGAAGAAAACAAAAGTAATAGAAGACGACTGGATCCCGGTATGGGATGAGGAATTCTCATATCCGCTAACTGTACCCGAGTTAGCACTGCTTAGAATCGAGGTCAAAGAATACGACATGTCAGAAAAACATGATTTTGGTGGTCAGAGTTGTTTGCCCGTCTCAGAACTCCGGCCCGGCATCCGTGCCATTCCATTGTACGACAAAAAGGGCTCTGTATTTAAGTCTGTAAGGCTTCTCATGCGCTTTAAATTTGTGTGAGTTCTGGCAAGTTTTTCAAAAGAGGTGATATTATTGATTGTTGAAACAGCAATCAATATAATTATATTGGATATATATATTCACACACACCTTTGATATATAATAGTTGGCATAAGGTGGTCTCAATTACTCAGAAGGGTCTCCTTTGGTTCTATTGCTTGTGTTGTAAACATCATTTGCTTCATTTGGTGTAATTTTTGTTTTTATTTTTGAGATTTTTGGTTCTTGTTCTTTAGTTGGAGTGCTTGTGTATATACAAATGACAAACACTTACTGGATTTCAATTGTAGACCTTATTTTTTTTCTCTTGTGTTTTAAATTAATATTGAAATCATACAATCTCATAGCAAGCCAACTCAAACGGTTGAAAGTGGACTTCTCGATTAACTTCACGTGATCAAAATTCACCATTATATACAAGTAAATATTCAATTTTGAAAAGAAAAAAATTGAATATTGGCTGCCTTAGCACAGATACATGAGTATATGAAATTGAAAGACATTAAATCATAATCATAAAAAGCTGTGAGCTTACCAAATACCCTTTTGTAAATTGACGCATTGTGTCTCAACTCTCAACTGTATACAAAAGAACAACATTGCTTTGTTAATTAGTTTCAAAATTTTAAATTGTTAAGTGATTTTAAATTGAACTTTTACAGAAAAAAAAATAGAAAGGAAACAAGGAAAAAGTCATGATTCCTCAAAAAAAAAAGGAGAAAGAACTGTCATCACACTTCATTCTTTTTAAGTAACAAAAACATGTTAATCCACTGGTAAGAGCTTTTGACCATTTTTTCCTTTTTTCATTGGTAATTTATTGTAATAAAGTTAGTAACGACTGCAATATAAGTAGAAAGTTTGTGCTATTTGATCATATTTTTCTCTTCTTGTTTTGAGCAAAGTTAATTATTAGCTCGTGACGCTAAATCTTACAAGATTTCACAAGATTTTATCTATAGTTTTAACCCTTCTCAAATTACTATGTAGGATGAATACAATAAACTAATTTTGGATTTTCAGTGAGAGACCAGTAAATATATAAATCATTATTTAACTAATTACTATCCAATGTTAGTGCAATTAGCAATACGTAACTACATTCACGATCTATACAGAATTTTTTATTTTTAGAAATTTATTAAAAGATTATCGGGAATAGAAAGAGTGTTTTGATTTTTTTTGTTCCATAGAATGAAACGAATTGATTTGGTTATTTTGATAATTATTTTGGTTTTTCTATGGTCAAATGATAAAATTATAATTTGGTTCTTCTGATCAATTATTTTAGTTTTGTTAACAACGTTGTTTTGACTTCATGCTGCACACAGACAATAGAGTCAAAATAAAAAAGTATATGACTTATGTGTTACATGAAGTCAAAATAACATTGTTAAAAATTTTACCCATAAAAAATACTCCTGTATACATTACCAAAGAAACTGAATTAATGATTCGGATTCTTTAAAAAATATCTAACACTGTGCTCCATAACACGGGGTGAAATCGCCATTAAAGGAAAGGAAAGGGAAGTGAAGCTCACCATTTCACCTCGTCTCCACCCCGATTTGGGGTGAAGGATTTCGCTAAAACATCGCATAGCTTCCCCTCCACACAGTGTTGCTCCCCTCCGCTCCCTCTCCAATTTTTCCCCTTCTAGAGCGGGTGAGCGACACTAGTCAGGTACAGTCTGGCGAAATCCTACCTCAACACAATGATTCTCCCTTCCCCTCCCTCCGTGTACCCCCTTCGGGAGCACAGCCTAAAGGAACCGAATCAATGAATCAGTTCTTTCTATGGAATAAAAAAAATAAAAACTCTTTCATGTTCCTGATAAACTTTTTATTAAATTTATAAAAATAAAAAAATTTGTACTCTTTTTTCCTTTTTTTTCTTTGAAAACCCAAAGAAAAGAAAAAAAAATCTCATAGGTGGTTCTGTTGGTGAGGTTCAGATACCGGGTTTTGAGATAACTGGTACCAGACCAGACCCAAATGGGGCAAACCCAAACATGCAAGGGTTGTTTGATTGGTGCCTAATCGAGTAAATGTAGACATCTTGACCCTGGGAGAAAGCTTGACAAAACACTACTCACTCATTGCCTTTTTTTTATCTTATGTTTCATTTTCAACTATGATCATTTGTGTTGCTCGATACTCATTTTTTTAAATTAAATAAAGGATGAGAATTGAGAGATTTTGCTTAAGAATGTAGACTGCTGGTACGAATTCAGATCCTCCCCATTACCGTAATAGGGAATCTTTTACAATTACTGGATCTGGACCGTTCTTTTTAACTTGGCATGAATCTCAAAGCCCAATAATACTGCCCCTGCGCTAGCGCGAATCTCAAAGCAACTGGGAGTTAATCTCAAACCGTAAAGTGAAGAGAATCTTTTATAATATTGGAGAGGATACTTGTCCTCGAGAGAACACTACTCACACATTGTCTTTTTTATCCTCTGCTTCATCTTCATGTGTGATTGTTCGTGTTGCTTAATACTTAAATTTTAATATTAAATAAAGGATGAAATTGAGAAATTAATATTTGATTTAGTGATAAAGATAATGCTCTCAATGTGATAGATCGCACGTTTGATATTAGAATTAAAAAAAAGTTTGTGGGTATTAAAAGTAAAGAATGAGAGGTTCTAAATAGTGTGCTATAGCGTTTTCGGACCATAAAAGTTATGACGCTATCGGCACTATAGCGACGCAATAGTGTGGCATAACGCTATTTTTTTATCCATTTCACTAGAACGCTATAAACGCTATTTAAATCTTTAATAATGATATATATGTATTTGATATCCGTATATTACATATCATGTTTCAAATGTTTTTAATGATTGTCAAGATTGTAATTAATTCATTGTCAATGAATCTTTATGCTTGATAAATAAATATACAATATAAGAAGTAGAACTAAGGTGTTCTTAAACTCACTAAGTCCATTTGTGAGCTTAACTCAAAAATCTATCAGATTGACTTCAAACGACACATCCAAACTGTTGAAACCGTTCTACTTCACGAGTGATGCATTTACATGTCAAATTTATAATTTTTCAAACTAGTTTAGTTTAAAGTTAAGCGGTCAAAAAATGATGAAAAAGAACTCATTAAAATTAACTTATAAATCATCTTTTCATGACCGCTTGACTTCATACTAAATTAGTTCAAAATTTTAAAAATTTAGCATGTAAACGCATCACTCATGAAGTAGATCGGTTTCAACGTTTTGAATGCGTCGTTTGAAGTCAATTCGATAGATTTTTGAGTTAAGCTCACAAGGAGGCTTGGTGAGCTTAAGAACACCTTAGTTCTACTCCAATATAAGTATTATTGTAAGTTTAAAATTTTCACTTAAGTCTCCTCTCAATTTCGGAAGAAAAAAAAAGGAAAAGAAATGGAAGAAAATGTGAGGATAGTTAAATTTGTTACCTCAAATTAAGAGAACTTTTTTTAATAATTATTGACAACTGAAGAGCAAAATTAACATATTTCTCTTTATTTATACCGTTTCACTAATTTGGAAACAGACTCGAAAAGTATACTATTTGGAGTTTAGAGTCAGACACACACCAATAATGCATGAAAGGGTACCGTTGATGTGTTTCCTTTGGTGGAAATCAGTTCAAATGCCAAACAGATTGAGATTACCCCATTGAAAGCTCTCTACCATCCTCTTAAAAGCGCATGATTTGTCCCTCTCTCTCCCTCTCTCTCTCTCTCTCTCTCTACATGGAGAGTGCAAGGCAAGGTGGGCCCGATGGTGAGTGGAGTTGGTCCCTTAAATGTACACAGAGGTGTGCATCTCATTTCATTAAATCGAAAGTTATATTACACATATAAAAATCTATTCTATTTATTAAATCTCTTTTGGAAAATAAAAAATATCCTCCATGTGAAAGTTCATGCATAGTCGAAATTTGAGCGAAGAATTTCTTATGGATGTTAAACATTTTTGTGGTTTAACTTCAATCCTTTACTCAAAAAGCAAAAATATCTTATCTTACTAATTATTAGTCATATTTATTATTTATGGATTATGGCTATCTCTCTAAGTTTCTAATTCTACGATATATGTACATGTTTTTCTACTTTAAAAAAATGGTTAGGCTGAAAAAAAACCAAAATTATTAAATGTTTATTGATGCATCATTCATTAGAATGAAAATCTTTAGTTAGTCTCAGTATTTTTTTGTACTGTTTTCGACAAAAAAAAAATTCAGTATTAGTAAATGTACTTTAGTATGGCATTATATAATTAATAATTTTGAGATGCAAGCATCAATTCTTAACAAAGAGCATGAAGAGGTCTAGCTTATGAAAAGTAGAATTTAAATATGAAAGTTATCTCATTTAAGATGATTTAAAAATATCTAATCTCAAACAAGAAATCGTTTTCATTTTAATAAAATATAATATTAAAGAAACTAAATCAACCCATTGATGAAGAGAGAAAGGGATTGCTTTGTTTGAAAAATAACTAAGAAAGATATTATTGTCCCCCAACAACTAAAAAAAGTTGGTCAGTATTGTGTTAATTATAACTATTATGAGCAAAACTAGGGTGTGATGTGCTCACCAAGAAGGATTAGTGAGCACACCTCCAAAAGACTATCGGATTGACTTCAAACTACAAATCCAAACCGTTGAAATTTATGTATATTCGTGAGTGATGCGTGTACATGCAAAAATTTTAAAGTTTTGAATTCATTTAGTACATGGTCAAGCGGTCAAAACAATGATGAAAAATGAATACATAAAACAATTTAAAAAATAACTTATAAAATGTTCATTGTGTTGACTGCTTGACCATGTACCAAATGAATTCGAAATTTAAACTTTTTGGATATACATGCATCACTCACGAAATACATGAATTTCAACGGTTTAGATTCGTAATTCGAAGTCAATCCGATAGTCTTTTGGAGGTGTGCTCACCAATCCCTCTTGGTGAGCACATCACACTCTAGTTTTGCTCAAATCGTTTTCCTAGTCAGCACTTTATAAAAGGCCAAAGATTCAATTATTTTTCCATTTTCCTCAAATGGAGCTCAAAGTATATTCCTTCTAATATCTCAAAATTATTTCCATTTCAATGTGCACGGTTTTTTTTCTGTGAATGATTAAACGCTCCCAGTTGATATTATATTATATTATCTAATTTTTTTATTATTATATTTAGAATTATTATTATGATGGATGAACCCGAGATTTTTATTAATATCCAAAGTTAATTAGAAATTAATAAATATACTCAGATCTGCTAGGACTCGATAAAAAAAGTCCATACCGGCCATTAAATGGCCGGTACCGTATTTATTTAATTACCGGCCATTTAGTGGCCGGTACCATATTTATTTCAGTACTAACCATTAAATGTCCAGTACCCTTATTTATTTATTTATTTTTGCAATTTTAGACCCTATAAATACCCATCTTTCTTTCTCTTCCCCTCACAATTACCTCAACTCCATCAAGAGAAAGGGAGGAAGGGACAGAGAAAAAGAGAAGACAATTTTTGAGGCGAAAAAGGCGATATTTGAAAGGGCCTAAAAGGATGAACAAAGCAACTGAGGTAGGTCGTCCTATCGTGGCCTAGCGAGAGGAGGGTCAAGTAGTGATCGGGGTAAAATGAGGAAAAAAAGATCAAGTGTCAAGTATGCCCTGATAAAAAGACATGTCAATCATTCATACAGCCGGAATTTCTTAGCTATGAATTTCAGACGATGACTTTGTGGAAAACCCCTACGGCTATTTTTCGAAAAAAAAAGAAGGTTGATCCAGAGCCTCCAGCATTGGACGATGAGTTTGTTCCGTGTACTTATATACTGGTAAGGCTACCACTTCATCGGCAAAATTGGCGCGCTCTAAGAAGTAGTACTATTAGGATTTAAAATTCCGATGCATTCGAGCTGGATTTTAAGAAGTAGTATTATTGTAGTTTGATGAATTAGGGTTGTAAAATTTGTATGCATTTTTTAGAATTACTTTTTATTTAGTAGTCACGTGTTGTTTCTTTCAACTGGACCATCTTCACCATAACCCTCCAGGTGATCAAAGTCACAGTTTTCTCATCAAATTCATCCCCACTTTGCATATCTTCCTCCGAAATTTCATTAATATTTTCAAAATCTGACCCAATTTCATCGTCTACTGGTGTAGGTCTGGGGTAAGGTTCTGGTGGCGATAATTGTAAAGGTGCCACATGCACGGGTCTAAATGGGGATGAAAGTTGGAGTATTGGTTGAAGTCGTGATTGGGGTGCTAGTGGAGTGTAGGGACTGTCTGTTTCTGGGTCAGTGTATGGTTCTCGTTGTGTTGGAGGAACGGCGGGAGTGTATGGTTCTCGTTGTGTTGTATAAGTTGGTGCAACTGAATTTTGGCCAGAACTTCCAACTGGCTCTATCGGAACTCTTCTGGCGTAGATTTTTATTATAAAAATTCCAGTGGCTTTTAAATAGATGTACATGCCTCTCCAAGTACTTTCATCTAGTAGTTTTGCAATGGTATATTTCTCGGTGTTTGCATGGCAAACTCCGGTTGCCAATTCTAAGTTCCACTTTTCTGGGTTATAACCAGTGCATGCGTAAATCATGAATTTCAAGTCTCAAAGTGAGATATCATCGGGAATCATAAATAAATTAGTTGGCTCTTTGTTGTTATAAGCCCTGTATGCATTACTAAGAACCTTCCCACCACAGTGTAATGAAATCATGACCATGACAAACAAACTACATTTTGAAAAATGATAAACAATTGTCAAGTTACTAATTACACATATAGGTTACTGAAAAATAATTAAAAAAATAAATTTAAATTAAATAAAAAAAATTACCTGAATTGAGAGTATTTTCAGCTGGAGTTGTGAGTTGTGGGGGGAGAGAGAGAAAGATGGGTATTTATAGGGTCTAAAATAGCAAAATAAAAAAAATAAGAGTACCGGTCATTTAATGGCCGGTAATGAAATAAATACGGTACCGGCCATTAAATGGTCCGCAATTAAATAAATACGATACCGGCCATTTAATGGCCGGTATGGACTTTTTTATCGAATCCCAGTGAATCTGGGTATATTTATTAATTTCTAATTAACTTTGAATATTAATATAAATCTCAGTGGATGAACCGATGATATTATTATTATTGAGTAGAACTAAGGTGTTCTTAAGCTCACCAAGCCCCTTTGTGAGCTTAACTAAAAAACCTATCGGATTTACTTCAAACGACACATCCAAACCGTTGAAACTGTTCTACTTCACAAGTGATGCATTTACATGTCAAATTTATAATTTTTCGATCTAATTTAGTATAAAGTCAAGCAGTCAAAAAATAATGAAAAATGAACTCATTAAAATTAACTTATACATCATTATTATTATAAAAATATAGAGAATTAAATTTCATTCCAAATGAAATACCATGAACCTGATGATGACCAAAAAAAAAGATTGGTGGGGACTGCGTAAGAAAAAATAGATTTAATTTGGGGAACATATAATTAAAAGTAGAATTAATGGTATGGGGAATATGTATTTGTTGTGATATGTTTGACCACTTGTGCCTCCCTCAGGAGGTAAAGCTAATAATTGCACCCTTTTCTAGTTTTCAAACCCATCCAGAAATGCGTTATATGGTTTTCATTCTAAAAGTGCTTTGAAAATTTTGGCCGAAAAGGCAAATGGCATAAAGTGGTATTAGGAAATTACTGTGCAAGTTGAACATAAAATATTTCAAACAAAAAATTTAAATTCTTGTACTATTTGATTAATTATGAATTTATTTAGTAATTTCGCTTGTTTAAATTTTATACCTCAAGATTTGATTTCTGAATCAGATAATAGGATTCTTGAGGTATAAGGTGGAAGCTCCTTCACTGTCTTAGGTTGAGCTATGTCATCTTATGACGACTGGCCTCTACTTGATAACACAAAACTAGATGTTCTATGTGATATTTACTAAGAAATTGATTAGAAATTAATTTTTCCTTTTGCTAGAAAGTACTGGATTAATTTAATTTCAATCTAGACTTCCAATCTTAAACTTCTACGCGGCAATAAACAATATTTATTTTATGTGAAAATTGATCTCAACACATGAGAGAAAGTAGATTCAAATTTGAGTCAATTTAGAGTCAAATTGACTCAAATCGGGTTGGTTCAATTTGGGAAAACAGGCGATGCCTTTTGAATTGGCTTAAAATTCCTTATAGAATTCAAATTACGAAAGAATAAGTATAGACTAATTAGTCATTCAAATAGTATAACTCACTTGTATTTATCCTTAATTGCCACCTCATAGGATCACCTAGGAAATATTTCCTAGGTGTGGTTGGCATCTCCAATGATTCCCCACTTGATTATCAATTTGTCATTTGGGCTTTCTATTAAATAATTAATTAAATATTAAGCCAATAACCATATAATTATATGCCATATTTTTGTGAAGAAATAAATTTATAGAGTTGGGCTACAATGCTTTATGAATTAAGGGTTCTCTTTTACTTCACGCTCGTATCTCCGTTTTCAAAATCCAAAAAGTTGATCCAAATTGCTCTTGATCTCCATGTAAAAATGTGCTTGGAGACCAAATTTTACATTTTTTATAATTTCTTTTACTATTTTCGATAGGTGAAAATTCATATTTTTGAATGGTCTAGAAACTTTCAGATTCATGAATTTCCAACCTATCGAAAAATAGCAAGAAATTCTAAAAAATGTAAAAATAAATCTGCAAACACATTATAATATGAAGACCACGTTGAGTAGTTCGTATCGACTTTTGGAGTTTAAAAACAAAAATATAAGTACGAAATAAAAGAAGACCCTTCATGAAGCACCATAGTCTAACTCAAATTTATATGACATATCCAACATATCAAATAAATTTCCATTGGATTATTTATGTCATTTATTCTGACATCAAATGATAATTAAATATACTATAACTCTTGTTATTAATTTAATCAACATCATAATCACATCACCATATGATGTCTAAATAATTATTTTCTAGTGTATCTTTGTTTTGATATGACTCATTGGGATTCATGCAATGTCATGTTGACAATAAAAATAAAATTATTTTTTTATTTTATAAATTAGCACTGTGTTTATATTACTCAAATATTCACATGATATGTCTACTATAGTATCATGATCTTCTGATCTTCGAGCAATATTTGTTTTGTGTCAATTCTCATGTCACGTGATATCATGAAAAAAAATTGTGGTAAGAGTGTGTCATCTCTGAAAACTTATTTTTTTCTTGATTCCGAGTAATTTTAGCATTTATAATTAACTCCTTAATCACAATTACATACATATTTTATTAATTCATAAAGGAGGCCATCACTCACATATAAAATATGAAGAACATCAGTATTCTCAACACGAAATACACATATTAAGACATCATTTTTATAACAACCATTTATGGACAATGTGAACAATATCTACAAATATATATATAAATATATAATCTAAGAAAACTTCCATCTCATATTTATAGAATTCAACACACAAATTTATTATTTACGGTCTATCTAATATCAAGTTCTCCAACTTGTATCTACGTGGTTAAATGGATAACTCCTTATCACATGACGAGTAGAACGTAACCACCAATTAATCCACATTACTAATCTTATATATTGGGTTAATCGGTGTTCCTGCTAATTACCAAAATTAGGTACCTTTACAGTATTTAATAATTTCCATCATGTAGTTTCTACAATTCAAGTCTTAAACTCACATGATCCATTAACAATAAAATACTCAGGGTATGTTTGGTTATAAAACAAGAATAGCTAGAATAGTCAAATAAAAAATAGCTATTTGTTTGTCTTATTAGAATAGTCAAATCTCAAAACCCTAAGACTGTGCTCCACAAAGGGGGAACAGAGGGAAGGGAACGGGGAAAAATGAATAAGTTACTCGCTCCACAAAACAAAATCGAGAGGTAGAGTAAACAGCGAGAGTTACCGTCTTACTCTACGCGGACGAAATTTGTCCCTCCCGATTCAGGGTGTAGCGGAGGTAAAAGAGGGCCCACCAGCGACAATTTACTCATTCTACCCTTTTCCCGCCTCTTCAACTGTGCATTTTTTGTTTTCCCTCCTTCCGTAAACAAACAAATAAGTGAAATTCTCAGTTCGTCTCCTTCTCTCATTGGTGCCCTCACTTGATCAGCTGAAATTAGGGAAAGAGAAAGAAATCCAAGACAGATAAATCACAATAATACCATTGAAGATGTTGATCGCGTGGTATCTACTAACGAAGTGATTTTAGAAAGCTACACCCTGTCTACAAATGAAAAAGGTTGGTTCTCTCTAAATTTCTTCTACTTTGTTTGATGAGCAATGTGCTATCTTTTGTTTGTGTAATTATGAAAAGGTTGGTACTCTGTACCAAATTGTATTGGTACTTTATGGTCAGTACTTATGTGAGTAATGTGTCATTTTCTCTAAATTTCTCATTATTAGAATTGAGTTTGTGTAATTATGAAAATTTTGTTTTTCTCTAAATTGTACTGGTACTTTGTGGTCTGTACCTGTTGTACTAGTATGTTGGTTATACTATTTTGGGAAACAATTTACAGTTGATAGATGTCAAGGTACGAAGGTGACTTGGTTGAAAAATTTTACTTTGCAAAATACAAGCTTGTATGGAAGTACTGGATGGCAGCCTCAAGAGCAAAATCGAAGTTCAATAGTCTGATATCGTCGCCATCAAATGTCAATGCACATGACCATAGCTGTAGCTCATGTATGATCTTATATATTTCTTTTTTGTTGCGAAATGGTTCCTTGCATGTATATTTATCAATAAAAGTGACATAAATAGGTGCCGGCAATAAAGAAAGATAATATCATGTGTCTGACCTTGAAAAGGTGGAAATGTGCTCACCCTGCCTTCACTAATTTTGCAATAAAAAAAATCCAATTTATCATGCTTTGTTCAATCACTGCAATTATGTAAGCAAGTGACTTAGGGAGAAGGGGTAGTTTGGGAATTTTTGCAGGAAATTGGTCAGATGAGGTGACTCAGTGGAGAAGGCAGCTTGAGAATTCTTGCAAGAAATTGGACAGATGGGATGCTGCAGGAATGTGTGCCTTGTGCTTGTTAATTTGACTAAAGAATTAAGCTACTTGAACAGTTAATCTGTTTCCATGTGCAATATTTATAACTAACTGGAATTCCTGTCAATTTCAAGCACACACCATTGCTGTAAAATATATATATCCAATTCAATATAATGCTTCTGTTAATTTAGATCAGTTTCTTCCTTTTCAGCTTGGGAATCCTTTTCAGAAAGACGGACACGAGAATGGATATTCTAAAGCAGATTTGAAGCCGAATGATTTGTTTGGTGATCTTCTCATGTCCCTCCCTCGTATAGCCTCATTCCCCCAGTTCTTGTAAAAGTGCCTTAATTTGTCTTTTTTTCAGTAAAAGAAAATGTGTTTGAATGTTTGTGTTGGTAGTATTAGTGAAGATGGCACTTATAGTCTTATACTGTTGGTGGTATGGTGTAAATAACATGTAAATATATATGCATGCACGTCTGTATGTTGGAAAGTGCAAGGTTAGTTGATAGGTATTTATTATAACTATTAATAAAAGAAGATACATTGCCTTCTTGTTTACGGTTACGGGCACATACTATAAGATTAAAAAAATATTCAAATGTATCCAGTAACTTTAGACTTTAGTTAAATCAATTACTCCATATATGCATTTTCAGATGTAAATTTGTTTCCGTACTGTATGGTGACTTATGCATGCAGTTGATCCAACAAAAAAATTGTATTGTATCGGATGCACTCTAACTAGTTAAAATATATCCAACAAAAAATAGTGCTGGAAGGTAGAGTGACATAGTTGGTACTAATGTACCGGTTCAAAGTTAGTTTTGCATTGGAGTACAATTTTGAGGTTAAAGTTAGTTAATGGCGTTCTTTTGTACAGAAGCAATGAATAAGAGGAAACATCATGCTAGGAGTAAAATAGTCACAATAGATAAAATATTAAATTAAATTAAAATATTACACCACACTCTTTCTTTCCTTCATATGCTTTCTTGGAAGCTGGAGAAAGTAACTACATCAACAAATTACCCTTCCTTCACAACCCCTCCCCTCCCATCCCGTCCCCCCTTTCCCCCTCCCCCCCCTCCCCTCACGTCCCCCCTTTCCTCTTCCCCTCCCCGACTCCCTCTCTTATTACTGGAGCACAGTCTTAGAAATAATCTATTCTAATAAGACAAAGTTTAGATTCACTATTCTATCCATTCTAGTCCAATCAAATATCAAATAGTCTATTCTCAATCCGACCAAACATACCCTGAACAATTGTTTTATTCAACATCCATTTCATGAACAATACTGGGAGTTAAACCACAAATAGTTGGCTTCTAGATCACAGTGTTTATGTGTAAATCATATTCAACAATTTAATTTTACTATTTTAATATAGAAAACCAAATTTTATTATTTTATTTGTCGGAAATATAAATGTTGTTATCGTTGCTTGACTCCTCTCTATGTAGCGAGACTGAATCCTCTGCATTACCTTACCGTTTAAGTTTGACCAATCCCGACCAATCCAGCTCAAATATGTAATGCACAAACAGAGAGGGTTTAACGGTTTAACCTCAAACGGTCAGATACCTAAGGTGATATGAATTTCTAAAAGTATACATATGACTCGGAATTATGTAAATGCTTAAAATTTAATTTCCTAATTCCCTATGTAAATCTTGTGCAAATCCTTTTTGATGAGACAGACAGCATCACTTCTGGAGCACCAATTATGCATGGCAAATAACAGTAATAAAAAAAAAAGCAATCATCACTTTTTCATGTCACATCATTAATTTAGTAATTTTCACATTTATTTTATAATGTTTTTATCTCTCGAATTTCAATTTTTCTGACATGATAAATAATTTTCACATATAATAATTTTGCAATTATTAACATTACATCTCTAACATGAGGAGGGTTCAAATGCCTTCATTTTTTGTGCCTCCACTATGCCTCCATTTTTTAAAACTTTAATAACTCAAAATTTAAAACTTAAAAGTCAAAATAAAACCGTTGGATATGATCTACATCATTTTATCTATGTACTCATAAAAAATTATCACATTTCGATTTTGTTTTTATGTTAATCAATAAGTTGAAAAATCAACGGTTAGAAATTATCCACATTAGTACGTTTTTTACAAGCTCTTGATGACAACCAAAACAAAATTGAAATGTCATAATTTTTTACATGTGCATAGATAAAATTATGTAGATCATATCCAACGGTTTTATTTTGACTTTAAGTTTTAAATTTTGAGTTATTAAAGTTTTTAAAAATGGAGGTATGGTGGAGACATGAAAAATGGAGGCATTTGAACCCTCCTCCTCTAAAATTAGTACTCGCAAAGTTTGCTCTACATCTATACAATTAATTAAAATTGATATATTAATTTCTTTGCATTTTGCAAACTATACTCAGATCTGTTAAATGTCAGTAGTCAGCCACACCAATTGGTTGCTCATGCTCACCACATATTAATTTATTAGAAAGAATTAATAGCTTATAAGACGTGAGATGATAAATAAAACTGAACAAGACAATAAAAAGGCACATGAGAAGAGGGCCCCTTAATTAACGGATACAGACAAAACCATATCTTTGCATATCTATGATATACTTTTTTATGTGCATGCATGTATATATATGTTATATATTATTATTCATAATTTCATATGTCTGAGTGTGCACAAGATCTCCGAGATTTTTATTAATATCCAAAGTTTAATAGAAATTAATATTTATGCCTAAGCCGGCCACAAAATGGCCGGCTTAGGGGGAAGGAGTAAGCCGGCCATTTTGTGGCCGGCTTATTTATTTTTATTTTTTTTAGAGGTACTATGAAGCAAAATAATGAAATCTAACGCTGAAGATTTAAAATTTTTTGTTTAAATTATTTGTTATGATTACTTCTTTTGATTTATAATTAGCATATTTATACTAAAAACGACGGTGAAACTTCAAACGGTCGTAAAACGGCGCTCGAGTGTCCGATTTCAACAAATGACTACTTTTCGGAAAGCTTGCGAAAATGCGCATGCGTTTGTGCCAGCTACGTCGGATTTTGAAATTTAGAATTGCCAAAAAACTAAGGAAAGAGCCTCAAAACTTGAGTTGAAGTTTCCGATTAAGATTTTCATTTATATTATTCAATCTAAGTAGCTCATTAAATTAGTTACATAATGAACTTGTAGAATACCAATTTTTACTATTTTTGGAATTTTTTTACTATTTTTTATGATTCATGAAAGATGGCACAGAATCGGTTTACTTTAGCGTAATTTTGCGTAGTTTAGCGTAATTAGCGAAGTTATTATAATTTAGCGTAATTTAACGTAATTTAGTGTAATTCACATAATTTATTGTAATATAGTGGAATTCCACATAATTTCAAGTAATCTGGTGTATTTTAGATAAATATGCTAATTATAAATAAATAAAAAGTAATATAACAAATAATTAAATAAAAAAATTCAAATTTTCAATGTTAGATTTCATTATTTTGCTTCATAGTGTCTCTAAAAAAAAAAATCGAGTAAGCTGGCCATTTTGTGGCCGGCTTGAGCATTTTTAGCGAAAACCCTGAGATCTAGGCATAAATATTAATTTCTATTAAACTTTGGATATTAATAAAAATCTCGGACAAGATCTCCATCCGTATCTAGTTGCAATAAGCGTGTTTTTAAAAGAAGAATATAAAACTAATATTTTTTTTAGGTCTTTTTAAGATTTATTTTCCTTTTTAACTTTTTTAGAAACTCTTTTCAATACTACTTGTGTCACGGTTAATAGAACCTGAGAGCTAGCCCTCTACATTTTTTTCAAAAAAAACTAATATTTAGAGCATCTACATCCCAGCTACTCAAATGAGTTTTTAAATAACTGTTAATCACTTTTTAAAAATTAAGGTCTCTAAAGTTTCTAAATCCTCATATATCTGAAATTTATTTTAGAGTATCTATTAAGCCACGTCAGCAACAAATTAAAAATGAAAAATAATTTGAGCCAATTATTTGAGCAACATGAAATTTATAGAGCATCTACATCTCTGGTACTATTAGAGTTTCTAATCTGATGTGGTATTTTCTAATCCAGTTTCAGAAATGTAGGAGAGTTTTTTATTTAGAAACTATGTAGTAAAGTTTATTATTAATAAATTGTTTATAAACTCTATATTGACCAAATGATTGGCTCAAATTATTTCTCATTTTTTAATTTGTTGCTGATGTGGCTTAATAGAAACTCTAAAATTAATTTTAGGGATGTGAGAGTTAGAAACTTTAGAGACCTTAATTTTTAAAAAGTGGTTAACAGTTATTTGGAAACTCATTTGAGTTGAATAGTTTCTTAATAAGAAACTCTCCCACATCTCTGAAACTGAATTAAAAACTGCCACCTTAATTTAGAAATTCTAATAATATCAGAGATGTAGATGCTTTATGGGATTATAAATGTAAAAAACTAACTTGACAATGATCATTGCAATAGTATGATTAATTAAACTAATTATAACTTCCAATATTATAAGATTGGTTATATTAAATGCATTAATATTAGTGAGATTAGTTATAACAATTAAAACTAATTTACACAGTTACTAGTTCTCGAATTCATATTAACTACGATCATTAGCGGAGCCAAAATAATTTAATGGAGTTTGCTTAAGATAGTAGAAGTTGAACAATTAATGCTAGTATCGTACTAAATAGTGATATAATGTCAAAATTATTATCAAGTATAGACACATTAATGTTTCAATAGTGATATAGAACTATAGACACATTTTTATGAGATTCAAGTATAAGTTTCTTAAGAAATGTTTCAATATATATATTATCAAAGCTGCAACTAAAAATATTTGATGAGAAAAAATATATATATTATAAAAAAAATTAATTTCATCCTGACCAAAATAACATATTATAATTAAATATATGCAGCTACTCATAAACAACCAGTGTTCTAAATAGCGCGCTATAGCGCCGCTATAGCGTTTTTGGACCCTAAACGCTAAGCTATGGCATGAAAATACGCTAATTGCGCTACGGCCGCTATAGCGGTAATAGCGGTCCGCTATAGCGCATAGCGTGTAGCGCGCTATTTGCGAGCTATGCATATTGGGCTTTTTTAGACAATTTATATGGGCTTAAATAAAGATCCATAAAATTTATTTTGTATAGAAAAAAAAATAGAATGAATCATGATGCTTAAGATATTTTGTATAGAAAAAGATCGATAGTTTATGATATTATTATGGATATTTTGAACCATGGAATTTTGTACTAGTTCAATATGAATATTATAATTTCTTAATTAATTTGGTGTTATTTATTGTTCTATGAAACTTTAGATAATGTTAATATATAGTACAAATATATAATATAATTTTTGTAAAAAAAAAAATATTATTTGAAATAGTTTCCGCTATTCGCTATAGTTTTTTTTTTAGCCTTCCCGCTACAACGCTATAAACGCTATTTAAAATATTGTAAACAACAAATAGTCCAGCGTGAATAATTTTTTGGCTTCTAGCAAGTATCAAATCCTTGAAAACCACACAGCTTTAGCGTCATCAATTCTCTGTCCGTATGTGTACACAGGATTAAAAAGTTGCGTCAAAAAGTTCTTCCTGTTTAAAACACCTTTACAACATTCAAAAGAAGACAAAAAATTATAGAGCCTTGCATTATAAAAACTCGTTTGAAAGAAGGTCACAGAGAGAGAGAGAGAGAGAGAGAGTGTGTTCTTGTGGTGTCAATCATGTGCTATTTGGTACACATCTCAAGTTGAATATCTTTTTAACGGAAATTGAGGATTAAAGTTTTGCACTCATAATTAATTATGCTAATTAACATAGAATCAAAGTCACGCCTTATTAATATTAATGAATTCACATCGGCTGAGATCCGATCAGAATTTCAGTGACCCTAAAATCCCTCTTCTCTCTCTTCTTTTTCTCTCTTGAACTTTTTTAAGAGAGAAAAAGAGGAGAGAGGAGAGAGGAGAGAAATTTCAGGGTCGCTGAAATTTTCTTAGGATTTTAGCAAATATGGACTCAATATTAGTTGCCATCAACACATGTTGCCAACCAATAGAATGATGATTAATAAATATGACTCATTTTGGTGATACTAATGATTTTATTTGTGAATGAAATAAGTGTTATATGAGAAGTTAATTTCCATGCGTACAAGAACTTGAAAGGTAGTGAGGAAACAAGAGAGCTAAGTTGTCTTTATGGATTAAAAATTGATATTAATATAATCAATTTTTTTTATATATTTTATGGAAAGTTTGATCCGGTACTAATTATTATTGGAAGAAGAAAAAAAATCAACTCCTTTTATTAAAAAATTCATAGCATCTCCACTCTCACTCTTTTGTAATCCCTCCCTGTACATTGGGGAAGAGGGTTTTCAATAGACTTTGGACCCAACTCGATCTGACATCCGCTTAGAATCGTTTGATTTACTTTGAAATTTGTGTGAAAAATTAAAATTGTAAACCATCCTTAATCTAAACAGACATGAATCTTGATGTATATCAAACGGACCATATCAAATTGGACCGAACTCTCTATATTAGGGAAGAGGGTTTCTAATAGACCTTGGACCGAATTCGATCTGACGTTTAATCAGGATCATTTGATTCATTTTGAGATTTGTGTGAAAAATTAAAATTATCAACCACCCTTACTCTTAGCAAGCACAAATATTAAATTGAATCGAATTTGACCCAATACTCATCGAACCCCCTTCACTCTCCAATATATTTGCCTCTACTAGATGTATTATATCACTAGTGATCAGCTACATGGAAGGCTACAAAAAAAAAGGAAATACATGAGCATTAGATCAAATTTGATCCAACGCCTGATCGGGACTGTTTGATTCGCTTTGAGATTTGAGCAGAAAATTAAAATTATAATTACCCACGAACCTAAATAGGCCGTGTGAATCTCGAAATGTATCGAACATACTATATCGTACAATGGACTGAATTTAGCCCGATGCCCATCAGACTCGAGTCTTTCTTTGCTATATACTTGCATCTACTGTGTACATTAATCGACTAGTGACAAACATAAAGATTTGCAAAATATTCGAATTTGAGACGTTGGCGAATCAATCCACGTATTATTCAGTATTTTCAAATTATTCGCGAATTTTACAAATATATACCCAAACTATTCCCTAGGCCAAAAAACTTCATACTATATATATTTTTTGCTCTTTTGTGGAAACTAAGATCTCCAGTTCAGACTCAACGTATAGTTCCGAATTATATCTAAATTATTCTTGAATCATGAATATTTTATCCCGCCGAACATTTCCCAAATCATTAAGTTGTCACTAATAAATAATAAAAGTTGACCCACTACATCGACGACTATAAAAAAGAGGATGACACTAAAAGGTGAGGTGGCATCAGATTCCAATCAATCAACATCATGAAAAAGGGAAGGCTGCAAGTGCAAGTGGGTCATTTGCCATTTCCATTTCCATTTCCATCCCTATCACCTAAACGCCTCTTCCTCTCAGTTCAAAAAGTATACCAAACATAAAAAGATCCCCTTCTTTAGGATTTTATTTTGTGCTGTTATTATTATTTTTTGACCCGTTTCTTTCTTTTGTGGTGAGTGTGAGTGGTGACCTTTCGGGTTGAGTTGAAGCAATCTCTCTCTCTCTCTTGTGTTTTTTGTTTTGGTGGTACAACGCGGCGTACCGCATTGGCCATGCTCTTGCCCGATCATGAAACCCAACAGACACACTATGGATCTACTGTGGTTGGAACCAGTGTATGTTTATGTGTGGAGATGCATAGGCTTTAATATTGGATTTCAATATAAACGTTGGTGCTTTTTTTCGCTCTTAGCAATACAGAAGATATATATACAGATATTAGTAATGCTCGAATATATTCTCGAAAAAAAATCAACATATGTTTTGTTTGTTCATAAAGTACACTTTATTAATTTAATTATGTATCAAAAGAAAAAATTTACACAATAAAATATTCACATATTGGTAGAACTCTATGTTACTCCGATACTCCTGTATGGGCTCCGTATCCGTATCGGACAAGTATCCGATACTGATATCTACCTGATACATGCCCGATACGTATTGGATACGCCAACTGGCGTATCAACTTACGTGGCGTATCCTTAATCCCTTGATATGGTCTCCGATACGGATTGACTCGTCTGGATACGGCTGGATACCGCTATGACATGTCTGGATACGGTGCACTACCCATGATCCACCATGCACCAGCGACACTCATGGTCCACCATACTCGTTATGCACCGTGTCAAAACATAATTTCTAGCGCTCCACGTGAGAATCGAACCCATATTCTTTGATATCAGCGAGAGATTCCTTAACCACAACACTAGTTGAAATTTGATATTAGAATCTACTAACTTTTGTATTTAACATATATTCAAAAATTTTGATATTTAATTTATATAATACAATTGTTGAATAATAATATAATTCGTATCGTATCCTTTATTTTTAAAAATTACTGTTTCGTCGTATCCATATCGTATCCGATACGATACCCGTACCCGTATCCATGCAACATAAATAGAATCTAATGCAGTAATTTTTGGTATAGCAAAGAAATAAATTTTTACTATATTCAACTAAAACTTTTGGGACTATGAAAAAACATTCTATTGGCATTATGATATCAAATTGGACATGATGACAAGAAGCATTAATGTGGGTTTTAATCTCTAATATGGAAGCTTCTTAATGTGCCACACATAGGACTACATATTGATGTGGTACAAAAGAACAAGCCTGAGAAAATGGCATCATTGAAGTGCGTGTCAAGGAGACCTCCATTAGCACATAATATATACTCGGATCTTTTATGGTCCAAATTGCACCGCCACATTTGTGTGTTGGATCATGACCCCAATTAAGTTGCCCAATAAATCATGTGGATATTAATAAACTTGATGAATGTTGTTCAAGATTTTTAAACTTTTTCTAAAATGACAGGCACAATGCCACCAAAATTGTTGCCAAACATGTCATAGTCATGGCATTATGCTCAACAGAAATTGCACATGAATAACGTTTGGTCAAAATAGTATAAATAATGTGATGATGTGCTCTTATTTTAAGTTGTGTTAAAAATATCCCTAATTTTTTTGACTTGAGATTTTAAGCTTTGGTGCCACTAAAGGACATCCCTAGAAAATATATTAAACAAACATATATCTAGTCACAAATACTACATATGTAATAATAGCATAGAACTAGAAAATAATAATGCATGGTGAGGTAAATAATGGTAGTCATACTATATGTGTATTATTTACTGGGGACCAATTAAACAAGATCCAGTTTTGCAAGGCTTTAATGAGTAGCATTTCTTTTCCCCTTTCCTGTTTTACTTATTTTTGCTTTTAAGTTACTCAACCTCTTAAGTAAATTATAATTTACTTTCACTATTGTAATATCTTAACATAGTCAAATTTCCATCTGTTGTCAAATTCAGAACAACTAGTTTATTAGAAATTTAAGTCGGACTAAAAGCATTATAAATATTTTACCCCTTGAACATATCTTATATTTTAGTTTAAAAATTACTTTGATTATTGCATTGTGTATACTAAAAATTTGACACCTAACCTCTAAAGAAAAGAAAGGAAGAAAAAAGGGGAAAAATGAAGAAGCAACCATGCATTTTTTTTTTGCAGTAAATTAATATGGTCAAATAGTGAAAAGAAGGTATACTAGTAGCCGTAGAGAAATGGGTCCATACAGATTTATTATTTTAACCTTTTATTTTTTAATAGACTTCATTATCATCCAAAAGCAAGGGGTACTACTCTAACAATGAACCATGAACAATAATTGAGGGGTATGAAGGGGACATCACCATTTTGTGGGTCTCCCTCATTTCAGAAAATTAGGTTGTTTAGCCCCATTTATATATAACTTCTCGCATTCTTGATTGTATAACTTTGTGCATTTACACATTATTATTACCTCTTTATGTCTAGTTTACACATAGAAAGAAAAAAAAGAAGTAAGAGCATACGATGGTAGAGGCGAAATTAGAAAATTGAGATAAAGAAAGTGAATAAATCAATGCATTGTATTTTATTAACAATGGGCCAAAAAAAGTACTTATATTAGTTAAAAAGTATAATGGACAAAATTACTAATTTATAAATTATAGAGATGATTTAATCACTCCTAATTAATACTAATTAATACGTAGATTCGCTTGACAACTAGTTAAGTCAGGATCTATTTTTTTTTTTACCCAGGAAAAAATCTTCATTTTATTCCATATACATTTTTGTTTGCTCAATGTTATTCATCAATATAGATTTTTTTTGGTTACTTTGGTAGATTGTATGGTTATCATTGAGCCTCTAAATAGAACCTCCAGATTATTCAAAGGTGTTGCTTCCTTATCAAAAACATGTTGCATTGATTACACACATGTGACTGCCACAAAAGATCAAAGGCTTCAAGATATGGAGCATTGACAAGCAATAGTACCGGACAAGAGATGAGATCTCATACACTTTTCAATCAAAGCACTAAAGATCTCTTCATAAAAAAACAAGAAATAGAAAGAGATTTTTAATTTAACACACTCAAGTCAACTTGAGAAAATTAAAAAAGGTAATGAAGAATGAATCTTTCATTAATTAATTATTCTTCCTAGGATATGTCCTAGATCTAGCTACCACAGTTCTTCAAAAAAAAATTTAATATTGAAGTTATTAATAAATATTGGTAATTTAGCTACGTGGTTGTCACTTTTTGAGTGACTGTATTTAAAAAATAATAATATATTTATTAGCAATAAAAAATATATTCCCATGACTACTAAATCTTTCTAAATAATCATTACATTTTTGTGTTACATGTAAAAGGATCCGATTCTACTGTTTTTCTCTAAAAAAAGCAGGGTCTTGCTTTTCAGATCCCAACCATTCAAAATTTTTTCATTCGCGTATCTCGATAAAGAAATTTTTTCATGCACAAATCTCAACGAATTTGAATGGTTGTGATCTGAAAAGTTGTTTTCCTTAGAGAAAAACAGCAGAGTCGGTTCCTATGTAATAAAGCACTCAGTCACCACTGAGGCGCATTTACTTATTTATTAAAAATAATTAATTTATTTTTGACCGGGTGATATCATGCTCATTTAATTAGTGGTATAGGAGTAGTGTTACTGTTGATGGGGTGCAAATTGGAGCGCATTATAAGCGGTGCTTGTCAAAAAAGACATGATAATAAAAAGGTGGCGTGGAGAGAAAAGATAAAAGAGTTGGGGGAGGGGGGGCGGGGGGGTGGTGTGTGCTGATGGTGGGGCCCACACGTCCCACTCGAATGCCTTTTAGATTCTAAACTCATGGAAAGAGATGCTTGTGGTGTCTCAAAGTGGAGGTTTCTATTCTTCCCACCATTTTTCTCCGGATTATCTGTGGCCTATACTCGTGTGCTTCACTGTGTGCTTATTAAAAAAACCAAAAAATGTTTTAATTATATACTCCTAAGATTTTTTATTTTTCATAGAGGGGTAGAAAAATTACTTGATCTTAAAATATAATGGACCAACCGAAGGTTTATTTTCTACCTATCTAAATAAAATAAGTAAAAAAATAATAATTTGGTTGTTCACACAGAAGTGTATGCACAAAGTTTCAGTATAGCAAGGTATACCTTTTAACCTTGGTACACCTTTCGATTCAGATTGCAAGTGTACAATTCTATCGAACAGTATAATCAGGTATCGATCCACAGGACGGTTGAAAATAGATTGGACTCTACTTAAATTATATAAAAACTCTAGAAGTCTGCAAAATGTTGATTTGGTGTTGTTTAATATCCTAAACAAATTGAAACAGTAAAGGTGTTTTAAAATGAATAAAAAGGGTTCCTAGGGTTTCTGACTTCGTCTCAGCTTAGCCTCTTGGTGCCCGGTCCGTGCACTCTCATGCACGGGTCGTATGTAACATGCACGGGCCGTGTACTCTCATACAAGGTCCGTGTGGCACTCAAGTTAATACAGCAGCTACTGGTTTCCGTGTTATTTCTTTGTGTAGGGTTCTATTAACCGTACCTGAGTCCCTAAACCTCAACTCTCGCATGTTGGCTTAATTACTTGGTACAAAACTCAATTTCTTCCCTCTTAGGGTTCTTAAACCTCAACTTTCGGTTGTTGGCTTAATTAACCTAAGTTACTTATTGGTTTACTAAAGATAACCTCGATCTCTCGATACGAGGAAAGCTTCACCTCTCGGCTACAACTTGGTTTCACCTCTCGGCTCACAAACTTACCTCAAATACCTAGTTTGGTCGAGTGAATATCAAGGTCTTAAAATACCATCTAGATGTGGCCATGCATCTAACGATAAACCAATCTATTCAAACAATTTCAACTAAGCAATAAAACAATACACAACAAGCAATCACAAAGTTCAACAGAAATTCCAATAAGCTAGCAAGTAAAACAAAGCATTCAACTACATCTTAACCCTAGAAACTAAAAAGTCTACTCAAACATAGTTCTAAAACAGATAAAAGAGATAAAGATAATAGAGTTCATGAGAGAAATGATAAAACTCAAAGAAGTCCGAAGAATCGTCGCAAAACTCTCGTTTTCCTCCTTTTCTTCCTCTCCAAGCCGAGCCGTCCTCTCCTAAACCCTAGCCTCCCTTCTCAGATCCAGAATGAGCCCTCTGTTGGACAGAGAGGCCCCCTTTAATGCCAATTCGCGACCTTCCTTCATCAGCCTTGTTTCCAGATTTCTGGATATGTTTCCGGAAATACTTGACACGGGCCGTGTCAAATCTTGTACAACCCGTGTACCTGTGTCCTTGGCTCAAATTGTAGATCTTCTCGCAAGCTTTCCGAAAAGTGGTCATACACTTAAAACGGAGTTACGAGTCAAAAGTTATGACTGTTTTAAGTTCGGGTGCTGAAATTTCAGCATCATATGGATGATGTCCTGGTCGTGTCTGTAGTCAGGCAGAGGCAGAGGGTTGTACGGTCAGCATAAGAAGGTACACGGACCGTGTATAAACCTTCAAATTCTAGATTCTTCCTCGGTTTCGCCCATTTTCTGCAAAGCAAGAACAGATGCGCAGCAGTACCACATTCTAGAGATATTCAATGAAATAAACACGATTTGACAGTTTTTGGCACAGGTTTTGGTACATAAATTGATCGGAATTATAGATCAAATAACGAGACATCATTGGTCTCCACTTATTTTGATATGGATATTATGTTTCACGATTTGAATTAATTGTTTGGACTTAAAATAGATAAATGAATTCATAGTACGAGTTGATATGTAATATGCATATCATCATAGCCTCGCTATTTATTTATGTTCAAAATTTACTTAACTGCAAGATTATTTTATAAAAATTATCATTACTGAAATTTAACTTATTATGAAATATATATATCATTATATTAAAGAAGTCAAAGGACAATCATAGTATGACTAATTCTCTACTTGTGTAATACTTTGTTATAAATTATTCATATGAAAATATAGTAAAACATGTTGCTCATACAAATATGGGTGTATTATTGTACATATAATTTTCACTGTAAAAGTCAATGTTACAAAAGAAGATTCCTATAATTGGTTTAGTTGTTGTAACTTTAGACTTGATATATTCCATACAAACTCTTTCCTTTTAAACATCACAAACTTATTGGTTATTGATTCATTTTTTCATATGATGGTACAATATCTCTAGAAGTGTTAATAAATTATAAATCAATGAATTTTATTTTAAATTACCTCCCATATTTGTAGAGAGGCTGAGCATAGGCGGATTTAAAGAGGCTCATGGATAACTAAGTTTTCTCTATAGTTAAAAAAAAGTTGTAACATCTTATGTAATTTCTGCTATTTCTAATATAATTTCATAATTTTTCATGTATTAATGAAATATTTGTTTAATTAAAGCAACAAAAAAAGGACTCGCTCTAAAATATATCTTACAGAATATTATTTTTATTAAATTTATTACCATTAAAAATAAATTTCAAATTTTGCGTCCAAGACCGAGTCGATCGATACACATAACAATGAGCTACCAAATTACAAACTATCCAATGATTTATTCTAATAGGCAGTAGTCCAACTTGTGAATATATATATATACACACACACATATATGTGTGAGAGGGATCAAGTTACAACAAATTTGAGTTACAACAAAGTTACAATAACCATTTTTTTTATTTTCAAAGTCCAAATCGTCGATCCAAACCGTTCAACATGATTATCTAAATAACATGTGCTTGCAGATCAAATTTTACATTTTTTTTGAATTTTTTTACTATTTATTAAGATGGGTACAAAATTCAATGGTCTGAATATGACTATTTTTTGTAAAATACTTAATAAATAGTAAAAAAATTCAAAAAAATGTAAAATTTGATCTGCAAGCACATTTTATTGTGGAGATCATGTTGAACGGTTTGGATCAACGATTTGGACTTTGAAAATGAAAAAATGGTTGTTGTAACTTTGTTGTAACTCAAATTTGTTGTAACTTGATCTCCTCTCTATATATATATAGAGAGAGAGAGATGGGCTATGGTGAGTTGTGAAGTAAGAGGTCATTTTTACTTCACGCACATATTTTCATTTTGAAAATCCAAACAACCGATCCGAACCGTTCACCATGTTCTAAATATTGAAATGTGCTTGGAGACTAAATTTTACATTTTTTGGAATTGTTTTACTATTTATTAAGCCACTTTGAAAATCGCTGATCCGGTGGTCCAGAAAATTTTACTGTTTTTTACTGTTCACAGTGGATCAGCGATTTCAAAGTGGCTTAATAAATAGTAAAAAAAATTTAAAAAAATGTAAAATTTAGTTTCCAAGCACATTTCAATATTTAGAAAAAGTTGAACGGTTCGGATCGGTTGTTTGGATTTTCAAATTGAAAATATGGCAAACGTTTTACTTCACAACTCACCATAGCCTATCTCTCTCTCTCTCTCTCTCTCTCTCTCTCTATATATATATATATATATATATATATATATATATAGGTTGGCTATTCTACTTCCATAAACATATGCCCACATATGCTTATAACTCATTTTTGCGTTTTCAATGTTCAAATGGTCGATCCGAACCGTTTATCTTGTTCTCCATATTAATATGTGCTTGGAGATCAAATTTTACATTTTTCGGAATTTTTTTACTATTTATTAAGCCACTTTGAAAATTGCTGATCCGGGTGAACAGTAAAAACAGTGCAACAAAATTCTGGACCATATGATTAGCAATTTTCAAACTGGCTTAATAAATAGTTAAAAAAAATCAGAAAAATGTAAAATTTGGTCTCCAAGCACATATCAATATGGAGAACAAGATGAACGGTTCAGATCGACCATTTGAACATTGGAAACGCAAAAATGAGTTATAAGCATATGTGGGCATATGCTTATGGAAATAGAATAGCCAACCTCTGTATATATATTTAGTTAGGGTTGGCTATCAAACAATCCAGCTATTTAAGATCCATAAGTGATTTTTCGTTCGTGTTTTTATATTGCGACCTTTTACACAAAGAATGTTGTCTTTGTCACTAAATCATAACTGATTCTCGACTCGCGAAAATTTGATAACCGTAAAAAAAATCAATAAAAAGAGATATGGCAAATAAGAGAAAAAAGGCGAAAAAAATAAAAGAAAAGACATAAAGGCTAAAGGATTCGAGAATAAAGTTGGTGACGAATAGCATTGCCATGGAGGCATATAATCTCAAAATACATCTCTTTTTTGAAATAGTAATACTACATTGTTTAGCGAGACACGTTTCCTTTTTAGATACCCTTTACGCTGTCTGATGTCTATTTATATACCCGCTTTTTGTGACCTTGAAGGGGTAAAAAGATATTTTCTTATTTATCAAGTTTAGAATAAATTAGAAAAAAGTTCTCATTTACACTATTATTTATCAAATACGTAACAAGACCCAAAATATATTTTCCTATTTATCAAAATTAGAAGAAATAAATAAACTTATATTAATATTATTTATTAAATAAGTAATAGATTCGGAATTGGATCTTGTAAGTAACAAAAGAAAAAAAAAAAAGATATATCTGAAGTTCTCATTGTAGATTCACATACGTATTCATTCATGTAAATTCAAATCATTTTTTTTAATAAAATTATATCTATGATAATTTTACTTCCTAATTTAAACTTTCAAACTCATTATTCGAACTGCCTAAAATAAAATTGAAAAGAAACTTGTTTTCAAGAGATATGAACACTATGTTGAACAAAAATTTAAACTTACTGTCCATTTTTTCTGTTTTATATTTTGAGCTAGATAATTTTGTTTTTAAAATAATTGTTTCTCGTCTCATAAATACATAACTTATAACATAAGCTATAATAAAAAAAATTGGTCAAGGGATGAGAAACAATATTTTATATGTGAGAGGTCGCTGGTTTTTGAAAGATCAGACCTCCATCTTTTTCAAAAAAATAAAATAAAATAAAATAAAGGATGTTTGTTTGGATTAATAAATTCCATCTGAGCTCCGGAGTCCGGATTGAAGCAGCAGCCAGAGCTCAGAGCCTCAGATCTCTTAAAAGTTACACTGAAATTTAATAACAAAAATAGTGCAAAAAGATATGATTAAAAAGGCACCACTTCCAAGGGTCAACCCTGTTAAAAAGGTGAGTGTCTGTCTATTGATCGTTGGAAGGTGTATAAATAATACCAAAGTAAAGTTTATGTTTACACCAAGGCTACAATTATATGCATGATTGTTTTATGTAACTTTTTATTGGTATGATTTTGATAAAAGTCTTTAAAAAATTTATCAAGAAGAGCGAGTCTCTGGCTCATATTATTTCAAACTTTTCAATTAATATGCATCTTTTATTTTTTATTTTTTAATATTCACAATGAATTCTTTATTCGAGTTTCAAACATTTTAATCCTCGTTTCATTGCAAAAAAAATCTTAGCAATAAAAAAATTGCTTAATTTCTCTATCTCTTACTAAATTATAGACCAAGTGCATCTTGTATTGCTTCATGTTTAATGAGTGGGAGAATGCAAATGATGACGCAATACTTTCTTGTTGGTGGGCACCAAAATTATTAGACGCACCCAAAGTTTCTGATGGTGATACCAGATACGCTTCTCCCAAATTCCAAATTAATTCACTATTATAAAAACAACTAATTTTTTTTTTATAATAGTAATTCAATTTTGACATTTTTGACAGTTATTTTATGGTAATTTTTTTATATTCTGTTGACAATAGTAATAATTTAATATTTTAATGTATAAATAAATAAATTAAATATTAATATGACTCAAATTGTAAATTATGGATTTTTTAGATTTAATTATAAAAAAACATGTCTGGGTTACTTTTCACTCAAAGAGCATCGTGGATTCCTACACTTGTTTCTAGAATCGCATCTAACTGTTATTAACAATCCCATGTTTACCTCCGAGCAGCAATCGCGAAATTAACCAATTAAAGAGCGACAAGTGGCAGTAGATTTCCATTTAGAGTCGACCCCTGCAGACCGCGCTTTCTATTATAAGCCAGACCGTTAAACAAGTGGTCCCCATGCCTGATTGTAATCATTTATATGAGCCTGGTATGTTCCGTACGCTAATAGTATACCTAAGTAACTGCACGTGGGACCTACAATATGCTGAGAGTGGTACAGACGTAGAGACCTTACTTTAAAGACCGCGAATTCAAGAGAGAATGTGACAACTGTTCGGACAAAAGTGCTGGAAAGGTGACAAGCAATACAATTATTACATGAAACCGGAGCATGGGGCGCCGAGCGATTATTGTGACTTGCACCACTGAACCAACGAAATATCCGGCAAGATGGAACTGGGTCCGCATTAGCAGTGAGAGAACTGTTTTTGTCTGATCTAAACCGAGTCTAGTGAGATTATGGCGGGTTCGCCCCCAGTGCACTGTGCAGGGGAAAGGAAAGCGCAATTGCGCAAGGGGCTGACTCGTGTCCGTGCTACTGTCGTTAGATTTCCTGTGAACAATCTGTTACAATCTCTGTGCGGGTCTTAGAATCTGTAAGGAACTCTTAGTATTTTAGTAACACCCAACAAGATTTTTTAATAATCTTCGTATTAAATTTTTATCACCTTCTCAAATATTTTTGAATTTGACAAGTTATGCAAATTATATGTTATCATCCCGTGTTATTTGTATTATAAATACAACAAATTATTATCAAATTAAATTCGTGTTATGTAATACTCATAAATTTAAAATCTTAGCGGATTAGAAACTTATTACTATTACACAAGTAACACTTGATTGTTCATACTACAGAGCATACATGTTATCAAAAAGACTTCTTGGTTGACTCCTTTTATACGATATTGCGGCATGTTATCCGGACGATTGCGTATAAGACAATAATTGAAAAATCAAAATGGTAATTATTTTTTCGCGTAATTATCCAATGGTAGGCGTGAAAATTGTGTGTAACTTTAGATAACTATTACATTTTTCAATATGACTCAGCAAGGTGATATGACTTTGCTGTTACATTAATTATCGTTAGTTCCACTTAATTATAAGCAAAGTAAAAGAAAAACAATGAATTTTTGTAGCTTTTATTGGATGCAACTATTAATTTGTACTTTAATTGTCTAGCATAGTTACTATTATAGCCATAGTAACAAATTTTTATTATATATTGGAGAGACTTCAGTAAAGTAGTGGTAAATCTATAAAAAAAGAAAAAAAATATAGCAACTAGGTAGATTCGTAGTTAGGATGGAAATATATTTGATAAAAGAAAAATAGATTTCTAGTTGGGATGAAATAACTATTTTCATAAAAACATAATTATTTTTAGGAATTATAAAACTTGGCATAACTTTTTGTCTGATAAAATCAGATTTAAAAATCCTGCCGATTTCCATTTGAAATAACAAATTTTTAAATTTTGTGAATATTTGGATGATTCTTATCTAGATTTGTACCAGCCAAACCTAATTGCCTGATTAGGCAGTAAATGAAGTGTAGTAAGTAATACAAATATCAATTAGTTAAGCAGTGATCTAGAGGCACAGAAGATCCGGGAGCTCTGTGGTTAATGAACGCGTCACTACCAGTCTACCACCATCTCCAAAGTAGGCCCCACCACCACCTCCAAGTGGCCAGTGCTCAAAGCATCTGCCCCCCAAGGCCCCATCTCCCAATTTTGGTATTTTACCGACCCCAGCAAAAACAGATAAAACTAAGAGAAAAAGTGAAGGAAAAAGAAAGATACGCTTTCTTATCTATTGACTATTGTAGATTTGTAGTATTGTACTACAGTCTACAGTCTATAGGCAACATCTGTAGAGTGTCTCCCTCTCCGTCTCTCCTTGAGTAATGATTTTAATGGACCAATTTTGACTTCATGCAGCGCACTAATCATATGCGCTGTACAGATTCAATAGTCAGTTCGCTGCATGAAGTGAAAACTGCTCCGTTAAAATCTTTACTCTCTAAAGCTAGTGGGTCCCACCACATCTTTCCGTCCCGTCTTCACTTTTCACCTCCTTCTTTTACGACGAAAGCGGATACTCAGCAGTAACACAATTTTGAGTTTAGATCCAGACCCACGGGGGTCTTTAATATTAGCGGCAGAGCAGATCGAACAGTTTGTATTCAAAAGCAAAATTTGAGTTACTGTAGGTAGGTGATTTGAATTCGTCTTTACGACTCACCACTATCTCATCAAATTACACACAGAAATCGCAGCATTCATTCTACAGATTTTCTCTTCTTTTTTAATCCCATTCCCACCACTCCCATTCTCTTCTCAAATCTCTCTTTCTCCTCTCTCCATCTCCATTTTTTTATTCATTCGCCCTCCTGAAAAAACAATAAAATATCTCTCTCACCTCTTACACACCTCTCCTTTTATTACATGCTCTCTGCTCTCTCTCCTCCATGCCTACTCCGGTGACCGCGGCGCGCGCTTGTCTCACGCCGGAGGCCTCCGCCGCGCTCGACGCCGCTGTTTCCACCGCTCGCCGCCGCTCCCACGCTCAGACTACCTCTCTCCATTTCATCTCCAGTCTCCTCTCCAGTCCGCTCCTTAGAGATGCTCTCTCCCGCTCTCGTAGCACCGCTTACTCCCCTCGTCTCCAGTTCAAAGCCCTGGAACTATGCTTCAGCGTTGCCTTGGAGCGCCTCCCTTCTTGCTCTTCTTCTTCCTCTTCGACCGGGACACCACTGGATGAACCTCCAATCTCGAACTCCCTCATGGCGGCGATCAAGCGTTCTCAGGCGAACCAGAGACGAAATCCCGATACTTTCCATCTGTACCAGCAACAGAGCCAGAGTTGCGCCAGCTCCAGTTCCTTCTCTGGAGTGAAAGTCGAGTTGCAGCAACTGATACTGGCGATTTTGGATGATCCGGTCGTGAGCCGGGTATTTGGAGAAGCTGGGTTTAGGAGCTCCGATATAAAGATCGCCGTTTTACGACCCGCACCTCCTCCTATCCTTCGGTTTCCCCGCAGGTGCCCGCCGCTGTTTCTCTGTAGTTTCTCTAACGGGTCTGATGAGCTTATTGGGTCCATTGCGAGTTCAGGTGATGAACACTGTCGCAAAATTGGGGAGATATTGTCCCGGGATTCGAGCAATGGACATAACCCGATGCTTGTTGGAGCCGGTGCAGGAGATGCTGCGAGGGATTTTGCTGGAGCCGTTAATCGGTGCAACTGGTCTCTGTTCCCACCGGAACTCGAAGGAATTCGAATTTTTGATGTGGAATTGGATGAAGGGGATCGGATTGAGGATGTTGTTAACGGGTTTAATGACATACCCGGCCCAGGGGTGGTTTTGAATGTTGGAGATTTGAACGAATTGCTGGAGGGAGAGATGGTGGCCCGGGTTGTATTGGAGGTCTCACGGGTTTTGGAGCTTAAACGGGGCCGGGTTTGGGTTATGGGTTGGTCGGTGAACTATGAAACCTACTTGAAATTCTTGTCCAAGTACCCGTTAGTCGACAAGGATTGGGAGCTCCGAATCTTACCGATTACTCCTTCCTCAAGGGCTAATGGTGCTACAGCTGGTTGCTTTAACAAAACTCATAGGTTGGCCCACTTTTGTTTGTTAGTTCAGGCTTTAATTACACACACACACACACACACACACACATATACACACTATGTCTATGCATCTTTATTTAACTTGTTAAATTAATTTAGTATTGATTTGTTTATAGTAGTGTTTGTTTCCTTTAATAGATACTTGCTATTTCACAGGCGTCAACACTTGTTTGTGTTGATACCTGTCTTTTAGTGTATATAAATAGTTGAAAAACATATAAATGATAAATTAATCGACCAGGCACTGCAGGGATTTTCTTTGTTTGTTCGAAAGTTCTATTATGTTAAAATACTGTTATTAAACTAACAAATTTCAATTTACCTTAGTTTAGTTACTCATATTTCAATTCTTTGGTACAGTTTTGTTCCATTTGGGGGTTTCTTTGGTGAATCATTTGAGCCAGTAGGAGTAGTGAAAAACCCGTACCAGTACCAGCCTGGTACAAGGTGTCAGATCTGCAACTATAATTACGAGCAGGAGGCGATGACGATTTTAAAGGCAAGTTCAATGGAGGCTGTAGACCAAGTCCATTCAAATTTGCCTTCTTGGATGCCGAAATCTAACTCAGGTGCTGTTACCAATGGGTTTGGGGATACTGCAAAGGTATGTGCCTTCTCTCTTAATTTACCAGTAGTATCAGTAAAAACATAACCAGTACACATCAATTCAAAATGTTTTCAAGAGGATAAAAATGTTAGAGTACCAAATACTTTACTGTCAAAACCCTATGATTTAAACTATTCTTGCTTTTGGTAAACTTCATGAACAATTTAATTCAGTGCAGGTCTCAGATGAGAATAAGTTGGTGTTGAATGGCAAAATCGCAAATTTGCAGAAGAAATGGACGGACTACTGCCACCGCCTCCACACGAGTTATTCTCCCAGAATAGCGGCACCAGAGAATAACTATCCCTTGATCCCTGGTTTTGTTCCGGGAACCCAAAACCCTGCTATCATCGCCCCCCTGCCTAAACCGAATCGTCCCATTCAAAGCATCTCGCTTCCTTCAAGCACTAATCCGAGAGACGAAGATTTGATCTCGAAACTCCAGCCGAGACACTCGAAAAGTGATCAACTCCACCTGCGTGCATCTGAAGATCATGCATCCCCTTCTTCGGCAACTTCAGTTACGACAGATCTGGCACTGGCGACTCCTCGGGGACCACCTCCTGAGAAAACTGAGAGCCCGAAAGTTACGTCGCATTCACAGGTTAACCTTAATGCAACTCCAGTTACCACGAGTCAGAATCTGAGTAATATCCCTGATGTAAATAGTTACAAGTCGTTTTTCGCTGATCTGTTTAAACGGGTCGGTCGTCAGGAGGAGGCATTGAAACATATTAGTGCTGTGATTAGTTCTAGGGCTATGAGTCGACGGGGTATCTGGTTAGGGTTTCAAGGCGGCGATCAAGGGGCACAAAAGAGAGTTGCAACTGCACTTGCTGAAATGATTTCTGGTAGAACTGATAATTTGATTTCTGTTGATTTGAGCAAGTCCGATTTGAGCAAGTGCTTCAATGCAAGAAATCATGGGAAGACAAGCATTGATTACATAGCGAGCGAAATTACAAAAATGCTCTCTGCAGTTGTTTATATTGAAAATGTGAATGAGGCCGATTTCCTGGAGCAAAAATGTTTGGACTATGCAGTTAACAACGGCAAACTTCTCGATTCGTATAATCGGGAGATAGGTATAAGTGGTAGAATATTCCTTTTATCGTCTAGAAGAAAGGGTATATCGATACCGTCTTCTACTAAGAAATATTCCAATTTTTCCGAGGAGAATATCCTCTCGGCACAAGGGCGAAAAATGAAGATTGTAATGGAATCACCGAATGCGGCAATTGGGAGTGCCTCGGGTGAAAGGGTTGTGATAACTCGGAGATGTGAATCAGCCAAACGTAAGAGCGATACTTGTTACGGCTCCCCAAAAAGACCTCACCTAGGACTCGACTTGAATTTACCAATTGAAGAATCGAAAGATGAACCAGAGAACAATTCCACGTCAGAAGATGATTCAGATACTTGGGCCGAAGAATTATTTGAGAAACTAGACCAAAAGGTCGAATTTAGCGCCTTTAACTATAACGCCTTGGCTGATGAGGTGTTATGGAATGTTAACAGGGTCTTTTGCGAAAAATTTGGTCCGGTGTGTTGTCAGTTGGAGATTGAAATTGATGCAATGGAGCAAATACTTGCTGTAGAAGAGAGAAGAACAATATGCGAATGGGTGGAGAAGGTTTTGGGTGCAAGTTTCGGGGAGTTGAAGCAAAGGTGTAATCGGGTTCCGGGTTCAGCTGTTTTTAGGCTTGTATCTTGTGAAAAGGACTTCCTAAGCAAAGGAGAACACTTACCAGGTTCCGCATTGTTGCCATGTAAGATTATTATATACTAACCGTGTAGGTAGTAGATATTGGGTGTAATTACTTTGTAGAATGGTAGTGTTGTTAGTATATTTTCTTACATAAGAAGGAAATTAAATTAGTATATAATATGTAGCATGTCGCAGTTCTCTTGGTTTTTAATTACTCGGGCTTGAAAGCAATTGTAGTGTGTATATTGTAGTTTTTGTTGTTAGTAATCGATAATTCTGGTATGGTATATTATTTTAGCAGTTGATCTTATATCATCTGTGGATAAAGCTTTAGTTGCCTTGTTTAAATATCTAGGTATCATAAAATCAAATTGGATTAAGTGCTAGCTTGTAGTAATATGAAGTCAATAGATTAATGGGTGTTTTTAAGTTTGTAGCGTGTACATTGTAGTCTTGTTGTTAGTAATCGAATAATTCTTGTATGCTATATATTATTTCAGCAATTGATCTTATATCTTCTGTGGATAAAAGCTTTAGTTGTCTTGTTTAGACCTCTAGTCACAGCGTGATTGGACATGTCACAGCACTGCACACATGCCGGTCATGTGACATGATTTGCGTGTCGCGTAATGCATATGTTCACATGCTATGACACACACACGGCACATGAGCTGACTTTGGCACGGCACAGGACTTCACATAACTTGAACGAAATAAAATTTATACCATTATTATTTCAAACAACAACTCAAAATTTCGGACTAAATTTTATTTCTGTACGCAAATATAATTTTAACAATATAGTTTCTTTATTTTATAATTGTTTTCAATTTTTTTATTTTTTCACATTTCAGCAGTTGATCTTATATGTTATGTGGATAAAAGGTTTAGTTCTCTTGTTTAGATCTCTAGGCACTCGTGGATCCATGAAGGAATTGGAGTAGACAAAGTGTTTATCCTTGGATTTGATTGTTTTTTTCGATCCAGTACTAATTGTTCAGTGTGTCTATTTTTGATTCGATGTAGTACCTACTCTTGGTTCAAATTAGTCCGATTTTTGAACCGATTTCTTCCGAGCTTTGATCAATTCTTTGTATTTTGTTTTTTCGGATCTGCGATGCTCTATTTCGTAAATAGAATGAAAGAGAAGAAGTTCTAGAAAGGTCTGACGATAAGACCTATCATTATAATTCTAAGGAAATAGGTCGGCCGAGCTTTCTGGGCCTTTTATTATTCAAGATATATTTCGGTTAAATTTTTATCTAAGTTTTGACTTCAATTTGCTAATTAACTAGGAACAATCTTACTTTGAACTGTGTCAAATGAATTTTCAATTAGCATAGGAAAAATGTTTCATGTTGTGTATATTGATTTTATGATTATAACATATTATATAATAAACGTAGTTATAGAGACTGATTTACAACTGTGTACCCAATAAAGTTATTGGATTTGAATCCGATTAGTTATTTGAACCTATCCTGATAGAATTCGTGGATCCGCCCTCGTCTCTAGATTTCATACAATCAAAGCTTGATTAAGTGCTGGTTTGTATTCAAAACATGGCTCTTGAACTTGTGTAGCCTAGGAAGACTATCGATGTAAAAAAGTTACGGTATGGCCGGGCAATGCACGACACGCATTCTGGTCATGTGGTGTGATTAATATATAGTGTACTGTGTTCATTCGCGTGTTGTAACACACAACACTACACATGAACCAACCTAATCACGACAAGGCATGCTTGGAGACACGGTACAACAAGTGACTACACGCGACCAAAACAATATAAAATTTATTCTGAATAACAGTTTAAATTTTGGACAATAAATTTATCTTTGTACGCAAGTATTTTTATACAACATTGTTTCTTTATTTTTATTTTTTAAAAACAATATGCTATTATTCTCTTGTTCAGTTTGTGTTTATAACTGTAGATAAAGCAATATCTGTGTTATATTAGTATATTACTTTTAGATAAAGCAATCAAACAATTCCAGAAGTGCATAGAAATTGAATATAAAACTACACTTTGAAGAACGCTGGGCTTGAAATTGAAATAATTCCAGATGTGTTATATCAGGATATTAATTTTAGATAAAGCAATATAAATATGATACAGAAGCTGAAAAAGAAACTAATAGCTAACCATATCTATTAGATTATTAGTTGACTTCGATTTGTCTATTAGGTTAATAATTTAATGCATAGAAATTGAATTGTGTCAATAGAATTTATTTGTGGAAAAAATGATTTAGTTTTGTGTGTATGATTGGCACACGAATAAAATTATGTTTTGAAAAAACGGGCTTGATAATAGTTCCCAGAAAATTTATCAGAAGGCTCTCAATTTTATTATTTTTGACCGGGATCACCATCTATAATGTTGTCAGCAAATTTAAAGCTCGCGCGTGCAAGTGTTGATACTAAGATTATAAATAGCGAATATCGCTTCATCGCGGAAAGACTAAAAAAATGCTGTAGTGCCGAAAACAGCTGATAGTGCTATAGCTTTTAAGGTTCGAAAACGCTATAGCGTGCTATTTAGAACACTGGTTGAAACCTATGTGTGCAAGTGTCGGTATATAATATATTAAATATTTATAACTAACATACCAAGTCTTTCTAAAGACTAGATATATCAACTCTTTATGGAGATTGTACAGTTGACGCTAGTTTGGCTTTAATTTGTATTCAAATATTCCATAAATGCTCTCTATCAAAAGTAGAACTAGCTAATGTAAATATTAACAATTCATTGATTTAAAAAAAATTTCCCATACCCAAAGAAATATCAAGTATTTATACATAACATATCAACCATTTATATCTAACATATTTGGTATTTAGAGCAATGCTAGCGTGCAACAAGAGGGTTTGGTGAGTATAACTCCAAAAATCTATCAGATTGGCTTCAAACGATGAACCCAAATCATCGAAACCAATCTAATTCACGAGTGATGCGTGTACATGCAAAATTAATGTTAGCATCTCCAATTATTTCGATATATATTCATCTTTTTTTGTAAATTTTTCTTTTTGTCCAATTTAACAAGTGCAATGTAGTTATAACATTTGTGATTTACAGTTCCTTCAACATTTATTGTGTACAAGTTAGCATTTATCTATTATGTTTTATAATTGGACACATATTTCAAAATTTTAGTTACTAGTTATGTAAATATTTTTTAGTTCCTGTAACAAGAACAATGTAATTATAATTTTTATAAATGTAAAGTTCTTTTCAACAGCAAATTGCTAATTCTTTTTCCAACTAGACATCTATTTTCATTTTATATTCATTGCTTTTGCAAATGTTCTTCCATCTCCCAATAACACATTGATATTTCCCATTAACATAGAACATATATTCATTATATACATATGTGTACATATTTAATAGTTATTTTTAGGTAATTGAGCTTATAGAATTAATATAAAATATTCTACTAATCTTTTTCTAGTTATTTCAAGCAAACATGCTAGAAACATATTTTAATCAACTAAAACATGAAATACACAATATATATAAGCTAACTTCCGATGTGGAAAAATAATTAATTAAGTTCTTTATAGAACAATAATTTTAAAATATAACCATGTTGGTGAGGACAAAAAAAAGAAATGGTAGTGTGATATAGTAAAATTAATATCTGATTTTAAGTGTCAGCTATGCACGCATCAGTCAATAATATAACATGTGAAAACCAAAAGAATTTCAAAAATATTATTTTCTTTTTTTGGGTTGAATAAAAAAAATGTCTTGAGAGAAAACTTTGGAAAATGTGTTATGGATGAAGGGGAGGAAATAGAAGGAGTGGGAGGGAGGTGAAGAGAGAAAATATGGAGTTCACATGTAAATTTTGTTAAGAATTTTAAGAGAAGAATATTTTGTTCTATTTTTAAAAAAAAAAAAAGTATTATGTAAAATTTTCCGTCTAAAATATGAAAGTAGATTTAACAGTGTGAATAATGCCACACTATGTATTGGGCTATAATTTTTTCCAACAGATTTACAGCATATTGGGCCTAAATTAATTCATGGTAGCCTAAAAAGTTTGATTCATAAGTTATTTAAGGTGGGCCAGGCCCAGATCAATGCGATTTTTATGCATGTAGGGTACTTCAAATGAGAACGGAGTAGGTCCGGTGTCCATTGGACTTACTTTTAGGTTCAACGAGTCTGATGGCTGTCCGATCTAATTAAGTTATGTGCCCACGAAAATTGAAACATACGCGCACGAAGTTTAAAGCGTTCCGCACGGATCTTAAATCAAATCGACGGTGATTAAATCCATCGAACCAGAGTAGGTCCGATGCCCATCGGACCTACTCTCAAGTGACTTCAAATATGCCATAAAAGAACTTTTTGTTTGTTTGTTTGTTTTTTTTTTGGTGTTTTCTGATGATCGATAATGTAGGCTCTGTTCATGTAATCTCTGCTAATGTCATCCAACGATGGTTGCCTTTATAATTCTTTAATAGACCGGATTATCACATCTCTATTTTTTATGGATCTTAAAGGAGGATTAAGATTCAAACATGTACATAAATTCTGGACCCCCGTGTCTACCCCTACCCAACGTCCCCCGCTAACTAACGCGTAAAGTACAACGGGGACCACTAACTAACGTGCTAATTACAGTTAGTGCCAACACAAGTTGACCATTTCAAAATTTGTTAAACATTTATTCATCACTAAAATTGAAAGTATTCATACCTACGTAATGAAGTCGGAATATTTATGTTGAATAATATTTGAAACAAAATAACTGGAGGGGATCATAACATTTGGGGACCACTATATAAATGGGGACCATTACTTTTCGGTGCCAGTAACGACCAGCCTGGATTGGAGACCACAACCAAAAAGTCACGTACGTGGATCACACCACCAGTGCTACATTCATTGATTAAATTAATTCACATACAAAATGGAAAGTATTTATACCTAAGATATCAAATATTCATATATAATTCATCAAGTATTCATACCTAAGATATCAAGTATTTAAAAAAAAAACTGGACACATCACTTACTCATCTTTTACACATTTTTAGAGGTAGTTTTTTTTTTCTCAGTTCAATCTAACCAATATTTCTGACGATCTATGAGGAATTTTGCAAATCTAAAATCACGAATGTCTTCTACACAATTTTCGAACAAGTATTCATAATAGTGGTCCCGCCAGTGGGTATTGACAGTTAGATGGGGACCACTAACTGTTGGTGAAAGTCTTTAATTAATGATTAACATAGTTAGTTAGAATGGGGGGACGTTTAGGAGACTGGAGAGCGGGGACAAAAGAATTACTCTTCTTTTATTGTTCAATTTTAATTAAGATAGTATATATATTTTTTCCTTTTTAGTGGTTTTTTCTACATTAATTACTGGAGCATTGCTAGGAATAATCATCGCATTGTTGGAAGTACGTCGGAGCTCTTTCGGATATCCATTGTAATTGCACAGAATAAAATAATAATTTGATCAATTTTTTTTGATGATTTTAAGACTGTATAAAAAACACTAGATTATTTTTTTTATAAGAAAAAGTGATTAAATTGCAAAAATGATAGAAATAGAAACATATTTTGAATTTTTTATATTTTAAGACTATATAGTAAAAATTCAAAATATTTGATAAATATATCAGTTTTTTTTCAGAAGAAAAAAGTTATTAATTTTTGGGAAACAGAATCTAGTGCTGGTGTCAATTTTTGTTTGAACTTTTAGATGAAGAGACTTGTGTCAACTAAGCTGTCGTCGGCGCCTCTTTATGAAATGTCGTCGGCGCCTCCTTACGAAAATGTTTTCACAACACACACGTGCTCCAAAACATTTGAGATTGGATTTTCTGTGTCCACATACATATAATTTTAAACGGAGATGCTTGTTTCTTTTAAGGCAAACAAAAGGATGTCTTCGAGGGAAGTACATTTTGTATGTATTTGTGTACTAGTATGTAAATTTTCAATTACAATATATTCCATATTCAAATTTTTTTGTTATTATCATTATTATTGATAATTTATTGGAGAATGCTCACCCACGTTCTACTAACTGCTTTTTAAATACCAAAAACATTTTACAAGTAAAATAAAAAATAACAAACATCCTAAAGTAGAGGCAGAGCAGAGCCACAGTAGACAAAGATAGATAGTTGTTTATTTCTAAATTTCGAAAAACATCATTTGACTCATATATAACTTCAATTGTCTAGGTTCTAGAAATTGTCTACATCTAGACCGGGCTTTTGGTCTGGTCAGAGACTTGTCTATTCAACTGTTGAATTGCTACTAAAAAATGAAAAATCACTCCCTATTCATCTCGAGTCTTGCGACTTGAGATTTAATAGGCATTGAAATCACTACTAAAACATCACTAAAGAACCGTAAAGATACATAAAAAGAAAACAAATGTTGTGGTGATGACAAACGACTGGCGGCCGCAGCTGATGAGTAACAAGTGATAATTTTTTCTAAAATTCAGAAAACCCAGAAAATATTTTTTACCCGCTCTTGACTGATAGACTAGCTCCGCTCTTATTGTAAAACAACTCATATTTTTATCATATCAAACCTTTAAAAGATCAGCTCACATTCATTTTTATTGCAACAGAAAATCTGATAGACATCTTCCACTTCCATCCTTGAATTAGAATACATGAAGACCTGATTTAAATAGGAGCATGAGCATTTGCCCCTGATTCTATACCTCATCTAATAGGTTAGGTTTTCTTAACATGATTAATTGTACTTGAATGTCTAATATATTCAAGAGCAAGAGGGACAAAGAATCTCAACCTTCAAGAGGTATCAGGAATCAAATTAAAGTTATATTTGAATTTGCATGATTGATGACAAATTATTCTATGTCATGCATGCATGCATGCATGCATGAGAAAGAACAATATAATTCATTCCCAAAAGAAACTAGATGACTCAATTTTTAATTAGTCACAACAATTCCTTTATGTATAGCAATTATTGTGTACATGCAATTTTTTAAACAAGGGCAAAATTTTCAATTTTTACACTTTTAAATACTTCTAGTTTTACACTTTTACCTGATCCTTAATTCAGTCCATAATATACCACATAATATTGCATTGGCACTTGTATTTTTTTTTTAAATAAAGATGAAAACTTGTATTTTTAAATATTTATAAAAAGTTCGTTCAGTGAAATTTCAAATACATAAAAAGTACTGACTTATCCACTATAGTAAATTAAATAATTTTTTGCTTGTTGCTTGGATGTTGACTGCCAAATGACAATAGATGGACCAATGCAAAATATCCCTTTTTTTGAGAATTAAATAATGCAAAAAAAATCACCTGATGGCTATTCTATTTGCACTCCAGTTCAATTTGAAAACCTTTATGCTCCTGTTTGGCATCATTGTGCTTAAAAGAAATATGTTGCATCTCTCCAGTTCAAGTTTCATCCAAGTGTCCCTGAACTGAATTTGACTGTCAAAACAGACGACTGGAGATGTGCAACGTTTATAATACTGGAGGGTTAGTGATCACTGATCAGATGGTATAATTTGATTCAAACAAAGCTTATCTTGTTCTCCATGAAAAAAGAGAAGAGAGAATATAAATTTGTAGACACCCCGTGCAACACACTGTACCAAAAGCTCCAAAATTTCTTTTAGATATCATATCAAAATTCTTAACATCAACTAGGAACTTTTAGTTTGTGTTTGATAGGGCCATGTTCTAAGGGTTCTCACGGAATCCTCACGAGTTATGAATAGACCGGGATTCGGACTTCTTCAAGGGCCAACCCGAGATTGATACGAAGAGCCCGGGATCCGTTAGCAACTAAGCCCAGTAAGGCCCCATAAGGCCTCGTCCAACACGAGTCCAGTCCGGACCCGACTTACAATCACTGCCTCATACAGAGCGGGTGCGGTTTAGTGACCGCCAAACTATGCGGACGTAACCGTCCTTATGCGAGAATAACCGCCTCCATGCGGGCATAACCGCTCCTATGCGATCTCCCCTAACCGCTCTGACAATGCAAAATGGCGATTAGGAGGCAACCTATTTAAGGCAAGACACCTCATTGAACAGGGGTCGAACTCTTGCCTACCTAAAACGAAATATCATACATGCTAGAGTCTGAATATCTCATAACCACAGCCATTTTCACTTCCGGAACCAACTTCACCAACCTCAGGTGAACCTCGGCCTACCCCCGAGGCGAGCCCAATCCAGTTACTTTTCTCACATACGACCTAATCTCTCCGAGATAGAACGTATCACTGTTCAATTTCAACAATTTAGTAATTAATCAGGGGTTCCTAGCTAGTAAATTAAGTGGTAATTTATTATTATGATTTTTAAGAGGTGGTAAATTCAATACTGGACAAGTACTAGACTATCTAAATCGGTAAACCAATAATTTTTCAAAATCAAACTGACTTGACCTGATCAAACCTGATCCGACATGTCTGATTGTCACCTCCAACCATGCCCATGCTCCATGTGTGGTCTAATTAAAGAATGACCATCACTTAGGATCTCATGTGCTAAAATATAATAAACTCCAAACATTATTTATCTCATTTCCAACACGGTTTATACATGTATAGAATTAGCGTGTGCTCCGCACTGATCGAGTAATCTGTGAGAACTTAAAATTTATTTGATTAGTTTCAAATGATGAATTCAGACTAATGAAATCGATCTATTTCACGAGTGGTGCATGTACATACAAAATCAAACGGTAAAATGTATTTTATTTTTCAATAATTTTTTACCGCCACTTGACTTTGTACTAAACAAATTAGAAAAAAAAAATTCAAAATTTTACATAACACGCATCACTCTTGAAGTAAATCAGTTTTAACAGTTTGAATTCTTTGTTTAAAACTACTCCAATAAATTTTAAAATTATAGTCCCTAAACTTTCTTGCTGTGTGACACTTGTTAGTTTTGACATTTGCCATGTTGCAAGGCTATAATTGTCCATTTTTTTTAAATGGAGATATCTGTCTCATTTAAAAAAATAAATTGTATTAATTAAATGAAGGTGCTTTTTTGAGAGTAAGATTTTGATTATTGAGAGTTAAAGAGAAATTTTTATTTCTTATATCCAATTTGTTCTCAATTTTTTTCTTATCTTTTTACAATGAATGCGCATCATATCTAACTAAGAAAGAAATATCAATAGAATATATTGCCAATGAAGTAAACAACACATCTCAAAAAGAAAGTGCAAAGATAGATTTCTTTTCTTTCTTTGATCGATTCTTAATTAATAATGTCTATAGGCCATTTTCATTATTTTCTGATTTTTTTTATGAATACTTAGTGATCTTATATACTTCAACGGTAGAAGAATTGAAAAAAGAGAGAGACAAGAATAAGAAAACTAAGGATAACTTAGATATTTCAAGTTTAATAGGAGAGTTTGATGATTTGAATGTATATAGCTAAGGGTGAAAACGGTATGGATGTATGGATAATATCCGATCCGTATTCGAAAAATTAGATGTGGATATCTGATATTCAAATATCTGTGTAGATATGGATACTGTTACAGTTTTACATTTCAATTATCTGTATCCGAATAGTGTGTGTGTGTGTGTGTGTGTGTCTCTCTCTCTCTCTCTATATATATATATATATATCATTTTTTTAATATATATTATGAAAAAATATTGTTATTCACCATTAAAATTAGATAAATATTATGAACTTTGGTATTTTTTAATATTATTTTAATAAATATCCGATCTGATCCGTATCTGTATCTGTATCCGGTTGATATCCGATCCGTATCCGGAAAATTAAAAAGAGATATGAATATAGTTTCACCACTATCCGCTCCGTTTCCACCCCCATATATATAGCACTAGATTATGAGCTTTCATTTGTCACCAAAGAAAATATATAGACAATTATTCTCACTTAAGTATAGCTTATTGAAAATTTAAAATAAGGTTTAGTGATAATTAGCATCAATATCATGATTCTATATCGAACAAAATTTCAATATAATTTCTAAAAAGCTTAATATAAACATACATACACAAAAAAGAACATACTGTTAAATTTTTATTGTGTATTTTGTTTTTGTATTATAAAATATTTTCATAAAGTTGTTTTCTTTTGAGGAACATTATCTCACTGTAATTAATTTCGTTATTTCCTTAATTTTTATGCAATTATTACACAAGATATGAAAAGAAAAAAAGTAAAGAACAAATTAAATATAAAGAGATAAAAGTAAACTAATACTCTCAAAATAGCAATCCCTTAATTGAAAGTTAACAAACTATATATTCCTAGCACAATGTTTCTATTGGAGATGCAAATCAAGAGTCAAATATAAAAAAAAAATAGAGGAGTATCAGATAGATATATCAGTCTCTATTTACATTGGAATTTTATGAAAAGAAAGAGTCAAATATCAGTCTCTATCTACATTGGAATTTTATGAAAAGATTTTTAATCTAAGGACATATTTTAAGTATATCTCCTTAAAATTTTGATATCATTTGTCAGCTCTACTTGGATATTAGAAAATTTGGACATATCTTGATTCATGAAAAAGTTACCCATAAAGTAAACAGATTATGCTAATACTACTCCAGTGTTTTCCAAAATGGAGAGCAATGCATGGAACCTTAGAGAGAGGAGGCTAATATAACCTTCCCCTATAAAAATGCAACAACCTTCAAGAGAAACACATACACACAACATCTACAACACCTTTGTAACAAAACCCTAGCTGCAAATCCCTATAGTTTAATTTGTTCAACCTCTCTCTGCCCCCCTTCTAATTCTAACAGAAGATCGATCCCAATGGGTTATTCGCTAAATGGATGGCCGGAGCCTGTCGTACCGGTTCAATTGATATCAAACAGCGGCATTACTGAAATCCCTGCAAAATACATTAAACCTCCTACCAAGCGTCCTTCACTAGAATCCTTGGAAACCAAAGTTGATACCGATCTCTACATACCCGTGATCGACATCAGTCCCCTCATTAGGGGTTCCGATCACACCGACGAAGTCACACATGCGATATCACATGCTTGCAAAGAATGGGGATTCTTTCAAGTAGTGCACCATGGCGTGACGCCTGATCTAGTTCAAAAGATGAAAGATGTGTGGAGAGAGTTCTTCTATTCGCCAATTGCTGTGAAGAAGATATATTCAAATAATCCTACGACGTATGAGGGATACGGTAGTCGTGTCGGGGTTGACAAAGAGGCGATCTTAGATTGGGGTGATTATTTCTTCTTGTACTTGTTGCCAGAGTCGACAAAGAACCTTGATAAGTGGCCTATATTGCCCCCAAATTTAAGGTAAATTAATTTAAATATAGAGTATAAAATAAAATCATATCGTCGATATAGCATTTTAAAGAAATATTTATATATATCTAACGTACGTGCATCAATTAAAGTAAGTTGCCCTCCATAAACTTATACAATAAAAAGAGTACTGTAGCATTTCTTATTTGAATTTAATATTAAATTTTAAGTATATATGTAATACATAATCATCTCTATACACATTATTCACATGATGTTAAGTTTTCATATATAATAGTCTCAAGCTCTGTGCAAAAGGTTGCATATGACAACTACAAAAAGCAACCAATGATATAATATTTCATAAAGTTAAATAACCAAGTTTACCTTATAGATATACATATATGCAGGGAAATCACTGAGAAGTATGGTGAAGAGGTAATGAAGCTTTGTAAGGTGCTAATCAAAGCAATATCCAAAAGCTTAAGTTTGGATGAGAGCTATATGTTAAAGGCCTTTGGCGGAGATGACAATATTGCCGAGACTCTTCGAGTTAACTATTACCCAAAATGCCCTCAACCCGAGTTAACCCTCGGTTTGTCACCACACTCCGATCCCGGGGTTATAACTGTACTTTTAGCAGATGAACATGTAAAGGGCTGCCAAGTGAAGAAAGGTGATTCATGGGTGGATATCAAGCCCATAAATGGTGCATTTATAGTCAATATTGGTGACCAAATTCAAGTAAGCTTTTATTTATTATAATTGTTATTTTTTTTTTCTTTTGTTTATTTGCTTGCATTGTTCATCTTTGAATTGGGACCAACAAATACTTATATATAGTACTGATATTGAATTCTGATTGCCAAGTAATATTACAAGTACTACAAATTGCGGGAAATGTAATCATAGTTCCAAAAATAAAAAAAATGCATTAATGAGAATTAATGTGACATTCAATTGAGAAGATATACATCATCATTATCTGCTCGACAACATTCGAATGCAATAAATGCTAGATATAGTGCATATAATTAACTTTTATCTTAGAAGAAACAAATGCTAGCTAGATATACTTAATTAGATAATTCATTAAGTGCTTGACAATATTATTTGAATGCAACAAAGAAAAAGATGTTTACAAGCATAGTTGTCCTGCATGTCATATACTTAATTTACAGAATAATTAGTTATATATATATATAACTAATTATTCCAAAAATGCTATATATATATAGCATGGAAATAAATGAATGCCAAAATGCATTTCTATATACAACTAATTAATGATTAATTAGCAATAATTTTTTTAAATTAAGGTGTTAAGTAATGCTATTTACAAGAGCGTGGAGCATCGCGTGGTGGCAAATGCACAGTCGGAGCGATTCTCCTTTGCATTGTTTTGCAACCCGAGAGGTGACATGACGATTGGATCAGCACCGGAGCTGGTGGACCCCCTCTCTAAGCCGCTCTACGATCCGATCACTTTCGACGAATATCGGATGTATGTGCGCACAAGAGGTCCCCTTGGCAAGTTGCAAGTTGAGTCGCTTAAGGCTGCTTAATTAGTGTGGTGTCAAATGCTAATTAATTAACTAATTTCTGTGTTAAAAATTGAGCTGGGAGGAAATAAAGTGCTTAAAATTTGTAGAGAATAAATTGTTGTACAAATACTGTAGAGATTTATCGTGTGGAATTTTCAAGATAAAGTTTCATACATGCACGGAATCGGGATGTTCGTATATATGGAAATCAGTCCAAATTCGGTCTTATGTTCGGTGGAATTCGTTCAATCCGCTTTAAAATTCGTATGAACAATTTATTTATAATTCGTCCGTGAGTGAATCTTGATGTAGACCGAATAGTTTCGATTAGACATCAGACTAAATTAAAATAAAGAAACAATGTTAAAATATATGTGGGTTCGAAATCCACAAAGTAAGGAAATCCTCAGTATTAATTCACAGAGGTTTGAATTGTGTTGGATAGCTTGATCTCTAACCCATATTTCAAAAAATATTAAAATATCTGGCTACATCAATTTGTGTGATGTATCATTGTCAATCGAAGGAAGACACGTCATTATGTGATATGCGAATCACGTCATGTCACGCGGGTCACGTGTCACCTGCGTGACGTGATGTGCCGTGTCGTACCTGTGAAGTATCATAACAAAACTGATAATAGCATGACTAATTTTTATTAATAGAATAATTCATTAACCTGCTTAACATGATGCGTCATGCGGTACCCGTGAAATGCTGTAACGAAACCGGTAATGATGTGACTAATATTCATTAACAGAGTAATTCATTATGTTTGAGATCCGATTCAAATTATGTATATGTTCAACTAGACCCGGAAGGTTGCTATCGGGCATGTACAACCATAGAATGTCAAGGTTTCCTTTAATATATACAACCATAGAATTTCATGCACCTCAAAATTAATTCAGTACTTTTGCAGTACGGCTCTTATTTTTCCCTTAATTATGTACAACTGCTTATTTTTTAAGGATTAAATATTTAGATGTGTTTTTTATTGTATTTTTTCAATGCCAAAAATTGATTGTCAAAATGTCCGTCTTTTATAGTTGAACAGAATAAGAACAACGTTGAATATACACGTTTTAAATACATTTTAAGAACCTTTTGGTACTTTTAGTTTCGAATCGAAATGATCGGAATAGAAAAAACATCTCTTTTCTTAAAAGAACATAATTAACCACCATTTTGAAAAAAAAAAAAAACATAATCTATCACAGATTATCAATATATAAAAACACAAACTGACGCAACGCACAGTTTACTGTCATAGTTTTGTATGATGTTTTAAAAACAACAAATTACGATTACCTTTTTGAATTGGAGCAATTCTCCAATTCAGGAAATTGAACTGCCTCTGATCTTTAAATGCAGATTGATTACATTTTTGTAACTAAAATAGTTGATGTTGTGGCTGGATGCATTAACTTACCAGTACTGTGTGTGATACTGGTATGAGTCTCATTTAGTGAGCAAACATATTAATATATTTTTAATACTATCTTAATAAGTATTTCAAAAAATATTTATATAATTACATGTAATATTTCAAAACTGGTTTCGTTTATATGGAACAGTTCGGTACGTTACACTTTTATAAATAACAATAAATTTATAAAGATCTTTTCCATGCAACTGGTTGATAAATTTCACGCAAAGCTATTTAAAAGACTAATGTTTTGCTTTCCAGCTAATAAGTACCTTTTGAGCTGTTTTTCATTTCTATCTTTTTTTTTCCTCTCCTTTTGTAACATTTTGTACTTCTTTTAATACATCAAAAATAAAGGCTTAGCCCTTATTTAATCTATACCAAAAATATATAAGCAATACACATACTGCAACAAAAGCTAAAAAAAAGGTAAAGAAAATTACTTAATCTTTTATTCAATTTCGATTACTATCTGCAAATACTGATACAATGGTTATATTTTTGCAGTGGATTTCAGTATAGAAGGTAATATTTGGTGCAATACAACTACAATCAAAACAACACTGCATAAAAGGGTAATATTTGTTGCAATACAACTAATCAAAACTCTCATCTTACCTGATGAAAAGGGTCATGAAGGTTTTATGAGAGCAGTTTTGACTTCCTGCAGCGCTCGTATAAAATCAAAACAACACTGCAAATGGTTCGTATGCTGCATGAAGCCAAAACTGCTCTGTTAAAATCTTTACCGATGAAAATATTTATATCCCAATCAACAAAATTTACAAGAAATTATGACAGGTCCGAACACATCACAACAACTGGTCCCACTTATCAGTGAGAATCTGTACACAAAATAAAAAACTACTGATAACACACTATCCACTCCATGCGCTTAATACTAACTCATACGCTTCTTTTTCCACAATAATTTCAACTCTTGAATTTGTCAATATCTCATAAATGGATATTCAAAACCAAACAACAAAAAGTATTGTTTTTACTATTCAAAGTAGAGAAACAGTAATTAAACAAGGATTCTCTCCATGTTTTTAACAAGAGGATGCAAAAGATTAATATTTATGATGAAACAATGTTTGAGACAAAAATAAACAAACACAGATCCAAGATTCATTCAAGGCATATCCATTGATATTTGATGATACTTGCAACAATCATTGATCAACCAAGAAACCAACTTTCAATAGTCGATGCAAGAAACTGCGTTGGCATTTAGCAATGATTGAAGTGATCCCTTGTTTTTGGTAGCAATTTTATCAAAAGTCTGATCATATCTTCTCCAATATAGCAACATTATGACATAAAACATCAGTTGGTTATACGACTCTCAACAAAACTTGGAAGTTGCACTTGTTTTCTTCTATTTTGTCTCAAATTACTTCATCCAAACTAGAAATCTGTTTGCAACTGGACTTACCTCTTTAACTCTTTAAATTAATGGATGATACGAACGTATAAGATACAAATACTAGTGGAAAATACTTCCAACCAAGCCAAAATCAATTCAGAGCTTAGGGGTTTGCTTTGAGTTCGTGCGAGAATAAAAACAGATGACTCGGATTTCATTCTACACGGTACGGTACCGCGTTGGATCTGAATTCATGACTCATGAGGTCAGGAGTGGCACTTACCTCCCTCAAGACCAAAATTTTTTAAAAATATGCTTTTTGACTATGTTTTTTTTTTCTGAAATAATTACAAAAATATGCTTCACCCTAAAAATTTGTCCCACCATAATTTCATACTCTGGGTTAGGAATAAATATATTGACAGAGCAGTTTTTGCTTAATGCAGTGCACGGGCAATAAGCCAAAATTGCGCTGTATATGATTCATGGGCTGCATGAAGCAAAAACTGCTCTGTAATATCTCTACCCCTGGGTTAGCCTCTCTGAATACAGTGTGTTTAAAGTGGTAGAATTTGATTAAGCCATGTTGTTCCGAAAAAAATACCGTACTATAGATAACAGTTTGATGATGGAAGAACAATAAAATTACAAAAAAATATGAAAAAAAATTGATATTTGAGAGAACAAATTATCAGTTACCAATTATGATTAGCTCACCAGCACTGCAGATAAAAATGAAAAATTGATCAACACAGAGATTAAATAATAAAACATAATAAATAGTAGATTCTCTCTCAAGCTATGTAATTAATTATCTTTGTGTAATCTGAACTGTTTCCAAAAGAAGTTTGTTTAAAAAGAAAACAAACCTGAATGTAACATTCGCACTTTGGACAATCTGCATCCCTGCAATATATTTTTTTCCAGTAATATTATACTTAGGATGGTCTTATCTCTCAACTCCATGACTATAAATTACATTCATTCAAATGACTAATGGGTTTTAGTAATGCTACTGGTCCTTACTATCTGAAAAAATAGTTATTCACTTTGCCAAGTCGAAAAGAAAATATTGTTGGGTTTTCCTGTAAAAGAAATAACCACCAAGGGCACTATTTCTTACGCTAAACAGCTATAGATCCTAATATTGGAGTCCAGATCCTCTGAAGTAACTCAAATTTTGAGTTTAGATCCCAACCATCCGATCAAAATCCGGGCCAATCCGGCCTGAGTTGGAAGCACGGGACCCTTTAAAATTCGTGCTAAAGCAGATCGAACGGTCCAGATCTAAACTCAAAATTTGAGTTAACTCAGGTGATATGAATTCCTAATATTGCAGTTAATATTGGGCATCAGGCAAGATATCAGATTATACCTCTAATAGTTAACTATCAAGTAAACCGAATTCCTGCAAATTTGTGAATGTAATAACTAAAAATGTGTGAATATGATGATATCAGTAGAAAATCTAGTAAGTTGTAAACTCTCAAGTTAGATGCCCAATATATTACATTCAATTGTGTATGTTTTATAGAAGATGACACAGAGAAATGCCATGTAAACACACTGAACTTTTTAATCATTTAATGAATTTGAGTCCGTAGCAATAGATATGACCATTGCATTATCAAGTGTATTGCAATGAATGTAAACATGGTAGAAGTATTTATGGAAAGTAATTGATTCCAATTTGAAATAAATTTTGTTTCCTTTATTTATTTATTTTAACCAATACATCAGTTACATTCAATGCAGTACATAGAATATATCGAAGGAAATGGAGACTCCTGTTTTTCCTTATCCGAAACTGACTCTTATGTGGCATTCTTATGGAAAGTTAGACTATCTAGCGAGTTAATATATAGTGGTTTCAATTATTAAGTACAATCATATTTATACATGTAACTCATGATATAACAATCCACATCACAATAGCTTGCATCAAGAGTGCTATAGGTGATGCAGTTCTTCTTTCTATAAGATAATTTTGAATAAATAGAGTTGTAATCCGGACTTCAATCCCGAAATTAATACTTTTTTTCATGAAAGTGGGTCCCACGCAATGATGACAAATTACTAAGCACATAGAAATCAACACAAAACCAACAGCGGCACACAGCACACTGTATTCCATTGAATTTGCCTATAAATTCATTCATCACCGGGCTCGGAAAAAAATCTGATACCAACCAAAGTCACCTATACAACTCTCTTAGACCAAATTTCTCATCTATTTTCTCTTCCTATTTCTCCAAAAGTCTCTATTTTTACTTGTAATTTTTTTTTTCCAAATAAGCTCTCTAGTGTTTACAATAACAAATGAAATTTCTTTCTTTGATCCTTCGATTCCAATCTGTAAGAGGATGTCTATAAATTTGTTCGTTTGACGTTGTCCTATAAAATCAACAAATGAGAGAACTTGCCTAAGCCGTGATTTCTTTTGCATGAAAACACAGATTAAGGTATTTCTTTTGAATTCGGCACATATAATTCAGCTCCACTGGTTTTTGCTCAAGGTACAGCAAACGTTATAGTCGGTTTATATATAATTACCTTAAATAAGAAAAGCTGCTTATGAAACAAAATTTAATCATTCAGAGTGAACAATTCATGACTAGGGTTAGTTTAGTAAACTCCATAGAAATGCGCTCCTAGTGACAATCTTTCCTTATAAAACAACAAAGAACTAAGACGCAACTGATGCAGTACAAAATCTAGGCAACAAAGGACGATCTTTTCACTATAGGTCAAATATTGATAGTATTCATGTGGAAATAAGAAATTGAACTATAAATCAATGAAGAAATTGATAAATCAAAGGAATTGTAAGGCGCTCAAACTTACCTAAGAATGCTGAAAGGTGTACAAGCATCGCATCGCCTCTCCTCTTCGATGGCGGAGGTGAGAGAGAGAAAAGAAGACCATCTAATCGAATGGTTGCATTATTGGAAATCTAATATTCTGAAAAATTAAGGAAGAGATAATTAGAGGGGTTCGATCCACTCCGGTACCGCATGAGGTATAATGAGATCTGAACCGTTCATTTTAATCTTACACGATCTTAAAGCGAATCCCATAATCCAAATAGGTCTGAATTCCAATCGCTCGGCTGGGAGCTCATTCTACCAAGTGCGGTACCACTGAAGAAAGGACGGGAAAAATGTTGGAGCTTCCATCAAATGGAAAAAATAAAATTACCGGAAAACTAGTTATGAAAATCTTTCCTTTTTCTCCCAATTGGGCCCACTTGGAACAATCCGCCGCAGTTCCTTCTTTCGGTAACATTTTTGGGCCGTCTATTCTTCTCTTCAGGCCTGCGGATTGGGTTGCTCAAGTCCGAATCCGAATCCGAATCCTGGTAATATCTACCTGAGGCCTGAGGGGCCTATACAAATCCGAATCCGACAAATATTTTACCCGCAAAGACAAAGCCCAGCGCACTGCTGTCCTTTTCATGATATTTTTTCGTATCATATATTCATAGGTTTATCAATGGGTCGGATTTGAATTCTAGTACAATTTAAATATGAATTTATTAAAATTTAAGTACAATTTCATATCTAATACAAATTTTCATAATCCAAATGTAGATTCATATCCACTATTGGAGTATATTTCGAACCATATTGAATTATTTAGTTAAAAAATCTAATTAGTAAGATATATATAATACGAGTGAATATAATATTTTTATATTATATATATAAAAATTCAAATTATTATCTTAATTAAATTATTGACTAATTATGATTTAGTAGATACATAATAGTTTAACGTTTTATGGAATCTCAAGTGGATTTCGGATGCGGATCATAAGATGGATCTTTCTAATTCATATCCGGATTCATTAACTATCCATTTGATCCCAATATGAATCGGAATATCCATTGACAACCTATATATACATAAAATTACACACTGAATCAATTAAAGGAGCATCCTTCACAGGTTTAGTCTGAGACTTATCCAGTTGGAGAAGGAGCATCCACAAATCATTGCCAGCTGGCACTCTGTAAAGAACCTAATTTTCACGAGCTCTCTTCTCTCTCTCTCCTTGATCATCTCTCTCTCTCTCCACCTCACAAACTCTAACAGAAACAAAGAGAAAATTAAGATGGCGGTATGGATGAACAGCGGAGTAGCACCGCCACTGGCAGGTGGGGTACACAGAGAATGCGAGCTTATGAGCAAGCGCATGGATTTGCCACATGGCAAGGTCGTTGTGGCGCCACTGATGAGTAGAAAATTTCGCAACATTAGAATGTCGATCGCCACTGGTGAAGTTACAGGAGAGGTCAAGGTATATTTTTTTTTTCCTTTGGTTTACAATTTGTATTAGTTAGTGTGCTGGTATATGTGTTCAGTGTTATCAGCAAAGAACAAATGTCTTCACCGAATCACATACTATGCTTATTTTTGTAATGACGACACTTGTATGTACGATTGATCGATGCTTGATTGATCGTTGCTTGTTTGTGTGTAGTTTGAAGATATAGACTTGGATCGGAGAAACCCGCGGACGGTTGTGGCGGTTATACTAGGCGGTGGAGCTGGAACCCGTCTGTTTCCTCTTACCAAGAGAAGAGCTAAACCCGCGGTAAGTTTTTTTTTACACCGCTATGATGTATACAAATACGTACCAATGTATCACGTGGGCAATGTTATGTCATATTGTTTTCCTTATGTGATAGGTACCGATAGGTGGGGCATACCGGCTTATTGATGTGCCAATGAGCAATTGCATCAATAGTGGTATTAATAAAGTGTACGTCCTAACCCAGTTCAACTCAGCCTCTCTGAATCGACATCTATCCCGTTCCTACAACTTCAGCAATGGTGTAGGATTTGCCGACGGCTTTATTGAGGTGCGCATCCATTTCATTTTTCTCTCCTTTTAATTTTACATGTTACTTGTAAGGTTGTACCAACAAAATCCACTCTCCGATTTCAGTACCATATACTCTGGTACGCTCCGTGCGTAACCAAAATCTCAGTTGGGACAAATTGCAAAATTGTTGTTGTTTTTTTTTTTTTGAGTGAGGCTACGGTACTATGCTTTAGGATTGGTCCGTGCTACGGCTCAATATTTGAGTTTTCAAAATTCTAACGGTCGATCCAAACCGTTCAACATGATTATAAAATGAATATGTACTTGCAAATCAAATTTTACATTTTTTCGATTTTTTCTACTATTTTTTTAGATAGGTAGAAAACCACTGTTTTTGGATGGTCCAGAATTTTCAGATCAAGTGATTTTCTACCTATCTAAAAAAATAGTAAAAAAATTTCGAAAAAATGTAAAATTTGGTTTGCAAGTACATATTCGTTTTATAATCATGTTGAACAGTTCGGATCGACCGTTAGGATTTTGAAAACTCAAATATTGAGCCGTAGCACTGACCAAACCGTGCTATGCATAGTACCGTAGCCTCACTCTTTTTTTTTTTTTAATCACTTAATTAATTGTGTTATCTGGTACAGGTATTAGCAGCAACTCAAACATCAGGAGAGCAGGGAAAGAGGTGGTTTCAAGGCACAGCCGATGCCGTTCGTCAATTTCACTGGCTCTTTGAGGTGCTTATATCTTACCTTAATTGTTTTTGTATTTTTTTGAGTATCATATGGTGATTCCTTAATTGTGTCATTAAGAAATATTGCAAATTTGCAATTGTGTTATTGGTACTTAAAAGTTACTGGTTGTGCAATCAGTTCTTAGCCCCAAAGATTCTATTATATCGGTCTGATCCAATTTTACATAATGAGCATGATAAATTGTGATTTAATTGCCAACAAAGAGCCAAAAAATTCTAGAATATTATCGAAATACGTACCTGATTATGTAAATGTGCAGGATGCAAAAGCAAAGGACATAGAGGATGTATTGATCTTATCTGGAGATCATCTTTATCGAATGGACTACATGGACTTTGTTCAGGTTAACTAAATATTTACAAACATCTAACAATTTTCTTTCTAAACAAAGTTTAAAATCATGCTGATTTTCTCTTTTTATTTATGCAGAATCATCGACAAAGTGGCGCAGATATTACAATTTCATGTTTACCTATGGATGACAGGTATTAGAAAATTAATCTGCAATATTTAATTTTGTTGAAATTTGTTGATAACTTGTTGTTGAGGATATAGAAGATTTTTGTTAAATAACCGTTGGAGCTATCTTAAGAAGATTAATAATTAATTAGCAGTTAGCCATTCTATAATTAGCCTAAATTTGTAGCTTTGTGATTTAGGCAACCCAATAACGGTAATAAGGAGTAGTATATATAAATAGAGGAGAACTGAAACTGTAAGAATATAACAAAAGCAATAAGGAAATTATTCTTATTCTCTAAAAACTCAACACTTGTAATTACTGATTCTTTGCTTGACAGCCGTGCTTCGGATTTTGGATTGATGAAGATCGATAACAAAGGAAGAGTAATTTCTTTCAGTGAGAAACCCAAAGGAAATGATTTAAAGGCTATGGTAACAGAATATATTCAAATAAAAATTAAACCCTGTCTGCTTGCTTTCCATTTCTGTTTACAGTTTTAATCATTTTGTAAATGTGTTTACAATACTTAATTTTATTTTGTTTCCAAAGCAAGTTGATACTGCTGTTTTGGGGCTCTCAAGAGAAGCAGCAGAAAAGAAACCGTATATTGCTTCAATGGGGGTTTATGTGTTCAAAAAAGAGATCTTGTTGAACCTTCTCAGGTACATCATTCTTTGCATTTGCCTCTTTTTTTTGTCTATGATTGTGATTGGAACATTGGCATGTATCGATTTAAAATTGTTGATCTGATTCTGATCAGTTACTGTCTTTCCCTGGTCAATGAAGCTCAATATAGCCCAATATCAAGTCTCACCTTAATTTAAACCTCTTGTGAATCAATTAATCTTTTATTGAATTGGATACATTTGATAACTGAAATCTAAAGAAGAAAATAAATTTGAATGATTGTTAAATTGGTACTCAAATGATCTACATTAATTTGCTAGGTCAGGTGGCGGTTTCCTACTGCTAACGATTTCGGATCAGAAATAATACCCGCATCCGCAAAGGAATACGTTGTCAAGGTCTGTTCCATTTTTTAATATTTTTTTAAGAGAAATCAAGGTCTGTTCCATCATTCAAATAATAATGCAGAAGTTAATAAGAGACGTATATACTTTTGTTCTTTTAAATTAAATTTACCCTAGTAAGAACTATAATCAGGTTAAAAGTTAAAACCATAACATAAAGTTAATTAATTTACCATATCTTTGTAGGCATTCCTTTTTAATGATTACTGGGAAGACATTGGTACTATTAAATCTTTCTTTGAAGCAAATTTGGCGCTTACAGACCAGGTATGTGTTCCCTATTTACCAGTTTATTTTGTTTAACCCGTTTTTGGGTTAAATTCAAGAAAAACCTACAACTGAAAGCAATACATTTGCACTTTAGCACGCACACAAACAAAAGAAGAATTAGTGAAACGCATATCCTAATGGTTCCAAGCAGGTTTAGAAGTAGACAATTGGTACTGGTAGGTATGGTACAAAACCTGAGCTGCTACTCATTGATCTTTATACTTGTATTTGTTGGTACCAGTTTTGACCATAATTAGGTACTGCTTTCCATAATAATCAGGGTAGCAAAATTACCAAACAAATTAAGCTTGTATAACTACTCTTGGGGAGAAAAATTAACCTTGCATCCAGTATTTAATTATTTTATATTTATTATTATTTTTTAATGAACTTTTAGCCACCAAAGTTCAGTTTCTATGATGAGCATAAACCAATGTACACATCCAGAAGACTCTTACCGCCATCGATGGTTAACAATAGCAAGGTAGAATACATTCTTTTGTAAATTATTAAGATTTTTACCCTACGTACAAAACAGTACAATATCAAAATTGAAAAGCATTTTTTCTCCTCCAAAACAATAAACAATGGTTTCCCCTCACACATAATTTTCTGAAAATGCGCACACTGGTTATATTATATATCTCTTTTAAGCACCAGTGCTCTTGTTTATAACCATTCAAACTAATAAAACTAACGATAATAAACTTTTCAATGTAATATTTAGGTTTTGGACTCGATTTTATCGCATGGATGTTTCCTCGATAACTGCTCCATAGAGCATAGTGTTATCGGAGTTCGGTCTCGAATAGGTGCCAATGTCAGTTTGAAGGTTAGTATTTATTTGACATATATATATTTAAGTGGTAATTTCAACACGAACTCAATTTGATTAATTACTAATATGACCATATATATTACCTTGTCAGTTTAGCAGCAACCAGTCATATCTTCTTTGACATTTTTTATTCTCAAATTTGTCCTAAATTTTTGGTATTAGTTGTTTATGTTGGTTGGTTTGTGACTTTTTTGAAACAGCAATTGATAGCTCAATATTAGACTTAATTATCTGTTACCAATTCAACTATAAAATCCACATGTTAGTTTATGTACGAAAATGATGTTCACAATATATTGATATTTTGATAATTAATTAATTAATCTTATATAAAACTTTGTTATGGTGAAATCGATACAGGACGTAGTAATGTTGGGTGCAGATTTCTACGAAACCGATGATGAGAGAGCGGCTATGCTAGCCGAAGGACGGGTTCCCATTGGAATCGGAGAGAACACAAATTTAAGGTTAATTAAATATTTAATCTATAAGTTTAAATATATGTTATAATTATTAATAATTCAACAGTGAAGAGTTTACATATACAAGAAAGATTGGAAAAGATTTCACATACTGACATAAAGAAAATATTTATAAAATGGTGAAAATGCAGATAAAATATATATCTTTTGGGGCTCTTAGTTTATCTGTTTTAATATTTTGATAATATTTCTCTTGTATGTTTTATCAAGATCTCTACTTCATATTACATATATAATCCGTAAAAATGCTGAAAAAAAACCAAATCATACTGCTAATTTGGTTAACCTTATTTTTCTCATTGCAGGAATTGCATCATAGACAAAAATGCAAGGATAGGGAAAAATGTGACAATCGCCAATGCAGATGTATGTATCCATTGCTTACCCTTTTAATTTCATGATTCTTATATCAACTCTGTTTGATGCAAATGGCCTCTGTTTTATTGTACATTGTACTAGTTAGACATGACCGAATGAGATAATTTTTTTTTTTTGTTAAAAAAAAAAAATTTCAGTAAACAAAATGTCGTTGATAAGATATAAAATGTGTGATTTCATTTGTTTTCCATTTATTTTTCAGGGTGTACAGGAGGCAGATAGGTCATCTGAGGGGTTCTACATTCGATCAGGAATTACAATCATTCTAAAAAACTCGACGATCGTAGACGGGCTTGTTATTTGAGTAGATATAATTTTATTAATTTCATTTCTCTGTTGTCTAAATATATATATTTATGTCCATTTATTTCAAGAAGATCGATATGAAAAACAAATGCTAGCATTACTGTATATGTAAATAAGGACATCTTCATAAATTTCTGCAAGTTGAGAATAAATCATGCAAGGAAAACGCATTGAGGTACTGACATTTTTTGCAAATTGCAATTTGGATCTTCTCTTCAGATGAGTACTTAAATTATTGAGGGAAATTACACCTGTTTTTAATAAATCATTTCATATATGATTAATAGTTATACCTTTATATAAATCAATGACAAATAGGATAGACTGAGAATGTTTGAATGGTAATTTATCAAACTTGCTCATAATATTAAAAAAAAAATATTCAATCTTGTTTAACCAGAATTTTGTACCATTTTGTAGTCAATCTTGTTTAACTAGAATTTCAATCATGGTGGTTGTATTTTTCGGTTAATTCAGGGTAAGATTGGTAATAAACAACTTCTCCAACATCACTAACAAAATGATCAATTCACTCGGCTGAAGAGATAGAAGAAGAGTTTAAACTCCTCATTAAAATCCCAAATAGGTGAACTGGTAAAGGGCCTGATTTCTCTGGTTCTCTCTAGTATTTGCCAAGCACTGGTTTTGCTGCTCTTTGTCTGACAAACTTTAACAATTTGAAAAAAAAAATTATTTGTTAGGCTTTCTACCTTTGTAAGCTTTGTCTCTCTCTCTCTCTCTCCGCCTTTTTTTTTTTTTGATTCGAAACCCGTAGGCATGTATTGAAATGAAAAGTAGCTTACAATGTAGTAAATAAGGATTACAACAGACATAAATGTAAAGACTAAATACTTATGATTATGTTAAGACTAAGTTTGAAAGGAAAGGAATTAATTGTGACTAGAAAAGTAATGCAGGCTAACTTAATTATCTGCTGTGGCTCTCACACCCTTGCTGTGCTCTTGGTGTATCGCCTTTTGATTTTCCTTATCGGTTTGATGATAGCGCAAACGTCTGATCATTGATCCTATCCCTTATCCGCATCTGCTGCATGTGTGTCTGACTGGGATATCCTGTAAACGCTGCCTTCGATCGTCGTGCCCAATTGGCCACCCTGTGTGCTTCCTGCACTGCCTCTCGTGGTACGTGTTGTATTTCAGCCTGATGGTGTACCAATTGGAAGGTCATGGCGCATTGTGCCACTGACTCCGCCGCTTGCCAGTGTGGTACCTCCTCTAGGCTGCCATATTGTGTTGCCTGAACGAGTGCTTTGCAGTCCCCGCAACAGAAGAATCTACGATCCCCAGCCTGGTGCTGCTGACTCCGAATGTAATGTAGGACCCATAGCAATGCCATTGCTTCTGCCTGAAACGGGTGGATTGCCCGGAACGCCCCGGCATGTATGTGCTGTAGCTCACCTAAAGTATTGTATATCACAATTCCCATCCCTGCATTGTGATTCTGGTCCCAAGACCCGTCGCACAGGATGATAAATGTGTTGCTCGGTACCTGTATGCGTAGTGACATGCTGTGGTGTGGTATTGTAGGATCCGGGTTGATTGCCAGCTGCATTGCTTTGGCCCTGCTAGATACCTCCGCCGGTGTTGTTTTCTTTCCTTGGAAAATTTCCTCGTTCCGTGCCTTCCATAGGCACCATAGCAGGTTAGCGAACCGGATCCTGTCTTCATCTTGTAAGGCCTGGCTGATCATTATAAGAGTGTCGGGGAACTGGAGTGGTAGTGCCTCGACTCGCAAACTCAAATGTGATGAAAACCATACTGCACGGGCCAGGGGGCAGAAGAAAAGCAGGTGCATGACGTATTCATTCTCGGAATGGCATCTGGGGCACTGCGTGTTTATGGCTCTGATCCTGTTATGGAGAGCTTGCATTGTGGGCAGACCGTTATGCACAGCCCGCCAAATGAAAGTCCTGACTCTTGGTATTATGCCTTTCCAATCCCAAATCTGTTGCCACATTTGCTTTTGTGCTTCACTGTAAGCGGGGATCACCAGGCGTTGCCGACCGAGCAACTCATAGCCCTCCTTAGTAGTGTATTTGCCTTTCTGACTTTGTTTCCAAACAAGTCTGTCAGGCAAAATTGCTTCCTGGTTCGGTTTTGGTGCGCCTTGGGTGATATGCTGGAGAGCTAGAGGGCCCATAAGGTCAGTTATCCGTTCCTCGTTCCATTCTCCATTCGTTTGGTTGAATAGGGATTGCACCGTTGCGTCTCTCTGCATGTTAGTTCGAGTCCTTTGTGGTGTCCATTCCTCATACCATGGTTGATTGAGAGCAGGGATTGATTCGCCAGTGCCCACTTGCCAACCGACCTCTGATATGAAGAAACCTTTTAGGCGCTGTACCGTTCTCCATAATGTGCTGACCGCCGAGATTCTTTTCGTTCCCCAGAGGCCGCCCCGTGCACAGTACTTTGCGCGCATGACAGCAACCCAGAGCCTATCGCTGTTTGAAGCCAATTGCCATACCACTTTTAGGATGAGCGCCTCATTGAACAGTCTTACGTCACGGATCCCCAAGCCCCCGTGTTCCCATGGTAGGCAGATTTTTGACCACGCTATCATTGACATGAATCGGTGTCTGTCCAATTTTCCCCAAAAGAATTTCCTCATCAGAGCCGTGATGTCATTAGTTGTTTTTGTAGGTAGTTGCATGATTGCCATGTAATACACGGGAATAGAGAGGAGGACGGACTTGAGTAGTGCTAATCTCCCCGCATGAGACAGTAACGCTATCTTCCAACCCGCCAGCCTGGAGGAGAATTTCTCAAACAGCAAGTCGTGGGTAAGGTTTTGTTGGGTGTCAGTATTGGAAATGATGATGCCGAGATACTTCTCGTTATCGTCTGCCGGTTGAGCTCCCAATTCCTGCAGAATCGAGAGTCTAGATTCCTGGTTGCAGGCGTGACTGAACCAGACTTTTGACTTGGTCGGGTTGATGGCCAGACCCGAAACCGCTGCAAAGCTTGTCATGATTTGTTTGAAACCTTCAATCTCCAATTTTGACGCTTGGCCCATGAGCATTAAATCGTCAGCATACATCAGGGTGGATAGAGTGGGAGCTGTTTTGGCTAATTTCAAGCCCGTAATGTTACGTGTTGCGATCGCCATTTGGACGTGTTTAGTCAGGAATTCCATAGAAAGGATGAACAGGTATGGCGAAAGGGGGCAACCTTGCCTTAGCCCCCTTGTTGGTGAAATGAAACCATCCCCGTGTCCATTAATATTGATTGTGACTTGACTGGAAGCCATAGCCGACATAATTATGTCAACTAATTTTTGCGGTATCCGAATGGCTTGCATGGCTGCCTTAACAAAATCCCATCGCACCGTGTCAAATGCTTTGTTAATGTCGGCTTTGAGTAGAAAGGATTGATCTTTGAAGGCCGTCGAGTTGAAGGAATGGACAACCTCTTTCATGAGTATCGTGTTATCTGCGATTGACCTTCCTTTTAAGAACGCTGTTTGGTTTTTTGAGATGACATTCTCCATGTGGGGCTGCAGCTTATTGGAAATTATTTTCATGAGAAGCCTGTAGATGACGTTTCCTATCGTGATAGGTCGGTAATCTCTTGGCGTTTTTGGGTTTGGTTTTTTGGGGATAAGGATGAGTTTACTAGACAGCCACTCCTTTGGCGTAGTCCCTGTGAGAAAGACTTGTTGAATTGCGGCTGTGATGTCTTTCCGGATTAGGTCCCAGTTAGCTTGCAAAAAACGTGCCGACACCCCATCGGGTCCAGCGGCCTTATCGGGTCCCATTGCAAACAGAGTCTCCTTGATGAATGTCTCGGTGGGAATTGCCATTAAGGCGGTCTGGGACTGATCTGATATAGTGGCGAACTGGAGCGGAGCACAGGCAGCCATATATCGGGTCGGGTCCTCCAGTGGTGTGTGTTGAGTTGGGCAATAAATTTCCTTAAAGTATCTGACAAAGGTTCGGCGGATCAGGTTGTCTTGTGTAATGAGCGTTCCTTCCTCATCCTCAACCTGGGTAATCATATTTTTCCTTCTTCTTTGCGTTGCTACTGCATGAAAAAACGCCGTGTTGCGGTCTCCCTGCACTTGCCATTGTACCCGCGCCCTTTGTCGCCAGTACTCTTGGAGTTCGTCCTCCACTCGTGTATACTCAGTCACCAAATATGTCTCATAGTCGCTGTTCTGAAGGCTTGGGTGAAGCATCTGATGGTTGGAAATGAAGGTTTGGAGTTGTTTGAGACGGTTTTGTGGTGATGGTCTGGATGCCGCCCAGTTTTTCAGTGCCGTACGTACATGAGACATCTTTCCGGTGAAGTGCTGATGTTGTGTCTGCTCCCAGCTTGTTTGGCAAACCGTGTAGAAGTCCGGGTCCATTAACCAACCGTTTTCGAACTTGAAAGTCGGTTTCTGTCTCGGGGTTTCTTTGGTTCTGAGTAAGATAGGTGCGTGGTCACTGTAGATCCTCGGAAGGTGATTTAGGTATGCGTGAGAGAAAATCTGGCTCCACTGAACTGTAACTAGGGCCCGGTCGAGTCGCTCGAAAATTGCAGTGGCAGCGTGTTGTTTGTTCGTCCATGTGTACGCGGGGCCTTTGAATCCAAGATCCAGAAGTCCCGCATCAAAGATGAATCTTGCAAATTCTCTACTGTTTGCATTGAGGGTGGGGTTGCCGCCTACCTTCTCTGTTGAGGTTACAATGGCATTGAAATCACCTATGATACAAGCCGGTTTCCCCTGCGTTATTGCTTGGATTTCATTCCAAACCGTGGTGTTGTATCTATGAGAAGGGTCACCATACACGCAAATGAGGGTCCATGTGGGGTGATTGGGTTGCGAGATGTTTGCATGTATGTAGAACCTGTTTTTCTTGACTATCTGTACGAGTACCGTGTCATCCCATAGGAGCCAGAGGCCCCCTGACCGGCCTCTTGCTGGGACATATGAGTAGTTGGGCATGTCAAGAAGTGGGATGAAAATTTTGGATTTTGCGGAGTTGCACTTTGTTTCGACAACGAAAGCCAGTGTCGCTCGCGTTGCCCGGAGGGTTCGTGTAAGGAATTGGCGTTTCCGTAGGCCTCCGGCCCCACGGCAATTCCATGCCAATATATTCATATTGGGGCCGGAGGCGAAACTTCCATGTTCGCCTCCGTGATCCTTCATTTAAGTCACTCTCTGCTGATCGTGATGATAGTTGGCAATCAGTAAGGTGTCATTGTCTGAAGGGGTGACAAATGGCTGCCGGTAGCTGGTGCTTGGTTGGCTGCCATGAGTATCAGGTATGTGGTTGTGGAAATGCAGATTCATGTTTAGGTTCGGGTCTGGCGGTGGTAGCTGGTGTCCTGGTGCGCAGGGTGTTGTTGGTAGGTGATATGTCTATATTTCATCTATTATTTCGTCCTATTTCTAGACCAGACCCTATGTTTTTTACCACTAAATTGCATAGTTTATATTGAAAATCAATTAGAATATGGTACTGCTGCAGTTTGTGGTTGATTTGCAGGAAATAGGCGAAAAACAGGCAAAACAAGCAAGTTCTGACTTCCCCCACGTGACCCGCGTCAGATTCCACGCGGGTCGCATCAGACCCTGAAACATGTGAACGCGGGCTGCGTGACTGACACGCGAGCCGCGTTGAAGGAGGCTGACATCCTGGAAGAACCTGACGCGACCCGCATCATTGAGACACGACCCGCGTCACCCACGGAAGAACATGTGGACCCAGGTCGCATCGAGCCAAGTCGACCAGCATCTCCACCTGAAGAGCATGTGGATGCGACCCGCACGCCACTTGATACGACCCGCATGCCGTGGTCTGAGGACCTGGAAACCGAAGGACGAGAGTTGGATTGGTCAGCACGCGATGCCATTTCACTTGATGCGACCCGCACACCACCTGATGCGGCCCGCGTCAAGACCCAGACAGAGCGGCTGACTCCTGAGCTCAAGCCTCCAGCAGCTCACCTCAGGTATGAGTTTCTAGACCCATATAGATGTTGTCCTGTGATCATAAGTGCAGATCTTGAACCCGATCGGACTGCTACACTCTTGGAGAAATTGGAAGCTCACAAAAGCGCGATCGGGTGCTTGATCAAGGACTTGAAAGAAATCTTGCGGATTCTTCTGATGCAAGAGTTTGATCGCGTGGTCCGTGTACCTCAGAAGTGGGTGCTCCCACCAGTGCCACCTGATCCACCTCCCACCAACCAGTGAGACGCCCCCGCCTCATCCCTCGCTCACCATCTAGTAAGTTTCCATATTTTCTTCTATTTACTTTTTCCTTGTGTGAATTCAAGCATTGAGGACAATGCTTCATTCAAGCTTGGGGGGGTGGAATAGAAGAAAATTGTATCTGCATTTAGACATGTTTATTTTTCAAAATTTTTGCATTTTTAGGTGATAAATTTGTGTGATTGCTAGGATTAGGGACTTGTTTGAATACTTTTGTTTGTGAGTTGGATGACTTTGCGAAAATTAGAACTAACCTCATAATTGACCAAACAAAACTGATTAGGAACAAATGGTTCGAGATTTGTAAAATTGGAAACTCGAATGTCGAGATAGCATTTAGAAACCGAATTGTGCCTTTCAAATATGAAAATAGGGATTTCAAATAAAGAAAGGTTGGGATATCCGTTGGTGTGAATGAACACTAGTGGATGTGTGTATTCATGGTATGTGCAAAACAAATAAAATAAAAAAAAGAGAAATCAAGAAAACAAAAGATAAAAAGAAAATAAAAAGACGGAGAAAATAAGAGTACTGGCAATAAGTCTTGAATGGACGCCTTTGAGCTCGTCTCCCAAATTAGAAATGAAAGAATAAAATTTTTGCACATATCAACACACGAAGTCCGCAACTTTCTGACCTAAGCTTGATCCAAGCTTGGGGGGGCCAAAAAAGAAAATCTCCTACAAACGAGGGCATAGTTTAGTGAAAGAATGATAAATCGATAAATTCGAGTAATCAGCTTTGCAAGTTTTGAAATATTTAGAGTTTGAGGTTTTGTTAATCAATTTGTGAGGTGAATCAAAATTGACCAAGGAAAGTCCGAATCATAGCAAAAAGATTCTTGAGTTCTTCTATTGTAGCAATCATGTAAGTTTTCACATTTAGGCATTTAACTTGCATTTAGAATCCAAACCCTGTATAAAAGTACAGATTTGCTTGAGGACAAGCAAAGGGTAAGCTTGGGGGAATTTGATATGTCTATATTTCATCTATTATTTCGTCCTATTTCTAGACCAGACCCTATGTTTTTGACCACTAAATTGCATAGTTTATATTGAAAATCAATTAGAATATGGTACTGCTGCAGTTTGTGGTTGATTTGCAGGAAATAGGCGAAAAACAGGCAAAACAAGCAAGTTCTGACTTCCCCCACGCGACCCGCGTCAGATTCCACGCGGGTCGCATCAGACCCTGAAATTTCAGCACCGAACTTAAAACAGTCATAACTTTTGACTCGTAACTCCGTTTTGAGCGTATGACGCATGAGTTGGCACGCGACCCGCGTCGAGTTAATTGCGCCAGGACCCGATTTAAGCCCGTTAAGATGCCTATATAAGGCCTGCGCGAATTGAGAAAAGGGGACCCCCGACACTTTCACGAAAAAGGGGATCTGATCGGTTTTGAAGCGAGAGATTGGCGCCAGGGAAGGGGAGAGGCGATCTGGAGCTGATCTGGAGCCACGACTTGGAGAAGAAGATTCCAGAAGCCTCGATCCTCTTCCCTCCTCCTTCTCTCACTATGATTTGCATCCTCTCTCTTTCTTTTACTTTGATTTTATTCATGTCTGAGTAGACTTGTAGTTTCGAGGGTTTGGATTTGTAGTCTGATACTTCGTTTGATGATGCATATGGATTGATTCTTATTGTTATTTCGTGTTTCTTTGATTCTAGTATTATTTGAGATTGCTTGATCTGAATTGTTTGATTCTTGATTGCTTACTGTTGAATGCCTTTGGCATTTCTTCTTGTACCAAAGGCTTGATATTTCTTGCAAATTAGGTTAAGTACCTGAGGTAGGTCTGAGAACCGAAAGGTGAGGTCAATGAGTAGCCGAAAGGTGAAAGTTTCTATTCAGCTTGTAGATCAATGAGTAGCCGAAAGGTGAAAGTTTCTACTTCAGCTTGTAGATACCTTTAGTAAACAGAATTGAGAACTTAGGTTTAGATCAAACAGCTTGATTAGACCTGAGAAGGTGAAATTGCAATTCCAAACCAGGTCTGCTAAGCCAACACACGAAAGTTGAGGTTCAGTGACACTAGGTACGGTCAGTCTAGCCTTACACGACTTAAAACAACAAGTTTCTGACATGTGCAGACTCAGCTCAAGGGCCATACGGGTCGCGTGACATATCACGCGGGTCGCATCACGAGGGTCGCAAGCCACAGCTTGCGGGTCGCGTGCCAGGTCCAGGGCGCTTAAGGCCAAGCGGGTCGCATGCGAGAGCATGCGGGTCGCGTGACAGGTCTTGAGCAGCAAAGTTGAAGATGAAATCTGAAACCCTTGAAACGCCCCTTTATACCATAGTACAAAATACAAACATTTAGTTGATTCTTTTCTGTTAATTCATTGTTCATACAATTGTTCATACATTCATACTTGTTCATTCATTCTTTCATTTCATTCGACTTGTTCACATACCTCAGGATTAAACAAACAAACCCCAAATCTCACACTTCTAGTACCTAATTAGGAAAGGTAGAAAATCAGAAAGTAAACTGTCCCTGTGGATCGATACCCGACTAAACTTCACGATAAGATTGTACACTTGCGATCTAGTCGAGGGTTTATAAGGTTTAAACTCTGCAGATCCGTCTGAAGTGAAACTTTGTACCTCACGTTTGCGAGCGAACAGTAGGGTCGGGTGCGCCATGTGGGAAGGTGTGCGGGGGTTCGGGCTCCGGTAGTGAGGTGTGCCGGGGGGCTGCGAGGGGGTGGAGTGGGGATTAAAAGGCTGGTCGTTCGGTTGTGGGGTGCCGCTGTTGGAGTTCGGCCCAGCGGGTGGGAGTAGCGCTGGATCATTAATCCATCCGTTGATTCTTGGTTGGATGAGGCGGTTTAGTTCGGGTCGGGTTGTGAACCGCGGGTCAAATTGGAGTCGTTGGAGTCTGAGGAGGTCCGCACAGTGGTCTTCGTCATGTCCCAATTTGGCACAGAAAACGCAGACCGTGGTGAGTCTTTCGTACACCAGATAAACCGTGATGGTGCCGAATTGGGGATGATGAATTTCCAGCCTATCTTTTAGCGCCTTGTCGATTGCCATTAAGAGTTTGACTCTATAGATTTTCTGACCGAAGGATAGAGACTCCATTACCTTCGAAATTGGTGTGCCAACTGTGGATAGAATCTGAAGTATGCCCTCATTGGTGAAAACCCCGGTGGGTGCCCTGTGGACCTGCACCCAAATTTCCATTTGGTTGACTGACGGTTGTGCCAGGTCGGAGGGTCCATACAGTCTGCGGAGTATGACCATGTCATTGCGGTATGTCCAAATTCCGCGGTTGAGGATTCTCAGGAGTTCAGATTCAGTGTTGAAATGGACCAGATAAAGGTTTTTTGCAACAATCGTAAAAGTGGTTTGTGGGCTAGCCTCCCATGCGCGGACCATTAACTTGGAAAACTGGCTGAGCAAAGGGGATCTATCAGAGACTATTCGAAGGAGGGCACATTTAAACCAGTCTTTTGTGTCAAAAGCTGATTGGGCGAGCTGGATAGGTTCTTCATTGTCTTGATTTGGGTTGAGGGCCGCGAATTGCTGAAGGAATTCTTCATCAGATAGCTCCATGTTGTTGGTTAAACTGGGGTACTGGTGGTGAGTGATTTGGATGGTGGTGTTTGTTGGGCTGTGGGGGCTGTGGGATTTAATAGTTGGTGAACGATCCTTGGCTGGGCCTTTAAATGGTTCCACCAATATTCTGACCTCATTACTTTTATTTAAAGATCCGAACGGGCTATGAATGCCTTGTTCTTTTGTGCAGACTGGCTTTTGGGCCTCATAACCATCCTTAAGCCTGTTTAGGTAAGTGGGTGGTGTCTCTAAATCAGTCTTTCCTTGTTCGGAGCCTGCACAGTCCAGTAGCGGGGTCCAGAATGGCACATAAATGACATGGCTGCCTACGTGGAGTGTGTGTCGTGGTTGCCGTGTACCTCGGGTGGGGTACGGATTCTTCAGAGATTTGATGTAGTTATCATCGTCCGTTGGTTGTCGTGCTATTAGCTGGAAGCATGGTATAGTAGTAGGTAGACAGGCGGTACGAGTTGTGTTAGAGTTCGCTTTCTCCAGAAATTTAAGGGTGTGGGACCCCACCAGGATCTGCCGCTGTAGGAGAAGTATTGGTATCTCTCCAACTTTGAGCATACTTTTTGCTTCCTGGCCGTCAGCATTCGTTTTATTTCCATTCTCAGCTTCTAATTCCTTTGGTCCCCGAGCAATTTTGGTGCTTGTTGTTTGACCCGAGATGTATCGCAGAGTGTTGGGCCCGAGGCTGCGACACTGTGCCCCTACCAGCTCCGTACCATTGCGATCCACTGTGGCGAGGTTTGTATTACGAGTTGGTGGTGGTTGGTTGGGTGGATCCGCAAGCGCCATAAGTTGGTCGTCCGGTGATCCCGGTGATCCCGGTGGTGTGCTGTAGCCCGAGCGAGCGTAGTAGTTAAGCAATTTATCATGGGCAGCGAGGAGTGTCTGGCGTGTCATTTCTCTGAGATTGTTGCGAAAGCGTGAACCCAGATGGCGTTGTTCACCGACGGTGAAAATGGCTTCTTCAGGGATGATGGCGCGGTACTCCCATCTCAGCATGTAAATGAAGCACACCTTGAACCGGTCGCCGTAAGGAATGTCGATTGTAGGCGGTATACAGCGGGGGTCATGGCAGGTTATCCATAACTTGAGGCAGGTTCGGTCATTGCCCACAATGTGTTCGTCATCAATGTTAGTGACTTCGCCAAAGCCGGACATGACTGCCCGGATATGTTCCGGATGCCAGAAATCCAGTGGGAAGTTTTGTACTTCGAGGCGTACTCTGAACCTTGGAGGAGCATAGTTTGACTCTTCGTCCGCGCTCCAATGGTGGAAACGCCAATCCGTAATCTCTCCCCATTTTGAAGACATAGTAACCACTTGATTTTTATTCAGCTCTGGCGGCAGCTGGAGGATGTATGAATTAGAGGAGTACTTGAGGTATGGATAGTGTCGACACGTGTAACCAAACACTCGGTAAAGAAACATATGAACATCGACAATGGAACCGCCCCCGTTGACATTGCACCCTACTGCTGATACCAGGATGGACCTGTCCAGGTCGCGAGACAGCTGTTGATGAATGGGGTCCTCATCCACGAGATAGGCACATCCTCTGTCAACTAGGTTGGTTTGCATGGGGAAAGGTCGTGGTGACATGTTTGCTCCGGTTTGTTGAGATTTTGAGACTTTGGGATCAGAGGTAACGGTAAAAGATCTTAATGTCTAGAGCAACAAGGAAAAAAAACATTCAATGTGGAATGAAAGAAAAACGAGCATTCAATGTAGTTCGATTGGGAAAAGAAAAAACAACAGGAAAATACGCATTCAATATAGTTTGATTGAGAAAAAGGAAACGGGAAAGAAGCATTCAATGTAGGTGGGCATGAATTTAAGCTGCATTAATTAGGAATGTAGGAAAGGGTAGCAAGACTGTCTGATGGTAAAGCACTGGGGAGCCAGGGGGGAGGGCGGTGGGGGCGGTGGGAGCTTCACTCAAGGGGCGGTGGGAGCTTCATCGGTATTCACAAGAAGGCTGATTCGAATCCATAACCTCCATGATACAAGGAGAGGAGAAGAGGGGATAGAAATTAAATACGGCCTTTGAAGCCTCTCCGCCTTTTGTTCTCTTCGGAAATCATTTCCGTGCAAAATGGGTTTCGGCTTCACCAAATATGGTTACTAGTGATCAGAGCGGAAAAAATTAGTATGGCGGAGTCCGTGCGCTCTATCACGAAACGGTATGGCAAACGTGTTGATTATGTGCCGTGATTATTTTATTAAAATTTGACACGGCAAGACATGTGCTCACACGAGTAACGTGTAATTAGAATCTTGATCAAATGGTGAATCGTGAACAAAATAACCTAAATTATGAAAAAAAAAAATAGTTAAACGTGACCAGTTATGTTTGGACATGAAACATTTGAGCTCGGCATAACTCACGTGGCATGACCATTTGCGTGCCGTGACCACCTCTCAGCATTTTGATCACGACATGTGAAAAATTGACTTGGTCACGACACAGGACTAAAGTCACAGTCCGTGATATCTGATGTGTGAATTCAGAACCACAGTCCAGTTGTCTTGTGACCCATGTGATTTGAGAAAAACTGTAGGTGAATTTTATATATATTCATATACAAATAGAATTTTTTTTAAACGGAGATCAATTAACACCGTTCCATCTACTTCGGTCCACCCTTGCTCACGCGGATCACATAAATGGAAAGATTTAAACCAACTTTTACCAACTTTCATCTTCTTTGTTGAGCTCCCTGTTCACAAAAACCGCACTACAACCATCTTCGTAGCTCACCTGCACCATGCCCATCCGAAGGAAAAGAAATAAATTTATAGCTCAGCACCTCTCCGTCTCTCTCTTTCTCTCACTTAATCCTACATATGGAGTTATACTTTTCCAAAGAAGCACTAATTAATGAGCTATGCCGTTATCCCACGGATGCATTTGTTACATCTATAGATAGAATTGATTTTTTATTTTCCAATTTTTAATGCCACTTCTCCGGCTGTAAACTAATTTAGTCTCTATTTCTTATGTCTTTATTTTTAAAACTTTAATAATTCAAAATTTAAAAATTAAAACTTGCGTCAAAATAAAACGTTAGATGTGATATATATATTATTTTTTTAATATGTACATAAAAAATTATCATTTTTTAATTTTGATTTTATGTGAATCAATAAATTGAAAAATCATCGTCCATAAATTATCTACCTCAATGTTTTTTATAACCTCTTGACAACAAATAAAACAAAGTTAAAAATTCACAATCTTTACATGTATATAGATAAAATAAGATCATATCTAGAGGTGCTACTTTTATCCGATTACCCGGATCCGATCCGGAACCGAACCGGATCCGACCCCGAACCGACCCGGATCCGGTTAATTTGGGTAGGGTATGGTTTAAAAAATATAACCGGTTAAATTATGGGTATGGTTACAAAATTAATAATTTAATATCCGATCCGGATCCGAACCGGAACCGATATTGTAATGGATAGGATATGGGTTTAAATTAGTTATCCGACCTATAACCGAATCCGACCCGATACCCATATAAATACCCGTAAACATATATTAATAACTATGAAAATACAATTTTACATATAATCAAAATTTGCATATACCACTAATCACATTTTGCATATTAATTTTTTAATAAAATTTATTACTCTGAATAATATCTTTCAATATCTGCCTTATATATCCTCTGCATGATCATGAAAATTTATTGCTCTGAATATATCTTTCAATATCTACCTTATATATCCTCTGCATAATCATGAAAATTTATTGCTCTTAATATATCTTTCAATATTTGCCTTATATATCATCTGCATAATCATGAAAATTTATTGCTCTCATTGATATGTCATTTGCAATAAATCTCATTGAAATCAAATATCTGCCATAAATTTAATTCTCTATTAAAAAATTAGTATTAATATTCCATTCATGGATTTTTTGTATCATAGAAAAGGAAATCACCATCTCCAATATTTTACTTTCTCAAATTCTTGGGAGTTGTGACATATATCCGCCTCGGATCCGGAACCGCCCATATCCGGACCTGACCCGATAATCCACAAACAAGTTATGGGTATCTATCTATCCGGAACTGAAAGACTGGACCCGAAATATCTACGGGTAGATAGGTATCCGGATCCGGACCCGACCCGATTTGAAACAAATAAGTATATGGATCGAAATTTGGACCCGAACACTTTTAGGATACGGATCCAAATATAATAGTATCCGGACCCGACCCGACCCGATAACACCTCTAATCATATCCAACGGTATTATTTTGACATTTAAGTTTTAAATTTTGAGTTATTAAAATTTTAAAATATATAGAGACATAATGGAGGTACAGAAAAATGACGGCATTTGAACTATCTTTACCTATTTGATTAACATTATCTGTTATATTGTAAAGAAGTTAATTATTATCCAAATCTGGATAAATTAAAACTTTAAATACACTTATAAGTCAAAATTAGTAAGTATCCGAATAAAAATCATCCGATTCAAAATGGGAGGCGCTATAATTTTGAGAGCAACAATTTATTATTGAGTGCAGAGAGAAATTTTTTATCTTCATGCTAAATTTACTCTTTTTAGAATCTTTTAATTATCATAAGAACTTAATTAAGCTTGTAACAAATATGTACAAGAAAATAATTAAATTTTATTTGAAAAAAATGAAAGAATGACTTAGCTTAATGCCTTTTTATTTTTTTTGTCACACTGTTATTTTGAGAATTGAAAGCTCAATGCAAAGTTTGTTTATGTTTTTATATCAAATTTATCCTTAATTAATATGTTATCAGCACATTGTTTAAAAAAAGAGTAAAGTATGGATGTTATAAAGTACCTTTGACATTAACAAAAAAAATTTAAGTTTTGGTGGTGACTACTAAAGTTCAAGATGAAAATGTCTCGCTAGTTTGAAACCAAAAACTATTATTGCTATAAGATATCAATAAAATTAATTATGTGCAGGCAGCTAGACATTTACATCTACATTTCAGACATAAAGTCATATTTTTAACATAGACAATTATTCACTATTTTCAACAAAATTCATTCAATTTATTCTTTATTTGAAGTTACAAATTAATTTATGTTCAATTCATATATGATTTTTCGTTTGCAAAATTTTAATTTGTTCCCTCATCTTTTTGTTTTGAGCATATGAATCAATTATATAATAAAAAAAACATAATGTATCTTTTGTTAAATGAATATAAAATTGTGCAAACGAAAAATCAAACATAAATTGAGCAAAAAATAATATAACTTTAAAGAAAGAATAAATTAAATGAATTTTGTTGCAAATATTAAAAAAAAACTATTATGTGAAAAATGTGATTTATATCTATGAAATTTTGATATCAAATTCTAGCCTCATATAATGAATTTTATTAAAATCTTATAGCATAAATATAATGAATTGAATCAATCTTGATGTCTATACGTTGAGTACTCAACTTTCTAAATAACAGCGATAGAAAAAAAAAAAAAAAGACAATAAACCAATTCATTCTTTCATTCTCTTTCAATACCATTTAATAATTTCCTTCTACATATTTGATTAAAGCTTAATTAAGCTTGTGCCATAATTAAAAGATTCTAAAGAATAATAGATTAGGTACGAAGAGAGCAACTTTTCTTTCTTGTACTCAACAATCTAATGGTTAATGGTTGCTCTTAAAATAGCACTGAAGATGTTTGTATTTTTATTCCAAATTTTTTCATAAATGATTTCAAGTCTATTATACAAATCCACTGTCATGGGTCCAATCACCACCCAACTATTTAATATTCATAGATTCTTCCATTCAAATTTCGAACGTGCGACTTTTTACACAAAATATTATCTTTGCTACTAGACTAAAGGCTGGTCCTCAATTTCATTTCTCTGTTATCTAAATATCTATATTAAGGATTGTTTCCAAGCAGATCGATATGAAAACGAATGCTAGCATTACTGTATGTAAATAAGGACATCTTCATAAACTTCTACAAGTTGAGAATAAATCATGCAAGGAAAATGCATTGAGGCACCAACATTTTTTGCAAATTGCAATTTGGATCTTCTCTTCAGATGAGTATTTGAATTATTTGAGTTATACCTTATATTAATCATTTTGGGTTGTGCAATGAATCTCATTCCTACTAAAAGCAATGACAAATAGAACAGACTGAGAATGTATAAAATGGTAATTTAGCAAAACTTGCTCATAATAGTAGAATAATTAAATTCAATTACAAAACCAACAAAAGACCATCTGCAATATGCAGCCAACTAATCATGGATTAATTAATACATGCTCTAACAAAAAGCCCTTTGCATATAGTACTTAACCTATCCTGTTTAATAATTTCAATTTTCAACTACAACCATTTATTTCGAGCTAAAATGCCACGCATTTTGTAGGCAGTCTTGTTTACCTAGAATTTCAATCTTGGTGGTTGTATTTTCTTGTTACTTCAGGATCAGATTGGTAATAAACAACTTCTCCCACATCACTAACAAAGTGATCAACTCTTAAACTCCTCATTAAAATCCCAAAAATGTGTACTGGTAATGGGCCTGATTTCTCTGGTTCTCTGTAGTATTTGCCAAGCACTGGTTTTGCTGCTCTTGTCTGACATATTCAACAATGGAACATTTGTTAGGGTTTCTACTTTTCAAGGCTATGTTTTAAGGGAAGGGATCTATTGATAATCATGTCAACTGACAAAATGATTATCCAAATAAAATGGTAAAAAATGTAAATATGTTATGTGTAATTTAATAGATCGTGTATCAAATTTCATGCAATTTGGAAATCATTGGGTCATTAATCACGTACCAACAAGATACGGAACCATTAATTTTACATACTTCTCAATTGATGATCAATCAGTCTCCAATTAAAAAAATGACAAACAATAAAAATAAAAAAATCTGTAATTTCACCCTCTTTTTTAAAATTTTGATAAATATCTAATTGGTTGTCACGGTTGTACAGTAAATTTGTTATATACATATGCTATATTAGGTTTGAAATATTGAAAATTTGGGGGAGGTTTTATGAAAAAAAAAGGACTTACAGCCTCAACCAAGTGATAGTGGGGGATTTGAGGGAAGAGGTGGTGAATGACATGGGTCCCAATGTCATGGTGTATGTTGTTTATCCATCCATAGTCCCGGTCCACCGTGGTTAGCCCCCCTCTTAGATAGCTCCATTCCTACATCATAATTAATCAACAGATTAATTAATACACCTTATCTCCTTTACAAAATGATGATCGCTTGTCCTGTTTTTTTTCACAATGACAATCATTGAAGTAGCAACTGCAAAAAATATTTCAATTCAGTTTTAAATTGTACCATGTTTGATATACAACTTATCCAAATTATAAAGAAAATATATGTAATTTTCATTTTTAATACTTTAGTAGGGGCATATCCACATGTATGCTCCCTCCCCGCCCTCAAATATTTTTCATACCTTAAAAATTGTACTTCTAAATATTAAAAAAATGTGAAATATTCTGGAGCTCGGAAGTAATGACGAAGTTATGTTTCATTGCCCAAAATATATTGGAAAATGTCTATAAAACTATACTTTTATATATTAAAAATTAGAAGATTGAAAATAGTTATGATTTATTAAGAAATAATAATAGAGGTTTCACCTTGCCGCGATACCAAGGAAGATTAGGTTGACCGTGATGATGCAAGTAGGTCACAAGATCAATCCACATGATAAATACCTACATGTCAAAATATAATGATGATTTACCAAAACAATTTAGGCATATAACAAAAACAGAAAAAATAAAAAAAAATTAATGAATATTGGTGCTTACAAGGTTGGGAACACCATAGAGCTTTAGCACAGGAATGAGGCCTATGGTCCATGATAGACCGAGAAGCAATGCTACCATGATGGACCAACAAATGGTTGAGGTCAGAACCTCTGTCTTCTCATTTGGACCAAACAAATCACTGCTTGGATTGAAGTGGGACCCACTCTTTCCGGGGCTCCTATTCCACTACAAAATTACACCATGATCAAAAGTCAAAACCACATAATCACAATCACTTGGTTTGAGCCTTTGAGGTTAAAGCATTAGTTGCTTGTGAGCTCAAAATTGTTGCCACTGTAAACTACTGTCAAGGTGTCTCATTTTACTTGGTGAAATTTTCGTTTTGGTCCTTGGAACTTTTTACAAAAGCTAATTTAGTTTTTAATAATTTCTTCAATTTTGAAAAGAACATTTAAAAAAAAAAACTAAATTGTTACTTAATTCAGAGAAATTGCCCAACTTAATATAAATGGAAGCATCAGTCTATCCTTTGATTAAATTAAAAAAAAAGGGAATAAAAATGTTTTTGTGGGTTTCTGGATTAAAATTATTTTACTAACCAGATAAATAGGATATGCAAAGAGAGGGTATGGAAAGGTGAACCGTAGCCTCTTTGTTTTATCCTCCAAACTCTTATATGTCTTCTCTGTTAACTGTTCAAATAAATAGTAAGTGAAAAAAGAAAACCAATTAATCAAATTCATGGCCCAAGGCCCAATGGATAATGGTAACAGGCTCTAATTTGTCATCCCATTTAATTATGTAAATTGCAAATCAGAAAAGTTTGATGACCCAAGCTTTAGACACCATAAGGCCCTGTTTGGTTTTGTTACTGTGCGAGTGGGAAAAAAAATTCAGTTCAACTTTGCGAAATCTGTCCCACGCGCACGGTAAATATCAGTTCAAAATTTTCATTTTCCCAGGTCCATTCCCGTTTCCATAAGTGCGCCGAACAGGTCCTAAATTGTTAAAAAAAAGGCCCATTTTCTTATATTAATAAAGTCAGGATTCAAATCTGTACTATTCATCTTTTCTCCATCACAATCAAAGCATTCATGTAAAATTATATACCTTCTTATATAAAATGAAGAGACTAAAAATTGAAAGCACTAGAATTAATTTCTGTATTTTAGTAAATTCTTGGTCTCATTGCTCACAAAAAAACAACAGCAAAATATAGTAATACTAATAATAATGCCTCCAATTACTTTTATCTAAAAAGTTGCATGTATTGTTGTAAACATAGTGACATGATTCGCGAGAAATTTGCTAATTATTCGCATTTTATTCGTTTTTTTAACGTTTCCGAACCGAACACCTAATAAAACACAAATAAAAATGTATATACCTTTTATTTGCAAATAAAACGCGAATCACGAATTATTCGCGAATAAAACGCAAAAAATAAATTGAATTTTTTTTGGGTTTTTTTTTGTTACTTCTTTATAGTACCGAATAATTTCCGATTATATCCGAATTTTTTTTGAATTATCCTACCGAACCAAATCCGAAATATTCATTTCCCACTATGTTGGTAAACAATTTAATTGCAGAGAATCAACGCCTGCGCTGCACGTGAATAAAATCGAACTCCATGTGATTTGTCAGAGATCCAAAAATATCTGCTGTACTGCATATTAACTAGAATTTATTTTCTTGTAATTTGTGCTCAGAGAATCTTTTTTCCTTTATGCTAAGGCTCTTGTAGCCTAGTAGGGTTATCAGATCTATGGCTGAGAATTATACTAAAATAAAAGAATATGATTCTTTGAATGGCAAAAGATACTTCCGTGTTATGCTTTGACGTAAATATTAAATTTTGATATGGTTTGTATCTTGTACTAAAATTTACCTATATGTGGCAAATGTTTTTTTTCTTTGATACTTTTTTCCCAGTAAGTGTTTTGTTTACCACAAAATTTTGATATGATTTGTCCTTTATATGTATATATTAAAATTTGATAATAAGAAGTACATGTGGTTTGTATCTTGTACTAATATTTACCTATATGTGGCAAAATGCTTTTTTTATTTGATATCTTTTACCTAATATGTATTTTGTTACCACAAGTTAATTAGCTTTTCTTTAAAAAGAGATTAATTGACAACTGTAAAATTAGATTCTTGTCTTTGAATTCAAGTTTATTTGAGTTTAGTTAACTTTAGTTGGTGTTATAGAATAATTCACATGAAAAATGACAAAAAGTATACATAGATATGCACAAGTACATATAAATAGAAAAATAATTCCCAAAAAGATGTCTAACCGGATGCCATGATTCATCTCTCTCCACATGACCATGATTTTGATGGTGGGTCCTATGGCTGATTCTCCTATAAACACAAATTTAGCAGAATTAGTTTGTTAATTAATTAGTTAATCAACATGTATGAAATCTAACAGAAAACTAGTAAAATAATTTATTCATGAAACCAAAAAAAAATTAAAATGTATGAAAATTAGAAGAATGTAAATGTAATACACACCACCCATGATATGGCACCAAGATAGCACTGTGTAGCATGTGCCCCACAAAATTATTTAAGGTTACATTGTCTGAGAAGCTCCCATGGCCACTGCATATATGTACAAAAATTCAAAAATCTCATGTGAGATATTTAATTATTTCTAATGGTGTAGAAAAAATTGAAGAAACAGCATGAAAGCTTAATTAATACACATAGCTAGGTAATTCATTGTAGAATTTTATGGGTTAATTACCAATCTCATGTCCCATATATATCGCCTGAATTAATCCCAAATATATATTTATCTAATAGTAGAAGAATTGAAGGAAGGGCATGACAACTTTAATTGTAAATTTTTAGGAGTTAATTTATTACCAATCATGGCCAAGAACAAAGAGAGCCCAGAACATGGTGCCTTGTGCAAACCAGTAAAACGGCCACACAAAGAGTGAATTGTCGAAACGCATTGCGATTGCCACGAGAGCCGCAATGATGACGAAATCTCGGAGCACGTAACTCATCGATCGCCATGGAGACTTGACCCAACAATGCTGTGGTATGGCCGCGCGTATCTCACCGATTTTAAAAGGAGGCGGTGAGCCTGCGTCGAATTTCGCCTTCTCCTCCAACTCCTTTCGGTATGACTCGTCGTGTCGGCTGTGGTTGTGTTTCTTTTGCGGCGCTGAGCTGCCCCAAAGCCATTGTCTGAAATGAAAAAATGGTGCCTTCGCTCTTGACAAGGGAGTCCATAACTTGGTCATGGCACCCTTCTCTCCCTCTCTTTCTCTCTCTTTCTCCATATCTCTCTAGGTTTTTTTTTTGTGAGAGATTGGAAGATGATGGATGGTATTGGGTTCTTAGGGTATATATATATTGGGAGAACTGAAACAATTCTCAGAACATAGAAATATCCTCGGGGAATCTATGTTTAGACAAAAATTAAATGCATAAGATGAATAATAATTTAATGATGTGCGCACTAAATGGGGCAATTTATAGGGTCATTGGACAAAATATTTTTATATGTTATACACAGATATCCGATCTGCCGACATTTTTATTAATATCCAAAGTTTAATAGAAATTATTATTTATGTCCAGATTTTTTGATTTTCGCCGAAAATGTCAAAGCCGCAGTGGCAGAACATAGTAGAGAGCAAAGGAAAGCACCCCCTATAAATTAACATTTTATACTTTAGTCCATTAAATTTTATAATTCTCATATGTATTAATACCTTTTAGCCTCCTTATAAAATGAAATTGCACTATATTTGATTTTTCAGCCCCCTAATCTCTATTTTCTAGTTCCGCCCCTGCTAAGCCGGCCATAAAATGGCCGGCTTACCCCTTTTTTTTTTTAAACCCGCATTTTATACCCCCATTTTCTCTCTCCTCCTCATAACTCCCTTATCTCTCAACCGAATTTGCTCTCTTCTTTGAGGTATTTTTTTTTATCTAATTTAAATTTTAATTTATTTAATTTAGGATCTAGGGTTTAGGGTTTAGGGGTTAGGACTTAGAGTAATTTGTTGTAATTTAGTGTAATTAGCACAGTTGACCAATATTTAGGGTATTTTGGCCTTTTTTACCATAATTAGGCTAATTAAGCGTAATTTAGCCGAATGTAGCATAATTAGGAAAATTAGACCATTTTATCATATTTTACCGAAATTAGGCTATTGTAGCATATTTAAGGTTATTTTATGTGCAATTTGACCTATTTTAGCATTTTTAAGCGCTATTGTAGCATTTTTGCCCCTTGTTAGCATGTTTGACTGAAATTAGGTTATTGTAGCATGTTTTATCATGTTTTAGGTTATTATAACTGCAGTTGACCTATTGTAGCATGTTTAAGCAGAATTAAGCCTATTTTGGTCGTTTTTAGCATATTTTACCGAAATTAGGTTACTGAAGTCTATTGTAGCATATTTTAGGTTATTGTAACAGCAATTGACCTATTTTAGCATGTTTAAACATAATTAAGCCTATTTTGGTCGTTTTTAGTATATTTTATTGAAATTAGGTTATTGTAGCCTGTTTTAGCATGTTTTAACGGCAATTGGCCTATTTTAGGTTATTTTTGACATCAAGATGCCTAGAGCACGGTCTACCCGTCATCCAGTAGTGGACGAGCCGATCAGTACCAGCAGCACGGAGCACATCAGTCCTCTCCTGTGGATTCCCCACGACGATCACCGAGTCTCACTGGCTTCTCGTGAGGTACGTATCTTTTTTTAGGTTTTATTTAAATGTTGTTGAGTTTAAATTTTATTATGTTAACACCATGCGGATTACTTTTTTCAATGCAGGACACGTTTCTTTTAGATGTGAAGTTGCGGTGCGTTCACATGCAGTACTACGAGATGATGGACCCGTACCTCATCAACCTGGGTCTCTACCAGGTTGTGGACATCGTGCGGGCAGAAAGAAACATCATCAATGCATCTCTCATCGTAGAACTGGTGGAGCGATGGCGTTCCGAGACGCACACGTTTCACATGCCATTCGGAGAGATGACAGTGACTCTCCAGGATGTGAGTGCCCTTTGGGGCTTGCCTATTCGTGGCACACCTGTTGGCGGCGTATCTGACAGCACCAGATTCATAGGTGATGTCAGCGAGTTGTTGGGAGCTGATCCTTTCTATATCATTGGGGAAATGGGAGGTCCAAATTCCATATGCGGATGACGAGGTTACGGGAGCACTTTAGCGCGGGTCTCTCGGCAGATTCCACCGAGATGGAGATTCAGAGGTAAATTCTATAATTTGTTCTATTAATCAATTTCCAATACGAGGATTCTATTACATTTACTATAAATTGTTTCTATTAGAATTTTTATATGTTTTGTATTGCAGATATACACAGGGCTACGTGATGGACCTTTTTGGTTCTATTATGTTTTCTGATTCCAGCGGTGACCAGATGCCGATGATGTATCTCCAGCTGCTGACAGACCTTGAGCAGCCATCGCCGTACAACTGGGGTGGGGCTGTCCTAGCCCATCTGTACTCCTACATGTGCCGTAGTAGTGAGGTAAGCCTCGAACTCTTTTATTAGTAAATTATTTAAGTCTCCAACTCTTTTGCAAAAGAGGGGTTCTCTTCTTTGACAAGATCGAAGAAAAGAGGCAACTGGCGGGTTATGAGTTTCGGTTACGATGTAAAATAAAAGAACGGGTCTTCGAACTCGCATGTGACCTAGAGGAAAAATTGAGACAAAGATTGCGATGTAATTGGCTAAAACAAGGAGACAAAAACACCCGTTTTTTTCACGCTTTTGCATCCTCCAGAGTACGACAAAATCATATTATGTCCGTCAACCACCAAGGGAGCCGAGTCACTGACACTAATATGATAACAGAGATCTTCTTCCAAAGCCTGAAAGAGCTCTTAGGAACCTCAAATCGGGTGGACACCTTCAACCTGCAGACACTGTACCCGCCGGACCCAAATATCGATATGTCAACACTCGGATTACCTTTTACCGAAGAGGAGGTTCAGCTAGCGGTGCAACAGCTGGCAAAAAACAAAGCCTCGGGACCGGATGGACTGCCCAACGAGTTCTTGCAGGTATATTGGCCTATTCTAAAATTAGAGATCATGCAAATCATGCATGGCTTTTATGAAGGCATAATAGACCTGACTCGGGCAAATTTAGCCGATGTTGTAATGATTCCCAAAAAGGAAACACCGCAAATTGTCGGTGACTATCGATCGATTAGCATTATCAACCTCGTTCCAAAGTTAATCTCAAAGGTGCTAGCAAACCGCCTTAGAATAAAAATGCCCGACCTTATATCGGCTAATCAAACGACCTTCATCAAAGGCCGTCAAATTTCTAAAAATTTTGTTGCTACTTGAGAGGTGCTACAACACATTCAAAGCGCGGGCAAGACGGCAATCTTTCTAAAGCTTGACTTTGCCAAAGCATTTGATTCCATTAATTATGGATTTTTGATTCAAATCTTGACTGCCAGAGGCTTTCCAATAAGATGGATAGGCTGGATCAAGCACCTCTTGCAAACCGCCTCCTCTCGAGTTCTCATAAATGGAGGAGCATCACAATATTTTTTGCATCAGAGAGGGCTGCGACAGGGGGACCCGCTCTCCCCCATGCTTTTTTACATAGCATTGGACGTTTTCCAACAAATGGTGGTAGCGGTGAACAAAACCTTACAGCAAGGGATAACAAAAAAGGTTAAAGAATCAATTTTAGCGTATCAGTATGCCGATGACAAGGCAATAATTTCATCGGCACATATCAGTACTTTGGCTTCTCTCAAGATAATTATTCGGTTGTTTGCCTCCGTATCTGGGCTGCGAGTTAACTTTCAGAAAAGCGCATTTGTGCCGGTAAATGTGAGTGAACACGACCTGCCGTGGATTCAAGTCGTGTTGGGATGCTCTAGATCGGCCTTCCCAGTAATGTACCTGGGCATGCCGTTGGCTATTGCTAAGCCTAAGAAGGAAGATTTTCTACCACTGGTTGAAAGGGTTGAGCGAAGACTGAGTGGATGGCAAGGCAAAATGATATCCAGAGGGGGCCGGCTACAGCTAGTCCATTCAGTTTTATCAACCATCCCTATTTACTATATGAGATGCTTCCGTCTACCCAAGTGGGTGATACAAAGAATTGACAAAATAAGACGGACTTTCTTATGGGCAAAGACAAACAATGGAGACCGAGGCATCTCACTCACTAACTGGGAGATGGCTTGCATACCGAAATGGGGGGGAGGCATGGGAGTCATTGATCTCAACCTTTTCAATATTGCCCTTCTCCTATGCTGGTGGTGGAAGGCAAGTCATGATGAAAATGGCCTCTGGTCGTTCACTGTTAGGCAGCTTCGAAGGAGAAATACAACACCTAATGGCCCCCGCATATGGATGATCAACGGCTCATTTTTTTGGAATCAACTACAAAGTATCAGGGGAATTTTTAACATGTGTACGACATGGAACATAGGCGACGGTAAATCGATAGCGTTCTGGTTTGACTCATGGAACAATAAACCGGGAAGAGTCGGTAGTGGACATAGAAGGCGCAAGCCTTTCATAAGCTTAAGAGATGCATGGCCAATAGTCAATAACCTCGACCCAGATCTAGTTATTCATCATGAAGTTAATTTTAACTCTGACAGGGACAAGATAGTTTGGGCACTAGAGACATCCGGGCTCTATAGCTCAAAGTCGGTATATCGGGCTCTGACAGCCACGGGCAGGTCGAAAGGTGAGTTGATGTTCATCTGGAAATGCCCGATGCCACCAACCGTGAGAATTTTTGCTTATTTGGTACACCAAGACAAAATCCTAACAAGGGACGTTCTCCACAGAAGAGAGATGATGCTAACTCAACTACGCTGTGTGCTATGTTCATACTGTCAGAGAGAAACCACACTGCACTTATTATTTTACTGCCCATATGCAAACCGAGTATGGTACAGGGTCTCCTCAAGATTAGGTTTCAAAATCATGGCTCGGGGACCGACTATCGTACAAACTTGGCATAGATCATGGCAAGCAACGAAGACCAGCACAGACATGTCAAGGAAATCATGGGCAGCCGGGTTCATGTGCGCAATCTGGCACATATGGAAGCAGCAGAACCGGGTGGTTTTTGGGGACACGGCGCTAAGAACTGAGGTTGTGGCCGACCAGTGTGTGCAAGACATTAAGCTATGGCTTAAACACTGTTAGAAATGAGAGATCAGAGCTAAGGGCTACTGAAGTTTTTTTGTTTTGTTTTTTCTCTTTATGCTGTGCTTTGGGGGCTTGTGTGTTCCATTTTTGGTTTGGTTTTACGTATGCATGCTACTGTGTGCGCTATACGGAGGAATGCGGAGGGCGTTGTTGTAAAGTCCTTTTTATTATATAGATATCCCTTGGAAGTCGCTTCCAAGCTTTCAAAAAATAAAACTTTGGCTCCATTGTGTTTAATTAATTTATTGCTCCAGCGAAGAGATCAGAATTTGGAAAAAAAAAAAAGTAGAGGTGGAAGTTCATTATTTTTCCCATGAATAACAAAGTAAGAGACAGGAACAAAACTCACAAAGTATTACAAATGAGAATTAAAACTAGAGCACCGAATACCTTACTAGAAAAAATACCCTTGACCTCATTTTTCTCAAAATTCCCATGATATTTTTTGCTGCCGAACAAACCTAAATTATAAAGAAATCCGTTTATGTGATAGTGAGACATTCAAAATTTCATATCGAATTACAATCGACAGTTCAACATTACACATATATCAAATAATAATCAATATCAAAATATATTTTTTTCAATTTTCTTTCACGTTCTCTCTTTTATTTGGGTTTCTTCTTCATTTTCTTTTATTTATCTCTTTTTGTTTTTGAAGTGCTTAGAGAGAGAGAGAGAGAGAGAGTTACAAGGAAAGTAGGAAATGGGGTGGACAATCAGAATTCAGATCCAATGAAATAATCTAATTTTTAAATTTTAGATCGGGACCGTCCAATTCAAATCCGTCGCTCGCATGAGGCCGCGTGGGTCATCTTCTTTCTCCTTTATATTTTGCACATTTATATTTCAAACTTTTTAAGTTTTCTCATTTTATAAATAATTCTTTAACAAAAAAAATCACAAATAAAAGAAGCCTGCACCGAAAATAAAATAAAGACAAACGTGTTAAATAAAAATCGGTTGAAATATCCTATCACAAATTTCGATTTCGTAAAATTAAGACAAACGGGTTAAAATTGTGTGAAATAAAGACAAACGTGTTAAAATTGTGTGGAACAACTGATTGATACTGACTGCATTCGTACACATGTGGCCTCATATCAGAATTTATTTTCTGATAATGTTTCAATTGAATCGTGGGATGTTTCGAAAATTAAAACTTTTTTATAAATATATTTAGAATTAAACCATCTAATTATTTAATATGTTAAAAATTCTCCATTTCAATTTCAAATCTACACGATCAAATATTATCTTTTGTTATTAGATCAAAACCTGAATTTCAAATAACTGATCTTATTTAATAAGGTTCAAATGCCCCCCTTTTATCTTTGTTTGAATTTTAAATTTTTTATTACCAAGGTGATTAGAATAAAATATAATTTGTAAATAACATTCAAGTTCAAGTAGAACTATAATGTTTTTAAGTTAACTAAGTCCCTTTGTAAAGTCTATCAGATTGGTTTCAAATAACGAATCCAAATTGTTGAAATCGATCTATCTTATGAGTGATGCGTCTACAAACAAAAAAATTTTAAAATTTAAAATTAATTTAGTATAATATCTAGCGGTAAAAAATCAGAAGGTTTATAAATTAATTTTAATGCATTTATTTTTTGTACATTTGTTACTTGACTCTATACAAAATTAAGTGAAAAAATTAAATTTTTTGTATATAAACACATCACTCATAATATAGATCGGTTTCAATAGTTTAAATTTATTATTTAAAATTAATCGGAAAGATCTGAAGATTAAATTCACAAATAAAATTATGAACCTAATAACATCCTTATTCTACTCTTCAAGTTCAAAATAAAAAATAAAACTAGGCACATGCACGACATGGTGACACATATCATATACTATTTTTTACATTTTTAACACGACACGATATGTCTGAGATCTTAATACATGTATTTACAACACCACACAACATACAGACCTAAGTTTACGAACTTAATTTTTTAGACAAAAAAAATAATTGAGGTCTTAACCTCGAAGAAATAAAACAACAGGAATATAGTTAGAGTAACTACCAAAACTTGTACGAGGAGGGTTCAAATGCACCATAATTTTAGTGCTCCACATATTTTATCTCTGTTTTCAAATCCGAACAATCGATTCGAACTGCTCAACATAATATTCATAATAAAATATGCTTGGAGACCAAATTTTATATTTTTTAGAATTTATTTACTATTTTTTTAGATAGATACAAAATCACTGTTTTAAGGAGATTCTGGACCATCCGATAAAGTGATATTGTACCTATATAAAAAAATAGTAAAAAAATTCTAAAAAATATAAAATTTGGTCTCCAAGAATATTTTATTATGAAGATTATGTTGAGCGGTTCGGATCGATTATTCGGATATGAAAACGAAAATAAAGAATGTGGAGCATATTAGAGCACAAAATCATAGTGCATTTGAACCCTCCTCAACTTGTATATATAATTATAATTTTTTTTACTCTCTCCAAATCATTTTTTTCGTTTTAAATTAACCACTCCGATTACCGAATTTCAATTCCAAATCATCTCATTTCAACTCCATTCAATTTAAATAAATTGCAATTTTGTTATACTCCCGTTCTAATTAGACCTTTAGGGTTTGTTCGGCTGCCATTTAATTCATAGGAATGAGATGAAATTGGATTGGATTTCTGATTTTTTTTTTTTTCCCTTCACTCTTCGTACGGCCCAATAATTTTCTAACCCAACCGATAATTTTCATCCCAACCATTCTCATTTCAGTATTTTTTTGGTTCAAAAATTCGGACTCAGACCAAATATCTATTCCCAATCTTCTCTCATTGTCGAGCCCATTTCGAAACCTGAGCACCTTTCTTCTATCTCCTCCACGTGGCTGGTCCATCTCTCTTTCTTTTTCTCTTCACACACACCTCATCCTCTATATCTAAAAAATCCAAACATGTTTTTTCCATTATGAGACTAATGAAAGTATTTTAACGTAAATAATTGTCTCTCCAATCAAATTTCTCAAACTATTTCCGCACCATAAATATCTGTGGAGGACCACTCAAACTAAATGGGAGACCATACATGTTTCTAAAAATATCAATATTATCATAACTATATGAGGGGACCGCAATACTTAATATTTTTTTTACTTATGACGCTAGATGACGTCTGAAAGTATTAATATCAAGTATTGAAAATATTTATATCTATGCACTGAAGTATTTATATGTATACGCATTGTACAAAGTTTAATCTTCAGGCGTTTGATCATATCAAGTTACACATCAAAGTATTACTATCTTATTTGGCAAATATTAATATCTTATTTTGCAAGTATTGATACCTATGCACTGAAGTATTTATACGTATGAAGTCAACTATTTTTGTTATAGAAAGGTTGATGCGGGGATACGAGGTCCCCACTACTTCATTAAAGGGAGATTGACGCGGGACCATTGAGAGACCGAAAAAAGGGAGATCATCATATCAAGTTACGCATGCAAGTATTAATATCTTACTTTGCAAGTATTAATCTGTTATTACTCAAGTATTTATTCCTATGAAGGTTAACGAGGTAACAAGTGCAGGGACTGAGAAATGGAGACAATATAATTAGTAGGGACCATAATACAACCTTCCTCTACTGTAGCTGCGGGGACAAAGAGGGGACTGGAGTGCGGGGATGAATATAATTATTCTAACAAAATATATAACTATTTTTATGAACTCGTTTTATAAATAGAGTGAAGTCACGCTACACTACACGGTATTTGTTATGGATCAATATTTTTGTTTATAAAATTCAAACAATCAATCAAAACCATCCAATATGATTTTGATATAAAAAAGTACTTAGAGATCAAATTTTAAATGTGTAAAGAAAATTATTATTTTTTAGATAGATAGAAAATCACATGATCTAAATATTTTGAGCCATCCGAAAATAGTGATTTTCTATCTATTTAAAAATAATTCAAAAAATTCCAATTACATTCTTATGTAGAGATCATGTTGAACGGTTCGGATCGACTATTTGAACTTTAAAAATAGAGATATGGATCCATTGCACGGACCGATTCATACTTTGCAAAGTATTGTATACCCACCCTTATAAATATACTTTATGCCCTATTATGCGCATTAGTATATAGAGTAAAGCTAGCGTGTGCTATACTCACCAAGAGGGTTTAGTGACCACAACTTCAAAATCTATCGAATTGGCTTGAAACAACAAACTCAAATCGTTGAAACCGATATACTTTACATCGAAGTGTGTACATGCAATATTTTGATATTTTATAGTTTATTTAGTATAAAGTCAAACAGTAAAAAAAAATGAAGTTATATAAGTTATTTAATACATTCATTCTTCTTTATTTTTGACCGCTTGACTTTGTACTAAATTAATTCGAAATTTTCAAAATTTTGTATTTACATGCATCACTTGTGACGTAGATCGATTTCAACCGTTTAAATTCGTCGTTTGAAGTTAATAAGATAGATTTTGAAGTTATGCTTATCAAAATGTACGTTTATTTGTTTTAATTTAGACCTAAATTTAAACAACTATCACACGTCTTGACAAATGTTGCTAGATGTCTTGTATTCTAAACTTGTTATTTGAATATCTTTATTATATTGAACTTCTACAGTTCTACACTCATTATTTAAATCACTAATAAAATATACAAAGTTAATTGGACATTTAACAATTGTATGATGAATACTTAGATACGCAAAATACACATTTATTTATTTATTAGAAGTTTTAAAATGGTTGAGGAATTTAAAAGAGTATTTAAGGACTTCAGTTTAACTATAATATCTCATAAGATAATATAACTATATAAATTTATTTATCTATTAATTCTGAATTCCTCCCAAATTTAAGGATCCAACATGAAATTCTAAAGTGACACAAGGACAGCCGACATTTTTATTAATATCCAAAGTTTAATACAAATTAATAAATATACCCGGAATTCCGGGCTATATCGAAAAATATCCAAGCCGGCCATTTTCTGGCCGGCTTAGGGAGGGTACATAGCCGGCCAGAAATGGCCGGCCATGTACCTTTTTTTTTTTTTCCGTTTAAACCCCTATATATACCCTTTTTCTCTCTCTCCTCTCACAATCCTCTCATCCCAACCCAATTCCGAATTCTCTCTTCTTCCTTGAGATAATTTTTTTTTTATCTAATTTAATTTTTAATTTATTTATTTTAGGGTTTAGAGTTTTAGGTGTTATAATTTAGATTATGTTGTTGTAATTTAGTGTAATTAGCTAAGTTAACTAATATTTAGTGTAATTAGCACAATTGACCAATATTTAGGGTATTTTGGTTTTTTTTACCCTAATTATGCCGATTAAACGTAATTTTACCGAAATAAGCACGTTTGACCAATTTTTAGAGTATTTTGGTCTTTTTTACATAATTAGACTGATTAAGCGTAATTTAGTGTAATTAGCACAGATAACCAATTTTTAGGGTATTTTGGCTTTTTTACCATAATTAGGCTGATTAAGCGTAATTTTACCGAAATTAGCACGTTGACCAATATTTAGGGTATTTTGGCCTTTTTTTACCATAGTTATGCTAATTAAGCGCATTTAGTGTAATTAGCACAGATAACCAATTTTTAGGGTATTTTGGCCTTTTTTACCATAATTAAGCTGATTAAGCATAATTTTACCGAAATTAGCACGTTTGACCAATTTTTAGGGTATTCTGGTCTTTTTTACCATAATTATGCTAATTAAGCGCAATTAGTGCAATTAGCACAGATAACCAATTTTTAGGGTATTTTGGCCTTTTTTAACCATAATTAGGCTGATCAAGCGTAATTTCACCGAATTTAGGTTATTTTAGATATCAGGATGCCTAGAGCACGGCCTACCCAGCGTCCATTAGTGGACGAGCAGATCAGTACTAGCAGCACGGAGCACATCAGTCCTCTCCTGTGGATTCCCCACAGCGAGCACCGAGTCTCACTGGCTTCTCGTGAGGTACGTTCCTTTTCTTATATTTTCATTAAATTTTGTTGGGTTTAAATTTTATCATGTTATCACCATGCGGATTACCTTTTTCAACGCAGGACATTAATCTTCTAGATGTGAAGTTGCGGTGCGTACACATGAAGTACTACGAGGTGATGCGGCCGTACCTCTTCAACCTGGGTCTCCACCACGTTGTGGACATCGTGCGCACAGAGAAGAGCATCATCAATGCATCTCTAATCGCCGGACTGGTGGAGCGATGGCGTCCCGAGACGCACACGTTTCACATGCCTTTCGGAGAGATGACAGTGACTCTCCAGGATGTGAGTGCTCTCTGGGATTTGGCTATCCGTGGCACACCCGTCGGCGGCGTCTCTGACAGCACCAGCTTCGCAGGTTATGTCGATGAGTTGTTGGGAGCTGACCCGGAGTATATCATTGGGGACCGAGGGAGGTCCAAATTTCATCTGCGGATGACGAGGTTACGGTAGCACTTCATCGCGGGTCTTTCGGCAGATTCCACAGAGGAGGAGATTGTGAGGTAAATTTTATAACTTGTTTCTACTAATTAATTTATAATACGATGATTCTATTAGAATTTTTATATGTTTTGTATTGCAGATATACACGCGGCTACGTGATGGACCTTTTTGGTTCTGTCATGTTTCCTGATTCCAGCGGTGATCAGGTGCCGATGATGTATCTCCCGTTGCTGATGGGCATTGAGCGGCCGTCGTCGTACAACTGGGGTGGAGCTGTAGTGAGGTAAGTCACCAACTCTTATTTTAGTGTAAATTATTTAATCAATCAATCCATCAAAATACACTGACGCGTAATTTTCTTGAAAATGAAGCCGACGGCGAAGCAGATGTACGGGCCGGTACCCCTGCTTCAGCACTGGTCGTGGTCACGTCTACCAGTGGGCCGTCCTATCCCCAATGAGGCGCCGGATTGGAGAGAGCCAGACACGTTCACTGCCCGCATACGCCAAGAAGTGGCACGGTTTCCACCACTACCAGGATCGGACCCACGGTGCTACCGTTGGGATCAGGACAGTCCGGTCAGAGCTTCAGAGTTTGCCTGAGCCTCTTGTTGAGTGGACGCCGTACGATCAGTTGTACGAGGAGTTCCTCTTGCCGGGCAGTGTGACTGACGAGCAGGAGCGGGAGATGTCGTTCTATCGAGGTCCACTCATACATTTCTGGATAGTGGAGCACCACTATCCAGATCGGGTGCTCCGCCAGTTTGGTCGAGCGGCGTTGATTCCCATAGACCCATCTTTGCCGAGTTACACGCACAGAGACCTGCACCGGTAAGTCGTAGTCTATTGTATTTATTAAATAAATCATATTACTTGATAGTTTTTTATTGCAACTAACGTCTTCTTTACAGCGTTACCCACCGAGCGCGACTGGATAAGGACTGGAGCACCCATTACGATGCATACTACAAAACGGCCTTGGATCCTCAGTATGCAGACTTCTATCACGAGCCAGATGTGCTTCAGCAGACCCAGGGGGATCCCCAGTTGAGGTACGATGTATGGTACACGCAGGTCTGCATGGTGAGTGTCTATCTGCAGGGTGATTACGGTGCCCATCTCCGCGACAGGATCCAGATGGATGATAGTTACCATCCCACCGGTCGTGGATGGGCTCGCCAGGTAAAGCACATAAAACCACATAGTTTTGGTCTAACTTAATAATATATCAAGGTTTGATCTGACACGCTAAATTTTTTTCAGCTTTTGTCAGCGATCAAGGAGTGCGGGCATGGGATCCGCATGCTGGGAAAGAAGAACTGGAGACTGCTTGGGTACCGCACCCTCAAGAAGAATGCAAATACAGTGGAGGATGCCGGGCACGGTGGAAAAGATCATCGGTATGCTGCGGGACGCCAGAGAGAACATCAACTGGCGTGAGATAGATCCGCATGAGCCCGATCGGAGCCCGGTTCTGTTAGATGATATGCCATCTTCCCCCGATTCACAATCCAGAGTGGGACTACCACCGTTGGGTATTGTCCGACGTTGGGTGGACGGCATGGTACGACGAGCATGGACGTCCGGTGCAGCCTCAGGTATGTCATACTTCAGTATCAGCTAGATGTTTTAATAAATTTCTTCATTCAGATCAAATTTAATAAATTATGTGTATGATTGCAGGGTCCGGCAGAGATGCCGCCACAGCCACCACCTGAGATGTCCGATACTTCTGAGTACGAGTCCCTCTCGTACAGTCTCCAGGACTTCGGGGTATTCGATGAGGATTTCAGCTCGGCACCGAGGGTACCCCGATATGGCACAGAGATGCCGCATGATGGAGAGGCTAGTGGTAGCGGGTCTCATGCTCAGCCTGCCTTTGGGAGTGAGTTTGCCGCATCTATCTTCGCTACACCTCCGCCAGTACCACCAGTCTCCACAGGCGATGCCAGTTGGGATACCGCCGAGCAGATACTGAGGTCTGCCGATGCCCCAGATGAGCCCGAGAGAGACGGAGCCTGGCAGCGCTGGCCGCGCCGGGCAAACGCCGGAGTACCGCCTCATCGATATTCTCCCTCTCCGTTTAGTTGTATTTTTACTAGTTTTGTACTATTTATATTTGATATACTATTTATGTTTGGTATATTTGGATTATCCTATATTTCGGTTCTTGTGTATGTGTGCTTTTATGGTAATGCTAAACAAAAAATATAACAACATTAAAATAGTAGCACAACATAAAAAATAGTAGCACAATATAGCGTATTCAATTAATATAAAACTGTAAAGTAATGTAATGTAATGGTAATTTAGCGTAATTTAACATAATATAGTGTTATTCAACATAATTTCAATTAATATAACATATTTTAGTATAAATATGCTAATTATATATCAAAAGAAGTAATATAACAACTAATTTAAACTAACAAAATTTTCAATTTTCAGTGTTAAATTTTAATACTTTGATCTTCATAGTGTCTCTCTCCAAAAAACGGGAAAAAAAAAAAAAAAAAAAGGTAC